>CM033459.1:5833317-6183317 GCA_019425755.1 Amaranthus cruentus | reverse complement strand
AGAGCCGTCTTTGCCATAGACGGTCTTTCAGGAGACCTTCTGCGTTTCCGTTATGGTTTGATGTTATGTTTGACTAAGGTTTGGGCTGAACCAGCCAACAATGAGTTTACTTCTGTGATATAAAATACAAGTTGGGCTGAATAAATTTATTTTGGGCTGGACCGTAAGGAGGTAGACGGTCCGTTGTACTGGGTCAGTTCACAAAATAGCTGTGTGTGTTGCATCAGAGGTCTAAGTTTGAAATATTGAGTATCGATTCCTTAATTTCTATCCAAATCGAAATTGACTCGAATTTCAATTGATGGTGAATTATAACCTAAATTTTTTTACCCTTAGCCCGATAATGACTCAATCCCAAATTTGAAAGAATTGGATCATACTCGACCGTAACTAGAACTCTACCTGTTTTGACTTTTTTTTTCAATTTTGTCAATTTTTTCAGTTCCACACCATCATTTGTTGGTTGAAACTTTGGATTTCCTATATTTTATTATGTTCTATTGAAAAATAATTTAGCAATAAAAAGATAATCTTTAAAAATGCATGACCCAATATCCAACCAAAATCGAAAACGACAAGACTTACAAATCATTCGACATACACTTAATCCAATCTGAAAATAACTTGATCGAACACTCACCTGCAATTTCCACCTTAAACAAAATGTATTTGTCAAGGACTTTGAAGCATAAACTACTTGAATTTTTATCCAAAAACTCACTAAGCTCGGTCTCCTTCAAGTAGTTATACTTGATATTAGGGGTAATGGAAAGTCAAATAAAGCTCACCGCCTTCTTCTTGATAGAGAATCACTTATTCTTTCCCTCCAAAATTCAATTTTACATTACTCACCGAACTCCAAGGATTATTAATTCCACTCAAAAATAAAAACAATATAGCTTGCACTTACACTTCTTATTGAGCCCCTTTTATAAGCTTAAAAGATCTAATTAGAAGCCAACCTATTAGTATTGATCCCTAAAAGATTCACACATCAGAACATGAACCCAACTTTTTGACAACTTTGCTCGACTAAGCAATCTATCCGCTCTATCGAGCAAAGCATCATATAACTTTCTATTTGTATGCTGCACTGCTCAATCGAGCGACCGATTGCTCGATCGAGCAACCCTTAGTTCTTCACATTGTTTGCATTATTACCTACTCGTATGGATGATACTCCTTGACCTTATCATTGCCCACATCAATGCAAGTCATAACTTGCCCCACCAAGTGTCCAAGTACCTCATCATCAATATGTGATTTTGTTATTAATTTGACAACAATTTGAGTTATTCATTTATAGCATGTTTTATTTAGTTTTTGTTTGTTATACTTAAAATTTTAATATAATATCGTGTCATGTATTGTCTCTGTTTTTCTAAAAACTACATTTTTTTCTTAAGAGCGTAGTTATTAAAAAATCCAAAGAATAATATATATGTTAGAATTATTTTAGTTTACACATAGGTATTTGCTCAAGTTTTGCAATGATTTACCTTGCATCCTTGATAAATGTCTCCTCACTTTACCAGCACAACCTTGGCAATGTAGAGAAACTCTTAGAACTACAACCTGTTCGATTTAAATTAACAAAAATGACGTAAAAAATAGGAAAATATGCATTTGACTTCTTAAAAAGGCCGAAATTAATCATCATAGCTATATTCATAATATCATTTTTATTTAACCAAAAAGTTTTATTGACATAAAGAATTGACTTTTTTAATTAATTTGAATTATATATAAAACAAAGTAGATTAACAAAAGTCAAAAAAAATACTTATATCACATAATTTTCAAACTCAAATTCTTATTATTCCATCTACTCTTTTTTTTCAACTTTAAGTTTTTTCTCTTTAGAAGAGAGAAATTTAAATTTTATTTTAAAGTACATATTGAAGACTAAATATAGTCATGTGGAATCTTTTTAAATTTATTTTGATACAAAGCCTTTTATTATAAAAATTTTTATAATACATACTTAGGGGTCGCTTGGATTGAGAGCAAATATTTAAGGGGTAATAAAAGTCAAAGTAGGAATTTAAAGTTAGTTAGGTAGATGATTAAAGAAATTTGATTGTTGGAGAGGTGGAAAAATGAATTAGAAGGTAATGAAAAAATAGAGAAAATAGGAATAAGTTACCTTATTTTGGGGTATAAATTTACCCTAAGGGAGATGGAGGAATTCTTTACCTCCAAATGAGTTAAATCAAACTCTTTTTCTATTCATCTTTTTTAATTTACTCCTATTCTACCTCTATCACAATTATTTCAATAACTTCATTTGCATATCTAATTACCTTTGTTGCATTAGTTTGGCTTTTTTTACTACCTTAAATATTTACTCTCAATCCAAGCGACCCCTTAGTGTCTAGTGACATGGGCAAAGCCACATCAGGGTTCGGGGGAGGCCTAGGCCCCCTTGCCGAAAATGTGATTTTTTGTAATTTTAGCTTTTTCCCTACCATTATGATATATATAATTTAAAAAGTGCATAAATATAACAAAAATTAATATAATTCAATGGTTGGGGTAACATATTTGTAATCTAAGGTAGAGGAATCAAACCCAAATTTAAACAATTATTTTAATAGACTAATTAATAAATTAATATTATAATGTCAATATTCTTTAATTAATTTTCATAATTTCACATTCATCTTGTTTACCGTATGTATTAATGTTTTTTGCTATCTTAATGGTATTAGTGTTTTTCTTGGAGACTTGGTAGACAAATATATTGAGTCTAAAAACACTTAGTTTTTTTTTCAAAAGGGGTATTTATAGGGAAGCTTTGATTGTATTTGTTAAATACAATTTTTGTTATTGATTAAAGTTCATTTTAGTCTATATAATTTTAAAATTTTTATATTAGAACTATTTTTTATATATTAAATATTTTTCTAATTGAATGACAATTCGACCCCCTTATTCCAAAATCCTAGCTTCGCCTTTGCTTAGAGATATCGAGGCTTTAAATTTGCTTTAAAATGCGTGTAAAAAATAAAATGGACAAAAAAGGAATAGAGAAAAATCTTAGAAATCTAATAGAGAAAGTATTTCAAAATACCTAAAAGCATGAAAATTACTTGGGAATTCACGTCTTTCTTTAACAAGGAAAAAATATATGTTTTGACCCACTCAACAAAAATAAAACCATATATAGATAGTATTTAAACGATGATTAAAAGCTACAAACAAGAAATTAAAGTGAAAGTATTTAATATTTAAAACAATTAAATTTCACGTGATTAATCTATTTGTCATGAAGTCTTAAACTAATATTCAACTGGAAGGAGTAATTAATTTAATGTAATAACCTTTAAATATATGACAAATATAATATGTAACAATTAACACGTGATTTATTTGTCATGAATTTTAAAACAAATACTAAATTGGTAGGAGTATTTGATGCTTTTATTATGCAATAACCCTTAAATTTTTTGATAGAGCAGAACTCTATCAATAAAAAATAAACAAAATTTTCATTGAAAATAGACGTAATTATTAGTTAACTTAATATGAACTTTACATATTTAATTTGACAAATGGTTATTAGCTGAAAATGTTGGCTACCATTTTAGAGTAGCTGGAATGGATGTATTAACTAATAAGACAATTTCTTAAGCTAGTTGCTATGAAAGGTTTAATAAATTTAATTCTTGACACGTTATTTGCTGATTTAATTGATTAACTAAAATATAATTAGTTGATCTAAAACTAACTTTTTAGCTCGCTATTACAAAAATACATAATTTGATAAAAAAATTAGTTATTATCACGTACGGTTATTCACAATACTTACCGAGTTACTGTTTATTTAGAGAAAAAGCATGTAAAAAAATCGATGATTTTTAATCATACCTGAAAAATGTGAGTAGAAGCCCTAGAAGTGACTTCCAATACTTGATGCTTCTTCTCTTCCATAACATCATCTCTTCCACCAAAAGGTAGCAAAACCTCCATTTCTTTATTATTATTATTATTATTATTATTATTATTATTATTATTATTATTATTAATAAGCTTAGAATACTTAACTAAATGATTATTATTATTATAATAATTATTAGTAACCCTATGTCTTGGTATAGACGATGATGTTGTAGCAATACCATAATTAGTCTTTCCCGGCACAATTACTGACTTAATATCATCAGACATACACATAACCGGTGAATTACACATAAATCCTCTCATTCTTACCTTATTTCTTATCCCTTTTGGGCTCATTTTTTTGTTTATTATTTTTGGTAATTTGAAGAAATGAACAGATTTTTAATTTAAGAAGAATTTAGAATTATTATTATTATGTGTAATAAAGTGTAATTCTTTGTGCCATGTTTGGTTTTAAAATTGAGAATTGAGAATTGAGAATTGAGATACATAAAAGGGAAAGTCATTTTCAAAGGTTTAAATGTGTGAAAGGTAATAGGTTAAACTAGAGGTGTTCATTCGGGTCATCGGGTTGATTTTGGATCGGTTCAACATCGAGTTTTGTGTTCACATTGGTTTTTACATAATTGTAGATCCATTTTTAAGTCGGGTCAAATCGGATTCGGTTATAAATTCGGGTGTCTGTCGAGTCTTCGAGTCTGTTTTAAATACCTCTAGGTTAAACTTATACTATTGTTACAATTTATTTATTTTTCCTGATCCCTGATGCTACGTACTTTTTACAGGAAATTAGTTTTTGTTGAAAACAGACGATTCTTTTCTCTTTTGCTTCCAACGGAATAATTTCCTTTAGTGAAATACTTACTCCGTTTCATAATAAGTGCTACTGATTGTGACATTTTTTCATATAATATGTCACACTCACTAGCAAGTATTTTGGAACGAAGGATCAAATTAATTATAAAAAAATAGAAGAACAAAAATTCTATTTAAGTATTGACTGATTAATACTCATTAGTTTTTTTAGTGTTTTGTCTTGGTTGTATTCGTATGTTTTGTGTTTTATGCGTTTTGTTTTTTGTTTTTTTTTGTAGTATTCCCTTTGCAGGGACTTTATATGTCAGAGGCTCCCTTCAATCACGACCTCGTGATGAGGGTATTGATTTGTCTTCTTTCTCACCCTCCCCAAACCCTGCTCTGGGCAAAAATGAAACTCAATGGGATGATGATGATGACGACGACTTTAATAGTTATTATTGAGAATTATAGGATAGTTTAGTGGTTGAAAACTAATTTGTCTTTTCGGATTTTCAATAGGGGTTCAATCACTTCTTTGATTGATAAAGTCGTCATCATATACCTACTAGTATTTGCTACTCATAAGAGCTAAATATGATCATTGTTTGGAGAAAGAAGGAAAAACAATTAAAGGAAGGTAGTGACCAGATTCTATCTATAGTTTTCTATGAGCAGGATACATTAGGTAGGATGATGATGATAAGTGACCAGAGAGACTATACCCTCGGGACGAGAAAAACCTGCAAATAGATACAATAGCCATTGTCTGTTACTCTATTATATACTATTTGTTAAGACTCTAGAATATGTTATATGCTTTAAGATGAATCACTCCGGATAAAAAAAATTAGTAATAATAGGAAAGAAAAAATATAGCCATTGTCTGTTCTGCAAGGATTTAATGACACAGCCTCTTAAAGATAGTACTGTTGGTACTGGTATTGATGTAGGGTCTATTCAGTGTAACTGATAATACTAAGTACAGTAATACTACAACAGAACAACAAAAGGGGAAGAACTTCTATTAGTAGTTACTGCTCTGACCTTCACATGCATTATTGTACTTCTTTACTGCTCCTTTAGATTTGAGTTTGTTACACTATTACTCATCATCTATTGTTATGAGGTTAAACGTTATCATCATATACGGTGTATCATGGCCATAGGATTAACTATGATCAGGGTCTTGAAAAGAAAGGAGGACGGCTGCTTATTCTCATAAAGGAGTAAAGTCCCTAGGCTCTATAAAGATATACAGATGAATCCTCAGAAAAAAAACTCAACAGACAAAAGCACCCCTATAAATATACAAAAACATACAAATAAATAGAAACTAGGTAAAAACGAATTAAAAAAATATAAAAGACACAGGCAAAAACAAGAACACCAACTAGAAAATGAAAGAGTATTAATAGAGTCTAAAATATATAAATAAAGCGTCTCAAACTACCCCTATCCCTAAAAGTGTGACAATTTGAATTTGAATCTGATGATGGAGTTTTATTTAATTACTTTTGTGTTATTGATGTATGTATTCATATAGATAGCTTATATACATAACTTAAATGGAAGAGTTGAGGAAAAATTGGAATTTTCCATGTATTATTATTATTATTATTAGGTGAACTGATACATACATTCTCTATTCTTTTGTGTTGAAAATATCTTCCAAATGTGTACATTATTTCATAGGTAAAAATCATCATGATTATGTATTTTATATATCTGTTCATAGGAGTCATAATAAGAATTTGGAGAATATTGAATGATGACAGACTATACTCTTATCAGATATGTTACAATTTAAAAATGCAGAATGATTATCCACATTTTACTGATATTAATTCTCAAGCAACTAATTTATAGTAATCTCTCAACTACAGAAGCGTTTAAAATGGAATGTTGAGGAATGAGGTGGTTGATGTAATTAATGAACTAGAACAATTTTGTAAGTGATTAAAATAAAAGGGGCAATAATTAAGTTAAACAAACAATAAATATCCGCGTTTTCACCAACTAATTATGGTTACGTTTTCACTTAGGCTTTTGTATGTTTATGTGTTTGATTGAAGGACAAGGGAATAAGCTCAATATGAACGAATTGCAATGGTAGAGCAACAAAGTATGGTAGAAACGGGACAGTATTTTAAAGGGTAACGTGTTTTGTGTCCAAGGGGTTAGAATACACTTAATTAAAAGCTTAATATATTCACTTAATATAGAGAGGGACAACAATACAAAGGTTCAAAACATTAACAAAGGCCTGCACAAAATAGAAGATGAGCTCACTCGACCGATCAAAAGACTCGCTCAATCAAGCGAAGCGGGGGCAAAAATTTTGAAGCTTGGTTCGCTTGAGCGCTAAACCTAGTAGGGCTCAATGGAGCAAAATGTCACAAGGGCTAAATTCAATGCCTTATTTGCTTATTCTAACCAGCCATACAAACTTCTCATAAACTTGCACCAAAAATGCAAACTTACATTCTTCACTTTTTCCATCTTGATTTATATGATTTTCAAAGTCTTGGTTTAATTTGGTCAGGACAAAATCATCATCAACAACCTAATATCCCACTCGAAAATATTGAAAATTAATGCTTCATCCCATACTTCATAACTCCATCAAATTATGAGTGAACCAAGTCACAAATCACAACAATAAATAGAATTGGTTAGAACTTTCAAACGTCCATAGGACTCTAGTATAATATTTTTATATTCAAAAAAAAGAGAATAACACCATTGTTGTCCTCTTTGAGACAAACTACTACACATAATATAGATCCGACTTGATTAGACATGCCCATTTCCATTTGCTATACACATACAAAAAATACTCGCTTCAATTTTCTTTTTGTAGCAAATTAAAAAAAAAACAGAAGTAAAACATTTTTAATAGATCGGACTTGAATAGACATGCCCATAAGAAGCAAGAAAGGGGAGAAGGAGAAACCCCACCACAAAGTGATACAAATATCTTGTATAAAACAAGAATAAAAGAGAATTTACTCAAACTTGAATGTAATAATAAAGCCCATGAACTAATCGTACACAAAAAATGAAACGATGTCCAAATTTAGGTGGTGACGTTATTAAAAGATAACAAGTGACAAATACAGTTTACAGATACAATTCGTTCTTTCTGGTAAGGAATGCAGGGTGAATGTCACCACCACAGTAAATACAATGGTTTTAAAGAAACTATTTAATTTGTACAAGAAGTCATACTCATATAACTTACTGCTTTATACACAATTACAAGAACAATTACAAAGGGGCAAAGGGGATTACCTTGTTTCTTTACAGTTCATAATCATATCCCATGCACGGCGTTACCAAGATTTCCTCCGAGTAATGACATCAGGTCTCCACCGTGGACTCTACCCTCTGGAATCAGGAATTCGAAATTTCCTCTTCTATTATCGACATTGCATCGATTGTTTTGTTCACCCGTTATTGTTTGCACGGAATAAGATGAGGTAGACTTCATTGACAGGGGAACCAGAACCTCTGGGGGTATGAGATGTTGTCGTTTAGCTGGTCGTCCTAATGTATCTCCAGATTCGGATATAACACTTGTTAAAGATGCAGAATTGTTCTTGCCCTGGCTGCTGGCTATAGCGGAAGAGGTCGTTGAAACGATCCCATGGAACAAGCCAGCCCTAATCATTCCTCGCCGGTTTTCTCTTTGCTGAACCATGCTAGTATGAGCTGCACATAGCCCACTCCTACCCCGAGCAAATTTCTCACACTTTCCATCACCCCAGCAGCACCGTTTCCCACCACCGTGGGCTTTGCAGAAGTCGGTGCTGCCTTGGGCGCTTTTTCCACAGTTTTCAACTTTGCATCGCTTCCCGCCACCATGCCTGACACAGCAATCAGTGCGCCCACGTGCACTCTTTGTGCACCCAGGAACAGAACACCTTTTTCCGCCTCCATGAGCAACACAGAAGTTGGTGCCCCCATGAACACTTTTCGGACAGATCCCTCCACCATCAAACATACATCGTTTACCACCACCGTGTCCTTTGCACAACGGAGTACTCCCCTCAGCGCCCTTCGTACAGCCAGCAAATATGCACCGCCTTCCCCCTCCATGTGCTTTGCAGAACATAGTGCTGCCTTGAGCACCCTTCGTACAAGCTGGGAATTGGCAACGCCTTCCACCTCCATGAGAGATGCAAAGACCAGCACGACCCTCTGCGCTCCTTGAGCATCCTTCCACCTTACATCTTTTACCTCCACCATGACGAATACAGAGCCCCGATTTCCCACGTGCTGCTTTTGTGCAACCTCCAGGATACCCACATCGTCGACCTCCACCATGAGCAATACAGTGGTCAGTCTTTCCCTCGGCACTTTTAGTGCATCCTAAGTGCTGGCACCTCCTGCCTCCTCCATGGGACTTGCAATAAGCAGTACGGCTTTCTGCGCCCTTGTTACAACCAGGTTTTTGGCACCTCTGCCCACCACCATGACCAATACATAAACCCGACGATCCACGAGCTCCTTTTGTACATCCCATAAAACGACATCTTTTCGAATGTAGTGGTCTATTTTCCACAGATGTAATAGTAGCTGAATTCTCAGATATCGTACCCAGAGTACAGCTCGTCGCATTAGAAGGCTCAGAACCCAACTGAGACAGTTCAGAAGAGGATTTAGAGCCAAGATCAAACATATCCCACATCTGCACACGGGGTTGATTGCAAGCACTTTTAGGTGCCAAAAGAAGAGATGGAATGTAACCGCCTGACAGCTTAGCAGACGTGGAGCCCTCATCAATTAAGGGAATAACATATTGAGGATCAGCATGTGTATTCATATCAGTATGTGTTGAAGAAATTTCCAGTGACCCAAACATATTTTCAGATTCATCAGAAAGTCCCAATTTCAAAATTGAATCACCATCGCCCGACAGCCCTTGGATTAGTGATGAAGATGATCCTTTTTCCTGTTTATCCTCTGAATAAGCCCTCGGCGTCGGGCCCAATCCAAGAACCAATCTGCAACCATCATCCAAATTCATGGATGTATCCAAAAATTGGGAACCACTGCTTCTTCCATAACCAAGGCAGTCCAGCCGCAAAGTGGTATCCCCAAAGTTGTCATTTCGAGCAAATTCATTAGAGCGAGAGAAATATGCATCCTTTTCATTCATATCCATCTTCAACAGCATATATCTCAAGAAAAGCGGAAATGTACAAATACTAGAAGTATGGTCTCAGCCACAAGCTTCAATTGCAAGCACAAAAAGTAAACCGGTGACAGCTAATGCTTTCAACAAGAAATTTCCACCACTTACAAAACCTGAAGTGTCTGCCCTGTCCATATTAATTAATTACACTGGTCAAGTAACAGCCTTAGTCAGGCTGAGTTTAACACAAACCTAATACTAAAACTCGCCTTCCCAACACGCAAAGGTTTGACGCGCCCCATGGCATGTAAGTTCATTAAACCTAGCATAGCAAAAATTTCCCTAAGTTAGCCGAATATAAGTAAATAGATTCAAAATACAAAGTGAGAAACAACACTATAAACCAATAGCAAAGTCCTCTATAGCAAGATGAGGGGTCACATATCAATACAGTAAGAAAGCGCATGCTTATGAGAAGAAAAAAAAGAAACAATATCACAGTCTGACTCCACTAATCAATTATAAATTTCTAAATCCTGGTAATAGGAGCAATGAAACACACGTTGGTTACTCATCAAATAAATAAGATAGAATGACTTCAATCCTCACAGAAAACATGTGACTTAAGCTACTTACTAAGCACATTATGTATGCTATCGCCTTCTCGATAGCTATGGAAAAGAGAGAATAAAATATGCTTCCTTCATTTCATTTTAACTAACCTAGTCTTTCTTTTGCTCCACTTCAACTGACTGTCTAAATATCGATAATTAACTTGATATTATGAAGGAACCAACTCAACCAAAAGCCTAAGATGAAGGTGGAGGCCCCCGGGATATGCTATATACTCTAACACGCCCCCTCACACAAGAGCCCTTTGGGCTAGAAGTGTGAAACAGCACAAGCCCTCAACATACTTGATACTAAATATTCCACTTTAGATGAGGAGTGGTTGAGATTTGAACCCGTGACCTCTTGTCATGTTGGCTTCTGATACCATGAGTTGTTTTCCCTCCAACTCTATCCAATATAGAAGTGATGGTGTATTAAAGGAGAAGGAAAATGCATCCCTTCCCTCTTTTTGCCCTAATCTAAATGAGGAAATTGATGAATAGTACCCTCTTTATCTTTACATCTCTTATCCAAATGAATTGTAATTGAAACAGAAACAGAAATTTCAAAGTCAAAGAACTAACACAGCATACAATACAATGACTAGAAAAGCAATGGCAGAAGTTCATGTGCACGTTCAACTTGAAAAGAGAAGACACATTATGCAAACACCAACAATGAGTTTACAACATAACTCAAAAGAGTCGCCTTAAATATTTCAGCTTCTATGGAGGCTATTAAGGAGCAACTTAATGACATTTAAAAAGGGTTCATTAGCATAGACGAAATAGCAAATAAAAACCTGGTTTATAAAAAAGTATTGCAATTAGTATTTTTCAACAAGATCATGAGCTTCACACCAGTTACTATGCCACACCAATGTGGACCAAAATCTACAATATCACGATAGACATTATCTTATAAACTCAAATAAGATCATCGTACTACAAATGAAAAGAAGACATACCTAACTATATCTCTAATCAATACCTAACTATATCTCTAATCAATCATAGACGTAGTAAGGGCATAGGGGTACCATGGTCCCAACAAATAAAAAATGATATTCTAAAGTGAAAAAAAAACAAATTTTTAGAAAATAAACTTAGAGGCCAATCAAAGAAATGTACTAAATGTATGCGCATAAGCAAAAGTACTTAACAATGAGCTTCTGAATACTTTCTATGTTCTGTTTTTGTTGCTACATAACTAGTGTGGCCCCTCCATAATTTAAATCTTGGGTTGCCTCTGTCGCTAAAATATTGTCCTTCAACTAATATTAGAATTGGGTTATGACAAATTTATTTCCTAATTGGCTTCACATAATATTCAATAACCAAAATCAATTTTACTAAGTGAAATACTATTTCCCAATTAATAAACCTTGTTTTTCATTAAAGGACACTCCGGTGCACAAAACATCCCTGAATAGTAACTATCAACAAAAGAGTCCTACCACAAAAGTGTGATTGAGAGAAACGTTAGATGAATGTTTACAAGAGGTTGCTTTCGAGACTTGGATGGATGACCTTTTGATTACACAACGTCACCCGACTCTATAAAAATTATTATATTAATTCTCTGGCTCTCTTGATGGTCACCTATAAAAACTCATCGAATAATCAAAATTGATTTTTGCTTGATAAAAAAACATTTTTATCAATGTACTTATTACTCCATAATTTTAAAATATTGAAGATAATATAAACTATCACCAGTCTCTTATAGGGGTCGCTTGGATTGAGAGTAAATATTTAAGGGGTAATAAAAGTCAAAGTAAGGATTTAAGGTTAGTTAGGTAGGTGATTAAAGGAATTTGATTGTTGTAGAGGTGGAAAAATAAATTAGAAGGTAATGAAAAATAGAGAAAATAGCAATAAGTTCTCTTATTTTGGAGTATAAATTTACCCTAGGGGGAGGTGGAGGAATTCTTTACCTCCAAATGAGTGAAATAAAATTCTTTTTCTATTCATCTTTTTTAATCTACTCCTATTCTACCTCTATCACGATTATTTCAATAACTTCATTTACATATCTAATTACCTTTGTTATATTAGTTTGACTTTTTTTACTACCTTAAATATTTACTCTCAATCCAAGCGACCTCATATTCAAACAATTTTGTCTAACCTTACTATCATTTTTCAAAAGTATTTCTATATATAGAATTATTAGAATATCTAAGGGGTCCATTATGCGTTCCAGGCTAAAAATTTAAAGGCACTATGACAATAATAACAAACAGGATCGGCCCTAGATAGTTTGGGACGAAATAGCATATCGAGGCCCTTTTCCTTTGAAATTTATAATTTATATGGACCTTTCTACGATCACTAATTTTGCTTTTTTGACATGGGGCCCTAGGCAACGGTCCCTATTACCCACCCTTAGGGCCGGCCCTGATAACAAACATAATCAAAGAAACCCACGCATAACAAACAAAGCAATATCAATATTTTGATAAATTCCCCAAATTAACCACGCATAATAAACTATTAGGCATATATATATATACTGATATACATATTATTAATAGTGACACCCTAACAAGTATAGTTACATCTAAAATTAACAGTGATACTTTATCTAGCACAATTATTAATTCAGATCTAATTTAAAGTTAATTATTTTACAGTCTATCACAAATAAAATCCATCATTAACCCGCCTATAATCATGCGAATTCATCTCTAAGGTTATATATATATTTTTTTTTTTTTTTTTTTTTTGGAAATCATCTCTAAGAATATTAAAGAACCCTATAAATAGTGAAAAAACTGCATCGTCTCAAAAACATAAAAACAAGGAAATTTTATTAAATAAAGTTACACTCGTCACCAGTCAAAAATACCTCTAATTTTGTCTAGTTAAAAATTTTAAAAACTTAAGGAAAAACTGATATTAATAATTCAACCTTTTATCAATGCGTTGTGAATAATTCCATCTTTGAATCATTTTTTAATAATCTAACATTTACCTTTAGTTTACTATCAGCATAACTTTATATTATAATAATTCAACATTTACCCTATATATTAGTATGCTGCTCACAGCAAACATAGGCCAAAGGTTGATTTATTAGAAAATAATACAAAGTTAGGATTATTCACCTCCAATGGGTGATTGGTTGAATTATTAATATATCAATTTATTCAAAAATTTAACATCAATAAAATTTATATCCACACATTCAAAATAAATTGTTATTTAACTATGTTTAAATTTATAAAGTGATCATAAAATGCAAACTAAAATTCATAGGTGAATTTTATAAAACAACAAATGAAACATTTAATTAAAATACAATACTACTCGAGTAACTCTACACATTATTCGAGTATCTCTAAAATTAAATTTATATTCTCAAAATACTTTCAATTGTTTTAATCAAATCACACTTGGAATTATTAATTTTAACCATAAGTAAATTATTTTACATTAACTAATACTCCAAATAATCTTCTCAAGAGAAATTTGACTACGGTTGATAGACATACAAAACATATAATATATCTCTGGGAGATGTCGTTGCATTACACTTTATTATCATGATGTGTAGTTAGAGATATTGATTGCTTTGATAGAGTACTTCAAAGTAATGAAAATATCTTGAGTGGATGAGTTATGATTGAAATAATTTCTAACAAAAAATAAAAACAAAACTAAGCTCCAAATAATCAAATTTATCAAGATATTAGAAAGATTCTTTTTCCATAGAACTATAATGCATACAATAAAATTACGGAATAACTGATCAAATATGAGCATAAAGCAATTACTGAAAAATATATATAAAAAAAAAAAACAAAAAAATTAGACATAATAAGTAATAAAAAACTAAGTGATTTTAATAAATATAAAATTAACACGGATAGATAATCTATAGATTATACTAGTTGTTCCATTTAAGAATCAAACAGTGAACAGTACATATTTTACCTTGGGAATGAAATTCAGTAAACGCAATAAAATTTCTCCTCGTCAAAAAAAAACCTAAAAATCAATCAAAAAAGATTAAATAATGATTAGAGAAAGAAAAAGGAGTAAAAAGAGGGTGAATAATAGGCGTACCATGAAAAGAAAGAGACATTCAGGATCTACGAAAGTTTAGCAGATCGGTCCAGAGAAGCCATTGAAGCAGAGAGGAAAAGAAAGAGAGAGAAAGTAAGGAGATGGGTTTTGGTGGAAAATGAATAAACGGAAGCAATTGAATCTTTTAGCGGCTCAGATTCTTATTTGTTGACGTAAGCGTGTTGTGAAATTTCGAAAATGTCCTTGTGGGGTTCGTTGATTGAGACAACGCATTCTTTTTGGGGGATGGGACGGTCATGGTATCAGTTTTAAAAGACTCTTTTGCCCCTTATCAATTACTTTTTGTCTATTTTGATTTTATATTTTTTTCGTACTAACACAAATTGCCCCATCTTTTTGAGAGGCGTATTAAATAGTCTAATTAATATATAAATTAAAGAGAAAATTAGAATGTTGACTTTTTGTTTTAAGATATCTTACAATAGTAGTTGTTATTTTAAATGTTGCTTCGTTCAATTTACCATTACTATCAAATATTATTTTGATATGTTTGTCTATGTACTATTTCAATAAAATTTACATTAAAATGAATTACGTAAGATTTATAAATTAAGAATAGAACACAAATTAAGAATACTCGGTAGATATTGTTCAAAAAATAAATAGAATAATAATAGTGAATAAAGGGTAAGTTTGTTTATCATTCAAGTTTATACATTACGAATAGATTAAGTGAGATTTTGTTTAAATTTTCTAATTGCTTATTTACTCAATAACATTTTTTTATAATTTTAAAGCTCTTTTTATAGATTATTAATGAAATAAATAATCAAATAATTGCAGTAAAATATAAAGAGTCTCATGGAATTGAAGAAGTTTACTCTAATAATAAATGTTTTTAATGTATTTTTTGGTTAGCCAACTAGCCATATTAAAAGGAAATACTCCATGTTGCTATTATTTTGATGTTGATATTTAAATGATAATAAAGTAAGAAAGTGGTTAAAATTTATTATATGAGAACCGTGAGAACCAATCAGCTTTACAAAAAAGTGTTACTTTTTACTACAAGGGTGTTACTTCTGGACAAAAAGGTGTTACTATTTTTTATGACACTATTAGGCAAAAAAGTGTTACTTTAAGTAAAAAAATTTTTATAAAAAACTCATAAAAAGGTGTTACTTTTTACGTAAAAAGGTGTTATTTTAAAAATTTTTAATTTGTTTTTTGAAAAAATTAATTTTTTCTAAAAGTAACACTTTTTTTGCTAAAAAGTACCAGTTTTTTTATTAAACCAAAAGTAACATTTTTTTGTGCAAAAGTAACAGTTTTTCTGTGAAAAAGTAACACATTTTTATCGGAGAGATTGGTTCTCACGGTTCTCATATAAGCTTGGTTCTCACTGGAACTTGACCCTATATATATATATATATATATATATATATATATATATATATATATATATATATATATATATATTAAAAATTCAAATAAGAACTCATTTGACCATATTTTTTTCTTACACATTAACTACAATATATATAAAAAAATTGAAAGATGAATAGTATCACAATGATTAATTTATCGAGTATCTCAGAATGGATGAAAGAAGTTTATTATAAGAGAAAATTGTCAAAAAGTACCTAAAAAACTTTTTTTTCCAATAAAGTACTTAATAAAAAAATTGCCAAAAAATACCTAATAAAATTTATTCTTTTCCAAAGAGTACCAAATAACGTTTTTCTTCAGTTGACCTGTCAAATATAACAGTTGACTAGTCAAAATAAAAAATTCATCTTCAATTTCTTCCATTTCGAGAAGTCAATTGTTATATTAATGGTCAACTGAAGGAAAACCTTAATTAGTACTATTTGGAAAATAAAAAATTTTATTAGGTATTTTTGACAAAACTTTTTTTATTAGATACTTTTTGAATTTTTTTTATTAAGTACTTTTTTACATTTTTCCCCTATTATAATTGTAAATGGTTGGAATTGTACAATTATGAGGTGTAATTACGAATTTGCCAAAAATTTTATTTTTATCCATTTCATAAACTTTATAATATTTTATTTTATAAAAAATCTCTCTATTAATTTCTTTAATTTTATTTATTTTAGGAAAAATTACCTAGAATAATCCAACATTTTTCATAATTTTCCTACAATAATCTCACGTATTGATTAACCATGACTAATCTCAACTTTAAGGGATTCTTTTCTAGAGTAAACTTAGATAACCCAATGACCTGCTATAGTCTCACGTATTGATTAACCATGATTTTCCTAAAATTAATTTAAAATTAGAGAAAATTTTTGAAAATTTACCTTAATAATTCTAAATAATAAAAAAAATCATAATTTTTTTTAAAAAGTTTTTAACATTTTTCCTCGACATTTTATTTTAATTTCTTTTTTTTAAAAAAATAAAACTTTCTATAGCAAATCATACGATCACCGGATTTACTCTATGAAAATATCCCTCAAAGTTGGAATTATTCATGGTTAAGTATTAGGAAAAACACGAATAGATTTGATTATTATAAGTAATTTTTCCTTTATATAGTAGTACTCCCTCCTATTCACCATAGGAGTCCCATTTGACTTTTCACGAATTTTAAGGAGAGTCAAAACGGGACCATATGGGTAGGAAAGAGAGTGTTATTATGGGTTTTTAATTGTAGAGATTAATAGTTAATGATTCCCACCAATTTTGAGCAATTAGTAACCAAATCTTAAAATTGATAATTTTAAAACCCAAAAGTCGGAATATTTTTCATTACAACACCGAAATTACATCGTTCCGACAAATAAAAACGGAAATTACATAAATAAATCCTACAATTACAATAATTGTCTTAAATTACATCAACTTTTTCCGAGTACTAAATAAAATTACATAAGTCCATTACGGTATCTCACCTAGCTTTCTCAATTCTTCGACGGTCGTGGAGTAGTTGCAGTCGTTACTGATCATGTGAGTGCGGATTTTGTTTCGATCATTGACTTCAGTATTTATAAATATCCAAAATAATGCATTGTTAACTTCTTAAATAGCCACCGATTGCAAACAACCATATTTTCATAACCATTTTTCATCACAATACCCACAAATTAAGAAACCCAAAATGAAATTGTCCAAAAATTAAAAAAGGAGATCTAACTACTGGCACCCCATTATTAAAAAAAATTTCAGAACAAAACACAGCAGCAAACAAACCGCCAAAATCAAGAATTCACCAAATATTTAGGCGCCATTAATCACTTTCCTCATTAAACAGAACACAGGTGCATATAAATACACAGAAACTTCATCCAATTTCATTAATTGCATCACAGTACCCACAATGGCACTTTCAAAAAATTTAACAAAAGAACAAAGAGTACAAATTATGCAAAAGTTACTGGCTTCATTAAATACGAAGGGGAAACCGCAACTTGGGACCATTAATGCACTAGCAACTGAATTCCAAGTTTGTAGGAAGACAATCACAAGATTTTGGAAAGATGTAAAGAACCAACTCAGCAATAGAGACACTGTCACTAACCTCAACAGTAAGAGAGTGGGAAGACAAGCATCAAACAAAATCAGCTTTGATGAAAACAAATTCAAGGCCATCAAGTACGAACTAAAAAGTACTCAACATTCAGTGGCTAAGCAGATGGGGGTTTCACAAACCACTGTATGTAGATGGAAGAAGAACAAAGTCATTAGGAAGCACACAAATGCAATCAAGCCAGCTTTGACCGAGAATAACAAGCTACACAGGTTAAGTTTTGCTTTATCAAAATGTGAATATGATGAAAATAGTGATGCATTCATGTTTAAGCCATACACTAACATAGTTCACATTGATGAAAAACACTTCTATCTAACCCGAGAGACGCAAACTTATTATCTGGCTCTGGGTGAAATAGAACCCCATAGAGAGTGTCAATCAAAGAGGTTTATTCCTAAAATTATGTTTATGTGTGCTGTTGCAAAGCCAATTTTTACAAGTGATGGTGAGTGTTTATTTGATGGTAAGATAGGCATATGGCCATTTATCACACAGGAGCCAACAACATTCAGAAAATCAAGAACAGTAAGGGAAGGTAGCAAAAGTCATTGGGCCATAATATCAAAAAATCATGATTTTTGGGAGCATCAACCAAACCAACAAATACCAGCAACATCAGACAACAACATCAACCAAACCAGCAAACATCAAATACCAGCAACATCAAATACCAGCAACAAATCTCAAATGACAATCCTTTTATTTTTGACAAACTTTTGGGATCTTAAACAGTGGGTGTTTCAGATCTAAACAACAATGTAAAAATTTTGTGTTGTTTAAAATGAAACATTTGTATTTATATACAGATAAATGAAAATATTTGGTTGTTTGCATTACTCTCAGGTAAATGTTGCAAATTTTTGTTCAAATCATTGAGTGACAAAATCGAAATCTTTGCACATGGAAGTCAAAAAATAATCCAAACCCCATAGATTCGATTTTAGGTGGCAAAATCATGCTCTCACTTAAAAGTTCATAGAGCAACTTTAAAAAATGCATTAAAAAAACGACTCAAACAAAATCATCATCAGTCAAAAAACCACATGCACCCACAAGAACAGAAACTCACTTGAGAAAGGACCAAGCTTATCAAGCCACTCTTCTTCTTCACAATCACTATTCGAAAATACAGCATCAACGGAGGTATATTCATGATTATCCCAATCATAAGGGTCAGGTGTGTAAATGGGCTCACCTTCAGAGTCAAGCTCTCTTCCCCATTTAGGATCAGTCTCAACAGAGGTTAAATCATCATAATATTCGAAAAAAAATCCTCAAACTTTAAAGACCCAGATCTAGGGTTTCCATCATTAAAACCCCTAAACTCAAGCTTAGAAGGCGATTTGTAACGGGATTTAGAGATACCCATATTTGAAGAACTAGGCGAGTTAGGGTTTTTCAGGGGTGACTTGAATGACGACTTTTTCTTCTTCAGGGGTGAGTTCACAGGCGAGTTAGGGTTCTTAATGGGTGAGTTAGGGTTCTTAATGGGTGAGTTAGGGTTTTCCATGAGAGCAGATACAAGAAAAGGAAAAGATAGAAGACGAGAGAGAAGAAAAGGTGTTCGATGAAGGGAAGATGAAGAACAGTTTTAGGGTTCTTTAAGAACACAAGTAGAAGAAGCAAAGTGGGAGAAAGGATTTTAGGGTTCTTAAAAAGTCGAAGAACAGTAAGGGAAAGGAAGGGTTTTAGGGTTAAAAAAGGGAAAGGATGATTAAAGGAGTGTGTTTTAATTAGTTTTAAGAATAGGTAGATTAAGTATAAAGAGGGAAATTAGTAAGGGATAAATGAGGATAAAATTGTAAATATGTTAACTTTTTAAGGGTATAAGTGTAAAAAAACCATACCAAAAAAAGAAATGGGACATTTAGTGTGACTTGACCCAAAATGAAAATGGAACACCTGAACTGAATAGGAGGGAGTATTATTTACACAACATAAATAATGTCTTTCTCTACCATTTTCTAATGGAGTATTTGTCGTTTCAATTGATGGGGATGAAGGGTAAAAGAGTAATTTCGATCGAGATAGTTTAGGGAGTGTGGAGCTTGTCGCTTTCCAGGAAGTATTTATTAAAAAATTAATAAGTGGCTGAGATGGAATTGTCTGCTTCCTTCATTAGAATACAAAATAAATAAATAATCGTAATACAGAAACCAAATAATAAAGGGAAAATAAAAAGGTTGCGCAATAAATTAGAAAAAGAAAAAGAGAATTATTTTGTCTGCAACTCCAAGTGTGACGCGCGAAAAATCCAATACCAGAGTGATCATTGATAAGGTTGTATTTGTAATTTACTTTACTTCCACTTTTTGATGCGATAATTTGTATTTTCTTCGAATCAATTTAGTTGTCTCATTTGCTTGGATACACTTATCGAGGTAATATTTCAACTCTTAATATCTCTAATTATGCTTAAATAAAAATTATGAAAAGTTGATAAGAATAATCCTTGCATTGAGATGAATCAAACAAAATCTCACATGACTATGTTTTAACTTATGGATTAACGGGATTGATGAACAGTGTAAAAAACCAAATGAGACAACTAAATTGGTTCGAAGGGAGTATTATATTTTCATCAAATTAATTTTTGCACTGTTTATTGTTTTATGGTAATTTATATATATACTTTGGCTATTACACGAGAAAAAAAAATAATCATGTGCGATCTTGTTTTATTTTTCTTGTCGCATAGTTTCATAATATCAAAATTTTTATAATTTTTGATTATGAATAACTCTAGATATAAACAATTCGACAAAAGTATTGGATTACGCAAAACTTTGTTTGATGCAAGTATTATGGATTGAATGAAGTACTCGTAAAGAAATTATCATATTTTTTTATATTGCATAAATTTTATACACCCTCCTTTTCATCCTAATAGTCTCTTTAGATTGAATATATTTGCCAATGCAATAAACATATCACCAGTCAAATGAGACTAATAGCTTGAATACGAAGTTGTATGAAGTATAAAACTAATAAACTAGGGATTGACTAAATAGAACTTCTTCCCTTCTAAATTACTTGCAACATTATAAATATTGCATTATTCATTTATCACCTAAAATATTTGTGATACCCCACATTTAATTTAAAAAGGGACTGATAGACTACTCATATCAACAAGGTGCATCTTCTTTTCTAGGGAGCCCATTTGCTAAGAACTCCACAGTTAAGCGTGCTTGGTGGGGAGCAATCTTAGGATGGGTGACCTCTTGGGAAGTTTTTCGGGTGCGCACGAATGAGGTCGAAGTGCGCTTAAAAGACTTGTGTTGGTCCGTGGGGCCAGTCTACAATCTCCATGAGTAGTCACCTGCGGTTCGAGTGGCCGGGGTGTTACAATATTAATATTAATTTTGTTTGATTCGTCTCAATGCAAAGAATATTAATATATAAATTATATAATTTTTTATATACATAATTAGAGATATGAAGAATTGAATTAGCACAGTATTAAACTGCATAAAAAGTCAAACAATACAACTGGCAAGTATATCAGAACAAAGAAAGTACCTCGATTGCTGGCAACTAGTCATTGCTCATCACTTAGTATCACTTTATTAGATGTTCTTTCTAAATCGACTTTGAATTTGTTCATTAAAAATTGTGATCTGTCTGTATCCCCTATCCGTTACATTTATTAATATAATATTTATTTAAGTCTTAACTTTTTTTTCAATTTAATATCATCAAAACATTTAAAAATTAAGAAAATTTGAAAAAATAAAAAAAACTTTTAGTTATTGCTCATCAACTCAAAAAATACCATACTTATTTTTCATCCGTTTTTTAATGTTCTTTTCCTTTGAGATGTTCCACTTAAAAAAGAGAAATTTGATTAATGTTCTTGAAACATATATATTTAGAAGATAAAATATATCTATATGAAATCTCGTTAGATTATTTGTTTTAATGTATATTTTTTATTATGTGTATTTAGAGATATTAATTAAGATTTTTGGCTTTGAAAACTGTGAACGAGAATAACAAAATAAATAAAAGGAGTATACCCCAAGTATTGTGATATTTAACCTTGAACATAATATACATTAATTTCGACCGGCCTTTTTGGGATATTTTAATTTTTGAGTCAATAAATATTAATTGAGACTATTATTTACAAATTTTTCTAAAAATTAATATTAACAATCTTTAAAATGAAATGAATCAAATAATTATTTTTAAATTTATTGATGAAGAGATAAATGCAAGTAAAAGTAATTAAACCAACATGATCTATTGATCATAATAGTGCTGATGTCACACTACTATATAAGTTGATACCAGGATGATTAATTAAATAATTGCATACTAATTATTTAATGAAGGTCCTACACTGAGGTCATCATACCATATGGAGTATCATTTTTAAATTTATTTTATGTGGAGAATATAATTATATTCTTTATTTCTTTTAGTCCTTTCCTTAGCTCAAAGAAGCATCCAGTAATTGTCAACATTTTGGACTATGGCATAGGCTATACTGTATAGCTGATGTCATTACATAATAATTAACCATAATATTAAAGTGTTAATATCAAAATATTGAAGAAACGAGACTGACACATGTCAAACTCTCATTTAATATTTTCCTGCTCATTTATGCTGTTATGGGAGCTGATTTTTTTTATTGAAAATCATTTCCTAAAATATTTATTCAAGGTGCAAAATAAAATTTGGTCAGCTTTATTATTTTTCCAATATGATTCCTATATTATTTCCAAACTGAAATGTAAATCAACATCATTTTTCAATATGATTTCCAAAATAAAAGAGAATAATATTTTTGATATAGCAAAATTATTTTCCACTTTATTTAATAGCTGTAGAATAATATTGTTCCTAAATTTATAAACCAGTATAATTTTTTGAATTTATTTATCACCCATAAAATAATTACAATAACATTATCTTTGTGGGAAAACATATAATATAATTTTTTTGTAGCATTGTCTATGGAAACATATATTTATAATATTATACAAATATTATACAAGTATAAAATTAACTCAAAAACATTTTTTCCGATCTTCGGGCATAGCACGGATATGTATCTAGTAAATACATAAATTTGGTAGATTATCTATAAATAATGTGAACCATTTACTTACGTTTAGCATCATATATAACTTAGTTAATGTTTATATAGAGTTTTTAATTATATATTTCTGTCTTTTTATACATAGATATAGATATATGAAAGTATCAATTTTAATTTATTACTCACAATGCATATATAAGGATAAATTACCTAGAATAATACAACATTTTTATGATTTTCCTACAATAATTTCATCTATTGATTAGACATGAATAATATTAACTTTATGTGGTATTTGCCTAGAGCAAACTCAAGTAACCGGATCACCTGTTATAGATTTATAGCAAGTTTTTTTTTTTATAAAAGATAAATTAAAATAAATGTCAAAAACTAGAATATTTATGGTTAATCAATAACTGGAATATTGTAGAAAATTCATAAAAAAATTGGATTATTTATAATAAATTTTCCAATATATAATCACATAAATACTTTCATTTTGTGTGATATAATTATAAGTTATAATACGATATTATAAATGAGTTTATTTTTACAAATAATATTGAATAAATTAAGTGATACTAATTAAAATATTATATCAAGACAAAATCAAAGATACGAACGAGATATTTCTTTTCTTTTGTTGCTAATTACTCTTACCATTCTCTGCACTTTGTTATGTGACTTCTTGTAATTGTAGGAAAATATTTCGGTTATTTTTTCTTTTATGCATAATGTTTCTTGCATAGAAAATGGAATAATTTCTTGCAAAAGCTTTTTGACTTTGTCCATTAATGTAAACTCATTTGTTTGCCCATCAATTCATCTTTTGGTTAGTAGTCCACATCTTTTTGTTAATGATGAAAAGTTTTAATTCTAAATATCTCACCTATTTATCATTTAAAATGACGATTTTTTTTAATTTAAAGATTCGATTTTTATGACAATTTCTTTCAAAGGGCTTACTAGTTTGGCCTATTGTAGCAAGTAAATAATTGGTTATTAATTTTTGGAATTTTTTAAAGAGCTATAATAATTTAAAACAAAAATGAAATAAACATTAAGAAAAACAAAATAAAGCCCCTCTCTTAGCGCCACCAGCCCCCCTCCCCCTCTCTCAGCATCACCCGCCACCAAGTTTTTTTTTTAAGTGCATCAACAAGTTAAAAGCTAAGAAAAAAACTAACTGGAGTTGCTAGGCTTAAAAATCAATTTTTCAGTTGGCTTAAATGTCATTTATCCAATATTTTTTTGATTGTTAACCAACAAACAAAGCAAAAATCAATCAAAAAGTCACTGCAAAAACCAACATTCAAACGCCCCTTAGATTTAGGAGGCATGAGCATGTCATGCGAAACGCCTAGTTATTTAGTTCGTTTTGTTTATTTTAGCATTAAACTAATTAAGAAGTTACAAGTTTATAATTAATCATCGGTAAGGCTTGGCTTGTAATGAGGGTGTTTTAGCCATTTTAAACCGTAGGTTGTAATAGTCTTTTAATTTTCCAAATTTAGGTTAAGTCATAGTTCGTAAGCCCTTATTTGAGTGTTCATCATTGTAAACCATTTGCGTTTACAAATTCCTACGTGTTGTATAGTCTTTTTTAACTTTCTAACCATATCTTTTTCTAAACCAAATTAGTCCCTCTAGTTTTTACATCATCCCCTTCCATTTCCCTTCCCTCTTTCCTCTGCAAGTTCAAACAATAAAAACGAACTCTAACAATAAAAATGAATAAACCGTAAGACAAATTAAATAAAAATTATCCAACAAATTATATGTATTTGATGGAAATTTTTATTCAAAGTTGATTGCATTTGATGGAAAATTCCCCCAATTTGATTGAAAATAAATGATTGGTGACTTTTTTGTATTACAAATGACAACATGACACACAAGTTTTCTTTGAGGATGTAACATGTTTAACTTGTAAAAGCTTATTTAGACTTTTAATAGAAAAAAATTTAAATCTAATTTATTTTAAAACAACAAACAAAAAATCTTCCCAACCTCTAAAAATACTCATCCTAGCGATCAAAGTAACTTTAATGGACGTACAATTTTAACTTATTTTAACCTAAATAA
The DNA here is from genome assembly GCA_019425755.1 of Amaranthus cruentus. Lineage (NCBI taxonomy): Eukaryota > Viridiplantae > Streptophyta > Magnoliopsida > Caryophyllales > Amaranthaceae > Amaranthus > Amaranthus cruentus. The sequence continues at coordinate 6,158,142 of CM033459.1, read as the reverse complement.
AGAGTTTAGTAGTCAATTCATCCAATACTAGTTTTTAGTAGATTAGTTGGTTGAAATATCATCTTTTTATGAATAAGCTTTTTTTAAACACGATGCTCATAGAAACGATTCATATACAGCTGATAAAATCAATTGATCAATCAGTTACGTAAATTAATTATCAGCTATTAGCCAAACACGACTGGTAAAGCAGTAAATTAGTAATGGTCCTGTTAATTGGTAGCAACAGCACGTGGGACTAAGAGAAAGAGCATGGGCAACGTCATTAAAATTGTCGTATCTTAACTAAATTTAATTAATAGCTTGCTTACGCACTTAATGCATTAACCAATGAGAAAAGATGAGTAACTTGACTTTTATTATTACTCAAATTAATAATAATAAAGCATGTAAGTAAGTTGTGATTAGATTAAGGTTTGTTGGATGTGAAGCAGTCAGGAGACACTGACATCCACCATTTCCCATTATACCCACCCCTAAATACTCAAAATTCAAAAAATATATTTTCAAAATTAAATTTTATTTCGGTTAAATTATTTATTATTTCTCTGAATTAGCATTATTTAACTCAAAAAGCTCTCACATTTTTTGGTCAAAAGGTGTTATCTCAGAGGGACAAAGGGAGTATTATTTTTCACAAAAGAAATTTAGATTTCTTTCTCCTTGTCTACTTGTCTATTACTATATAATATAGTTTTCTCTTTCTCTTAGTTTACACCATAACACAAAATAAAATAAAATAAACAAATAATAATGTAGCGCATTAGTATAATTAATTATGTCAACGTGGAGTTTTTGTTTGTGTTGTTGTATATAATAGGTTGAAAAATCTATGACCTGAACCTAACTTATTTAGTTAATCAGGTTGAAAATCTCAATCATAACCTAATCACAAACAAACCAAGCTAACCCAATTCGAACCCAATTAATCTATTAATGTAAAGATGAATTTAAGACGATTAAAATTTCGTTGAAAATGTTTATTTTGGATCGGATAAACTCAATCCAACTTAATACTAATTATTTTTTTTTTGAAAAGTTATTTTAGTTAACAAAGTAAGTAAATTACAAATCTAAATATACTACTTTGTCCTATATAATTTGAAGCAAAGAGAAAGTAGTTGTTTTTTAAGAAAAAGATAGATAATGATAATCAATAAATGAAAAGAGAAAATGAATTGTGTGGTTGAAATTAAAAGACAGTTAAAATGTTTGGATGAGATTAAAAAATAGTGGTGGACCATAGTCCAAAAATAAAAATGATACAAATTAAGTGGAACAGACCAAAATGAAAAATGCTGCAAATTAAATGGGGCGACGGGAATATACTTTAGCAAATTTTCAAATTTTAAATATTTATAGTCCAAAATTGAAAATAAAGTTACATTTAACATTACATACATGTGAACACTTAAGCATTACTTATTAATAAGAAGATCGAGAGAGAACTCTAAATTCTGAAAATGAAATTAGTAGATATTCGGATTTTTTAGTCTTGTAGGATTTTTCATTTTTATGATTTTCAACATGAACCACAATCTACATCTTACTTTTTGCCGCATGAGTTGATTTATGAATTGTGTATATTATACAATTCATACACATCCTATCATAAAACGGATAAATATTAAATGGATTAAGTTCAGGTCATATGAGTTGACCGGATATGGAATTGATTTGTGTAATTAAACATGTTATATACATGTTTTTTCAAGTATAAATTTTAACCTTAATATAACACATGATAATCAAATCAAGATGAGTCACCCGACCATTTACTTAATTGGGTTCAATTACTCGGTCTAAATTTGCATATTTTTCGGATGAAATTCATATCAAATTAAACATATTATGTAGATTGTAAACTTTTGCTAATCATCATCATCATAGTCATCATTTTACCCAGTGTATTCCGCTCATAGAAACTATGATTAGAGTCTGGGAGGAAAGGAAGGCGACAACTTATATCATAAAGAAGAGTACGACCAAAAAATTCCTTAGCTCGAGACAAATCCAAATGAATCCTCAGAGAAAAAAAGCCTCAATAAATAAAAACATAAAAATAAAAAAATATAGAAGCATGTAAAAACTAGGCACAAGCGAATAAAGGAATGATATGGCAAAAGCAAAAGTCAAATACTTTAAATTGTGAATTTTTTAAAATTCGAAAAAGTTGATATTTAGAAAATATATAATGAAACGAATTTATCAAGATCCAACATGAATATATTTTTCATATAGATCAGTAATAGTCAAAGTTTGATACTAAAATTTGTAAATTCTATTTGAAAATAACATAAAAACATAGATCGTAGAGAAATAAACAAAACCAAAAAAGGTAAATTAGAAGCAGAGAATGCTCATCCTTTCAAATCTTATCACATATAAGGATAATTTGTTAACTTTGTTATTTTTGTTATCTAAAAATAAGTACTTCCTCCGTTCCTTTTTACTTGAAACAAAGTCGACTTCGGTACTATTTATCAACTAAATTAACTTTTATATTGTCGGTAATCTATAAGTTAAAATATAGTCATATGAGATCTTGTTTGATTCGTCTTGATTCAAAGTTAATTAATTTTGAGTTTCATAATTTTTTGATATACATAATCAGATATATTAACGATTAAATTCATACATTAGAAAATGTGAAAAAATAAATAGTGCAAATAAATAAGAACCAGAACCGAGAAAGTATTACTTTAATAGCTTTCAAAATCAATCAATTTAATTTATGGTAGTTGAATAATTAGTGATTGTTTGTCATACGCAACTCCAAATCCAATTACCTGTCGAAATTTTATTAGTTGCTGCGATTCTAGAATCAACTAAGCCAAGTTTTTGCATCTGCATCTTTTTTCTTTCGTCATACCAAATAATTAACCAAACAAACATGAGTAACTATACAAATTCATATTCAAATTAAATATCTTATTTTAATGTACCAACTATTTTTCTAATAATACTCCCTTTTATGCAGCTTAAACGAGACATTTGACTTTTCACGAATTTTAAAGTGAGTTAAAATGGGTCCTTTTGAGTAGGAGAGAGAGTGGTATTATGAATTTTAATGAATTGATTAGTGAATTAATGATTCCCTCCTTTTTTTGAAAATATTAGTTGGAATATTTAAATGTAGAATATTTACACCATCAATAATAATTATGTAAATAATTATAGATTCATGAGGAAATAATTTAGGAATCGACATAGGTCTTGGATTTTATGGGTCTATACTCAATTCGACGCAAATTTAAGGGTCATATTAGTTTCCGAACCAAGAATTTAGGGTTCGGGTCCTAGTCTAGATTCACAATGTTGAGATCTATATCCAAATTTAATAATAAATATGTGTATTTGCTTGTTTGATTTAAAACTTTGTTATATTTTGGAAATTGCGTGATTTTAGACTTTGACGATTTACGTAATTTGAAATGTGTTCATTGTATATGTATCACAAAAATCAAAAGGCTTGACGAATGTTTCGTTTTAAGATTTGAATATTGAAAAACTTTATATATTTGATCGCTCAATTGCTATTAAGTACAGAGCCGACCCTAGATATTTTGGTGCCTTAGGCGTAATAACACATTGGGACTAGGGATGGTCACGGGTCCAGGACCCTGTTGGACCCGCCCCAGACCCACCCCTTTTTTTAAGGGTCTGGGTCTTATTTTTTGAGACCCATTAGATCCGGTTCGGATTTGGATCTAAAAATAATTGGCGAGTCCAGATCCAATATTCGGACCCTGGACCCGCCCCTCGGACCCTTATAAATATTAAATTGTCCATTTTTATTTGTCTTCTACGTATGAATTCTGCCCCCAACACTTATTTTCTTTTCATATAATCATAATATATATAAATAATATATATGCTACTTGTTAAGTGCTAACCCAATTACCCTTATTTCATGGACTCGAACTAGTGTTTCTAATAGAATTTAAGCGTATATGGGTGACGCTATGCGAGTTTAGATGTTAAATTAGTATTAAATATTTGTAAAATAATAACTCTCTTACAAATATACGAAAAATATAATGACTTACAAATGTTTTAAATTTGACAAATCAAAGAGACTTTTTTTAGACCCTCTAAGGACCCATTAAGGACCCTAGACCCATCAGATTCGGAGGGTCTGGGTCCGGGTCTGAAAATTTTGGACCCTTAGGGTTCGGATCTGGATCTCAAAAAATAAAAAGGGTCCGGGTCCGGATCTGGTTGGACCCGCTCCAGACCCGCCCCATGACCATTCCTTATTGGGACCCTTTTCCTTTACAATTTATCACCTATATGGACCCTTTTAAAACCATTATTTTTGCTTTTTTACATGAGGCCCTGGGCGACCGCCCCTCTTGTCCACCCCTAGGGCAGGCCATATTAAGTATTAGTAAATTCTTGTTATGTAAACATGTTAAATAATTTTATATTAATGAAAAAATTACATAATATATTTTTCATAGTTTTTTAGAAAAAAAATTAGACCCAAATTTAGACCATATGGGTCCAAGTCTAAATATTCCAAACCCTATGGATCTAATAAATTTGACTCCGCATCCAATAAAAAAACAAACCTCCGAATCTGAATCTAGCTGGATCAGATCCATATTTGACCCATGTCCACCCCTAGGCATGCATAACTAAAGGAAAAAGTTTATCAAATAAAGAAATGAGACATTTGATATAAATTTACCAAAAGAGATTATTAGACATTTGATATCATGAATAGGAGGAACTATCGTTTTAGTTTATTGGTTACATTTTGTATAAACAACCATATTTTTTTTATTAACGTGTAAAAATAAAATAAAACTAAAGATATACTAAATTAAAAGTTAAAAGAAATAGAAAAGGGAATATTAAAACAAGAAAGTAGTAGAAACAAAATTAAATAGCGGTGACTTAGGGCTTGTTTGGTTACCCTCTATCACCTTTGTAATTTTAATTTCCTAGGAAATAATATTATCTTTATTTGTTTGGTTGCAAAAAAATTTAAAATTCCTAGGAATTGTAAAATTCAAGGGAATTAATTCCTATGATACATAGGAATTAGATTACCATATACCCCTCTTGGTTATTAACAATTCCCATGTATCATTTTAAGTGAAATTATCATAATACCCTCTAATATTTGGTGTAACCGCTATTTTCCAAGTAACTACTTCATTTCCACATTTATCACCTTGTTAACCAAACCACTTATGAAAAATTACTTCAAAGGAAATGAAAATACATATTGTCAAACAAACAACTTTAAGTAATTCCTAGAAAATTGACAAAGGAAGTAAATTTCAATGAATTACAACTTCCCATAGGAATTTAATTCTTATGTCAACCAAACGACCTCTTAATTAGCATCCTGTGTAACGCGGAGGGAAGTAAGGTGAACGTTGGCCGGAGCCTTGAGGAAGTCATACACATTTTACACATAGGTTTGTCTATGTGAAATTGTGAAATCCAAACACTAGTGGAAAAAATTCAATTTTTACGGTTTTTAGTTATCATATATTGCGGTTTAAAACCCAAGCAATTGTGATAGCAGAAGATAGACAATTACAAATGTCGCGGTTCAAAATCGCAGCACAAAACCGTATCATATAACCTAATTTTTCCTCGTTTTTTCATCCTATTTTATGCTGCGTAATTGTATAACCGCAGCATATGTCACGCAACAAATAAGATTTTTTCCACTAGTGAAAACTTTTTTTTTTTTTTTAAGTAAAACACAATCAATCACTACTCTTCCATCTTAATGATAATAAGAAGAACCCCTTTTATTTCATTTGATTTGCAATAAATTTTATTTAAGTTAATTCAATTGTTTATTCACCCGTTCATTAATTATTCGTCTTACATTCATCAAAATGAGTATGACTTAACTCATGTTTTGAACCCTTTAGTCATGGGTGATTCACGTAACATATGATAGTAGAAGAAATTTTAGTCCCAAAGATCAGTGTAACAATTGGGTTGATTAAGAGAAATAGCTCTCCATAACTTTGGCATGTATACACATATTGTGTGCAAGAGAGAAGCATGGAAGAGTTGGTGGTGTTATTTTTTGATGTGTAAGCAAGGTTTGGTACTAGGAAACCCACTACAACATAATTTGCTTTTAGTGGGATATATTTAACGACATTTAATCTAAATGTCGCTATTTCAAATTTCTTATAGTGTATATAGATGATTTAGTGACATTTATTAGACCCTTTAGCAACATATTAAAATGTCACACTAAAATTTTAGCGACATAGGATCTAGTGATGACATTTCTCACAAATGTCACTATAGACTATAGTGACAATTACATATGCCACTAAAGATCAAATTAAATGTCGCTAAATCACTTTATGGTGGAAATTGAAATAAAAATCAATAATTATTACACTAAAAATATGAATTAGTGACATTTTTTTAATGTCACTAAATCCAATGTTGCAAAAAGCTAAATTTATTGTAGTGACCGTATAGGAACACGTTAAAATAAGACGGAAGCTATTAATCCGGCCTGCTCAAATTATTTTGCTTTCCTATTCTTTAAAAACAAAAAAATACAATACTCTAGTCTAAGATGGAGATTTTAGCCAATATTCAGTGAACCTTATTAAGTACGGTGTCATACTGTCATCATTTAATTCTTATGATAAATTCATCTTATAGCTTGGGTGAACTATAAGAGTTTTGTTTATAACTTTAGGTCTTTGTGAGTAAACATTTTAATGAATAATGCAGGATAATTAGATGCTAATTATAAGGAGTAAATAGCAGATTATACTCCTTAAATGAACGATATCAGGGTTTTTGTAAGAGGACAAAACCTACGTTGGTCACTACAACATTGTTTGCTTTTAGTGGGATATATTTAGCGACATTTAATTTAAATGTCGGTATTTCAAATTTCTTATAGTATATATAGAGGATTTAATGACATTTATTAGACCCTTTAGCAGCATAATAAAAAGTCACACTAAAGCTTTTTGCGACATAGGATCTAGTGACATTTCTCACAAATGCCACCATGGACTATAGTGACAATTACATATGCCACTAAAGACCAAATAAAGTGTCGCTAAATCATTTTATAGTGAAACTTAAAATAAAAATCAATAATTATTATACTAAAAATATGAATCAGTGGTATTTTTTTAATGCCACTAAATTCAATATCGCGAAAAGTTAAATTTATTGTAGAGGGCCGAAACCCTTTTTAGCCTTCTGTGTTTGTTATTGTGAACAACATTTATCTAACTTTTTTCTTTTGTTTCTCCTTGCTCAGAAGCATCGGTCAACTAGGTGCCAACTCTTTTATTGAAATGCTTTTCTCCCATTGGTAATAAATTAGGGCATCACATACAAAGTTTGTCCGTTTGTCCAAAATATAAAAGCAAATATATGCCTAACATTACATCCTTATTTTTTTTTATCTATGTGAGCATACTCAAATAGATTGAAATCGGAATACAAAGCATCCTCAAGCCAGGCCGGAGCAACATCAACCCAAACCTCATCGTTAAGGCCATAAGCGGCCCATCGAGCTAATTTATGGGCAACCCCATTACAATTTCGATACAAAAAAAGAATGAAAGCGAAAAAAACTCATGAAAATAAATAAACAATTGTCGATCACATTCTAGACATGACAAACACCTTTCTCATTTCAAAGATTGAGTACATTTATTATTACTACATTGTTATATTTATCTTGTCTATGGGCGAGATACATTGAATATGATGATGACATTGTTTTGTTTATCTCATAATTTGGAAGAAATCTCCTTAAGAAAATTTCCAATAACTCTATTCTAGGTAATATTTTTATTATTTTTTATATTTTTTCATACATCTCATATTTTTCTGGCTTCGATTAATACTCACACAATTTAGTAATTCTTAATTCTTATTTTCTTAATACTTGGGCTAATTGTAAGCATTGCAATATTCTCATAGAGAGATTTACTAGTGATCTCTTGTTACGTTGGCTCCTAATATCATGTCAAAAAACCAACTCAACCCAAAGCTTAAACTGATGGTTGAAGCTCTAGGATATGCTATATAGTTTAGTACATCTATTATTATTATTATTTTTTTATAGAGGAAAACATATTTCATAAAAAGAGACTTTATTATTATTATTATTATTATTATTATTATTATTTTATTATAATTTGTATTATTATTATTATTATTATTATTTATTTTTTTATTAAAAAAACTTCCACTTTTTATTTGCTTCGATTCTAAATTTCAAATCCGACAGAGGGAGTAAGCATTAATAAGTAGAAGATAATGGAGAAAAAGTAAAAGCAAACAAAATACAAATCCAAAACAGTCAACATTCTAGACTTCACAATCTTGCTACCACCAACGCACAAACACTCACAAGCAGATTACAAAAGCAGTAAGCTTCCTGCTTTTAATGGAGCGAGTAAAATCAAGAGAAGAAATGGAGAAACAATGGAAAATATACGAAGCATACAATGAACTTCATGGTTTAGCTCAAGAATTTGAGACTCCCTTTGAAGCTCCTGCAATTCTGGTAGTGGGTCATCAAACTGATGGTAAAAGCGCTTTAGTTGAAGCTCTTATGGGTTTCCAATTCAACCATGTTGGTGGTGGAACCAAGACTCGTCGACCCATTACTCTTCATATGAAGTATAATCCTGATTGTGAATCCCCTCTTTGTTTTCTTGTCTCCGATTCTGATCCTACTCTTATGGAACAAAATTCACTTGAGGCTATTCAGGTATTTTCTTTTCAATTTTATTACAGACCCCTCAATTGTTTTTGTTTCGTTTGTTGAATTCTGGTTTTTGAATGCATTTGGTTTTGATAATGTGGAAATTCTGGTAAAGGGTTTTTGAAATTGGGTTTCTGAGTAGTGAAATTTTCTCTTTTTGATGAGTTTTGGATATTGTATGATTATGTTCAGATTGCTTATTGTCTAAGGAGTTTGTGAGAGTCATTGGAATTCTCAAGGGTTGTTTAGTTTGCCACAAATGCAAAGAAGTAGAGTTCTTGGTTAAAGGTTGGTGGTAGACGTGTTTAAAACAGACCTGATGACCCGATATTCACCCGACCTTATAATCGAATCCGATTTAACTCGACGTAAAATGAAATCACAATTATGTAAAAACCAATGCGGACACAAGATCCGGTCTTGAACCGACATAATACACCTGACCCGAAATTGAGCCGATGGCCCGAATGAACAACTCTAGTTGTTGGGTTAGTGGAATAATAAATAAAAACAGAAATGTGTGCATGAGGTGAAAAATCCATTTGGAGGACCTTTCATGTATCTGACCTTGTCTCTAGGGATTAAGGCTTTTGGCATTGTTGTTGTTGAGGTGAAAGAGAAATTGGATTGAGTTTGTGGATGAGAATTGGGGTGGGGTTGTTGTGGGTTCATGTTTTAAGAAGGAAATGTAGGAAAATTTTGTGAGACCGATCAAAAATGTTAATTGTAGCAAATTCAAAGGGACTAAGGAAGTGTTTCTGTAAATGTTAATGTGTTCAAATTATTTCACAAGGTTATGTTTATGATTTTACTCTTTGCAGGCATTCATTGAAGCAGAGAACATGAGGCTTCAAAGTGAGCCATGCCAGTTTTCTTCTAAGGAAATAATTTTAAGAGTAGAATATAAGTACTGTCCAAACCTCACCATTATAGACACCCCAGGTCTCATTGCTCCTGCCCCGGCTCGAATGAGTCATTCATTACAGGTCTATCTTTTTGGTCCAACATTATCGGGGTCGTATTATCATCTTCATTTCGATTTCGTGATGACGTTCTTCATTGGCAGGTTCAAGCTTCAGCTGTTGAGTCCCTAGTTCGGGCTAAAATGCAGCATAAGGAGTTCATTATATTATGCCTTGAAGATTGCAGTGATTGGAGCATTGCGACTACAAGAAGGGTGGTAATGCAGGTGAGTGTTGGATGTTTGATTTTTTTTTTCTTAGGGAGGGAAGTCATTCAAATGGGCCTAATGGCTGTTCTCTTATGCTCTCAAGGATATGCTAGACCCTGTCTGAAGAATAAAAGAAGTAGATGTAGAAATTGTGGTTTTTCATGCTTTTGTGTTCGCATGATTTCGAGAGCTGACTATGATTTTGAAATAAAGAGTATATTTGGGTTCCATTCATACAGTAAAAATGCGGTACTGGTCGCAATTGCGGTAACGAAATGGTGATGCGGTAACAGGAGTGATGCGTTTATCATAACACCTAAATATCGGTCAAAATCAAAAGGCATCGCTTGATGTGGCCCAAAACGCGGTTTTTTTACACCTTTATAACGCGGGAAATTTCGGTTCGTTGTTTTTAAAAACCTTTACAACGTGACCGACGTGATACGATGCGGCCTTGTTTTTACCCTATGGTTTCATTTCAAACACTTACACTATGTTTGGATAAGCTTTTGGAAAGGGAGGGAAGGGAAGAAAGGAAAGTAAAGGAATATAATGTAACTTCACTTAACTAAATTAATTTTTGCTGTTGCCAATTTCCATCTAAACTTGAAATTTTGAAAAAAAGATTTTTACATTTCCATTGGAATAATAATGTAAATGAAAGTAATTCTATACTTTATCATATGCTTTTGACAATGCACGCAGGTTGATCCAGAGCTTGCAAGGACTGTCATTGTGTCAACGAAACTTGATACAAAAATTCCTCAGTTTGCACGGGCTTCTGATGTGGAGGTTTTCCTCTCTCCACCAGCTTGTACCCTTGATGGTTTCATACTAGGCGAGTCTCCATTTTTCACTTCAGTACCTTCGGGAAGAGTTGGTTCATCTCCTGATTCTGTTTACGGATCAAACGATGAATTTAAAAAGGTATATTATGCTTGTTTTGTACGCATTATTCTTCACATGCCATCATTTTTATGATCAATGCAACTGAATGAACTTTCAAGTGATATTCCCGTATCTATCCTGCCGCTTCCTTCTATAATTCTCACCTTTGATCACTCTGCAATCTGCTTCTGGTTGCTTTAATATTAGGCAGCAGTTTGCTACTTTAGCAGGTCTAGAAACTTGTTTATATGTATCACAACAATATTCTTCCGAATCAGTTTATCGCTTTGCCTTAAAAAGAGTTTTTTTGCTTTTTAGAGTGGACAGGAGAGGAGATGAATATTGTTTTGCTGCTGATTAGAGTGCATGCTGTTTTATCTGAAGCTTTCATAGCTGTCACACAGATTGATATTAGCTTGAGGAGTGAAATTTTTTTTCATCTTTTCCTTGTGTCTGGGCAGTGAAACATAATTCGCTAGTTAGTTTGCCTTTTGGATTCGCTATTCGCACAAAATAGTTCAAAAATAGCCTAAAATCGACCATAGTTCTCTTTTCTTGATTCACGATTCAAAGGCAATTAGCGAATCATGTGACACTGTTTTTGGGTTTGGGCAATGTTTTGAAGTTTGAACCAAGCCAGTCAAACCCTTTCTAGAATCTTGAAATTGAAAATGGATATGCTTAGTTTTCTATAATTACGGTTCGTTTCTTCACTTTGGTTTGGACCAGTTTTTCACTTGTGATTATTTCCTACTAAATCTCCATAGGCTATTAGTTTGAGGGAGGCGGAAGATATTTCATCGTTAGAGGAGAAACTAGGCAGGTCACTGTCAGAAAAAGAAAGGAGCAGAATTGGTATAAGCAGCCTCAGACGATTTTTAGAAGAATTGCTGCAGAAGAGGTTTGTAGTTCCATTAATAAAGTAAAATCATTAACTATTTGTAATATGTTCAACTGTTATCTGATGTTGAATTATAACAGGTACATAAATAGCGTTCCATTGATCATTCCGCTTCTAGAAAAGGAGCATCGAATTGCAACACGAAGTGTAAATGAACTTGATGAAGAATTAAGGTAAATAGTTTGAGAAAGTTTCCTTAAATTTTGTGCCTCTTGCGAGTCTTTTGAAATTCACTCCCTAGAAATCTACCCTTGTCAAATTTCAAATGAGACTTCGGTTTAGGATAAAGAACCGTCCAAACCGTGTTCGCGTCTAATCACATTTGATTCCAGCTTGGGTGATATGCCATTGAATTTGTAAAATTTGACTTGAGTTAAAAGTGATTTGAAAAACTAGGGATTTGAGTCCTGCTCTTTCACTCTTTGTGTGGACTAATTCCTACCTGCTAAAATATTTGCTTGTGCAGCATGCTGAATGTCTTAAATTTGAAGGAGAAAGGAAGACACTTTCATGATCAGTTCCTTACCAAGGTTTTAATGCTATACTTCCATTAATTTCTTCTTGATTCATTATATGTGTATACTCTAATTAATGTGGTTTGATCGGCAAGTGCAAATCTTGTTAGATTAATTGATTATGATTGCTGTGTAATTCATTTCTGCATTTTATTTGTTTTTTTGGTTCTTCTGATAAATATGGTGGCTAGTGGCCCCTTTTTGAGCTCACCGCTACTGAAAAGTAGGCCAAGACAACCGTATAACTATCCGCATTGACTGCAAAATCTGATTTGCGACCTTCACCTCTACCTTGACCAAGATCACGTTTTTGTACAATTTGTTCTTCTGGGTTGGTAAAATTGTTTTCACAAAAGTATGTGCTCTGCAGTTGTCATTGCTGCTGAAAGGATCCATTGTAGCTCCACCAGATAAGTTTGGTAAGTCAAAACCTAGTCTTCAAAGAAACGAAAAGATATTTAATGCCGCTTGCATAGACATCATTTGAAGCCGCTGATTTCATGAAAATCGGTTGTGCTGATTGTAGGGGAAACACTCCAAGATGAAAGAGTAAATGGGGGATCGTTCACTGGTCCAGATGGTCTTCAATTTCCTCCGAAGTTAATTCCTGTAAGTTAAATGAATTATAATACCTGAAGAAAGGAATTGCATTATTCCATTGTTTGCATGTTCTATAAAAATTTGATTTTTTGGAATTTTTCTAAATTTGAAAATTATGTGAAGGCGTAACTCCTTGAAATTTACTATTACAAAAAAGGAGGGACTTCAAATTATTTTTTATAATTAATTTTATAAATCAAGCATAGAAGGTGTTACATCATTGTTTATTTTTCTTTCTCTTTCCGTTATCACTAATAAATTTTGTTTATTAAGGTTCAGCTCTCTACATGCTACAGCTTGTACTGTTCTGGGTGGAGATCAGTTGCCTCTGTTACTTTCCATCTACTGATAATAATTGAAGGTGTATGTAGAATGCAGGTATGCGTCTCTATGGAGGGGCACAATATCACCGTGCTATGGCTGAATTTCGCTTTGTGGTAGGAGGAACTAAATGTCCTCAAATCACACGTGAAGAAATTGTGAATGCTTGTGGAGTTGAAGATATTCATGATGGAACAAACTATTCTAGGTATGTATTTCAATCATACTCCTTTGTCCCACTCAATTTGTCTCATTGTTCATTTTAGTCTGTCCCAATGAATTATTCTCATTTCTATTTTTAGATATGACCCCACCTCTTTTACTCTCTATATTCTATCTCTTATTTCTAAATACCCCACTACTTTAACCCATTATATCCAATCTCTCAGTCTCCACGGAAAAACCAAATGGGGGTAAATTGGCTGGGACATAGGAGTAAGTAACTTTGAATTTAGTTGATCACTGACCTCTGTGATCTAAAATATTCTGGGAATTTGTTTGTTTAGCCTTTGGAAAAAGCATATTTGGGATGATTGATGTTGACAATAATATGAACCATTTAAGTCTGTGTAGTCTATCTTTGATTTATTATTTTTCTCTATTCGTTTTCATTTTCCTTCTATGAGACACATAGTTTGTTTAAAGAGCATATGACCGAGTTTGATAGTATTCCATCAGCAATTTTGCATCAACTAATGTAATCGATCTGACTATTTGGTGCAATTGGTTTTGAGCTCCTTGACTGAGAATACTTTAGCTTTCTATGGTCCATGACAAACTAAAGTGTACATTTAGTGGATTCTTTCACTTTTGATCTCTTTTAACAGGCCCATGAATGGGTGAAAATGGAACAAAAGTTCGGTTATGTTTTTCTTTTCCTTAACAAAGAGCAAAATTAAGACAGGTGTCTTAATATGAAGTCTGAACCATGTACAAGTATAACGTGGTTTTGTTGACTTGTGTACTAGCCACTAGGTTTCTCCTGTAGTGAGGCACATCTTGATTTTGTTATGGGTAGTCAATATTTTCCGTGTTCTCGAACATAAATGTTTGATTTCTGCAAGTTTAACATTCAATTTGTTTATTATGTACGGAATGCAAGATTACTCATAGAATCTTTGCATGTTTTGTGTTGGATTTGCTGCAAATGTCTCTGTCTGTATCAGTGTTCTCTGACATTTTTTTTCCTTGTAGGACGGCTTGTGTGATTGCCGTTTCGAAGGCTCGTGACACATTTGAACCTTTTCTTCATCAGGTATATGCTGAAAAGAATTGAAATTATGTTTTCCTTTGCACATGCTTTGTTATATGTTAGTCAATCTCTCTCTAATTATTCAATGTGGGATCATATGTGGGTTAGTTTCCAACAACATTTTGTTTCTTGATTAGTTTCTACTTTCTTCGATAGGCTCTTCAATGACATTGTTTTTTGAAAAATACGTACAATTGCAGTTGGGCAATAGGCTCTTGCACATTCTCAAGAGATTGCTTCCTATTTGTATCTACCTTCTACAGGTATCATCTCTGTGATGCATAAGCTGCAAATTGAATTATGATTCATGAACAATTTAGATTTCTATTTGTTTATGGGTTTATGCATTTGTAAACTTTGGGTTTAATGAACGTCAATTACAGAAAGATGGGGAATATCTGAGCCGCAATGAGGGTTTTTTAGATCGTGTTACTTTTGCGTATAATAGTTTTGCAGAATCTACTGAAAGATCATGCCGAGAAAAGTAAGCGACCTGCTCTTTCTTGATCTCTATTGTTAATGGCTGATTCTTCTTCCTATACCTATGTGTAACGGTTTGATATAGTATTTTAGACGCGTCTTATAATTTTTTACTTTATACTTCATCCAAACTTCTTGTAGTGCGGCCACACTAGGCCTTTATTGTCATTGTGTTAGTCAACTAGGAAAGGAGACTCGTTTAGTCAAGTATATGAAGGCTGTGGATGGAATAATAGGCACAGTTTTTAGCTGCTGGCTCCAAGGTAATGGTGCAAGCGTTATTATGACAATACGTGGGCTTTAGAAGATCTTATGCCTTGCAATTACTTGGGCTCTAAATCATAATGACAGTTTTAGCTGTGAAAGGACGCACCATTTATATGATCCCTAGGAACACTTGATTAGAAATATCATGCTAAAAGTTTTTGCTAGGATGGACTCTGAACTCCCTAAGAAGGGACTCAAATGAGCGTCAGGTTATTCACTGCACTCACTCCCACTCAACTTACACCCTCTTTGATACACTTTTGTACTTCACTCACACTCAAGGAATGTTGTTGAACATTAATCTAGGTGCTTGGAGCCTCTCACAAGAAGAATTAGTTTGTTGGTTTGTGGCTTGCACTCTCTAAAAGTGCACAAATATGATGAACGCTTGCTTTTTGAGATAGTACCTCAAACCTGAATTGTATTGTGCCCAATGTGGGAGTTTATGATGCAGTCTACAACCCTAACATAACTGAGATACCTTGTAGGCGCTATCACTATACTTCTCTATGATTACGTTCCGCTCTTAGCCCTGGGTGTCCATTTACGCTTCCTTGAAAATTATTCCTTGTGAAGATGAACCCGCACAAGATCATTAATCTTAAATATCCGGTATCTAGTATCTAGAATACACTTTATCAACTCTTCTTGTATGCTTCATCTCTCTTCTTAATATTGTTGTGTATCTTCAAGGCAGCTTATTGCTTAGCATCTCCATGCTTGTTTGCATCTCTTGCAAGCTGGCTACTCAATCAAGACCAACAGCATTTATATATTGATGTCATGCACCACTCAGACGCAAAGCTTTTTGTTGCACAACTTGACCCATAGTTATATGCGAATTCAACATCACATAACGATGTCCCAGGTTCTATTCTCATGTGCTTTTACTCACCCTTGTGCGTAATAGTGAACCCAATGTCTTCAACACATCTTTCCTTTCCCGATGAGATGTATTGGAGCTCAACGTATTTTCCAACAAACTCCACAAAGTACTCCAAAAGACAAAAAGTTTGTTGTCTTTAATAGAAACTTGGGACTTCAGCTGCCATGATGGCTTACGTGTGTATCCATGTGCATGATGGCTTAGTAATTATTCTCAGTAAGTTCTTATTTGTTGGATTTACTCTGCTCTCCACAGGTGCATGGAAGATTTGGTGAGCACAACCCGCTACGTTTCTTGGTCTCTACACAACAAGGTAATGCTATGAATATTGAACATGTTTTGTGCCGTACTGCCATAGTCTGTGGCTGATGGACATACATGTTAAAAGTAGCTGAAATCTTTTCTGCTGGAAGTGTCAAGTGCTGAAGTAGCGAAGTTCAAAGGGTCTGAATAAAGCATGAAAAAAGTGTGCTGTTGGCTTCTGTTTGTTGATATGGAGATGATTAATCATATTGTTTGACTGTTAAAAAATCCTATTTTTGCTGAGTTAAATGATCCTGCTATACTCCTCTGTTCCCTTGAATTTGTTACAAATTTTACTTTAGTCTGTCTCACTAAATAGCTACATTTTCTTTTTCGGAAATGACCTCGCAATCTCTAATCAATTTTCATTCGTACATTTTGTATATTTTGTATTCTCCCTAAAATCAAACAACAAATTAAAAAACAAAAATTGTACTTGTTGCAAATTCAAGGGGACAAAGGAGTATTTTCGTAAGTTAGTGTTGAGGTGCACTAGGGCTATTAGGTTCCTAGAGCCTTGGCAAAGCACAAAACTTGTGTGCCTAATTGACAAAAGGAGTTTCTGTCAGTGTTAAGGTGCACTAGGGCTATTAGGTTCCTAGAGCCTTTGCAAAACGCAAATGTCGTGTGCTTCATTGAAGTGAGAATTTTTGTAAAAAAACTAAAAACTAAAATGCTATGTTACTCAGAGTCTTGGACTCTTCATTTTACTTCACTTACCCGTGTCTAATCCTGAATGCTCGGTCATTGGTATGGCATTTAGACTTCATTTTAGGCGTGAAATTGAATACTTAGACGTTTTCGATACTTAGACACGTACCAGTATCCGACATAAGTACCTGAGTCCAAGTAACATAACTAACGTGTATAGTTTCAGACATGAAAATAATGTAGGTGCTGTGTCTTTTTGTAATTCGGGTCCCATCTCTAGGAATGTCTTGCATACTCATCGAACCATATGAGATGTAGGGCTACTAGGGACATTTTATTAAACACTACCATAATAAACACGTTCCTTTTACAAATTAGTAAATTGAAAGGTTTTGCATTTGTTGAGCTATTGTTCTTATCAAGATTTTCAATTATTTGGAAAAAGCAGGACTAACTTTATTATAGCTCTATGTTATCAGAAATTTTCTATGCAGTCATATTTTGCATCTAAATCGAGCTGGTCGTAGCCTTTTGTTATCTTTGTGAGAGTTTATAATCTTGGTTTATTCTGCAGAATCGAGCTGGTTTGCGTCATTTCCTGGACTCTTTTGGTGCTAGTGCCACGGATCCATCTGTTCTTGGGGGTGAATAGCATTATCCTTTTATGCTTCTCGGGTTCATGCTTTGCTTTTACTGTTTTTGTTCCCTTCGTTTTCTAATGAAAAATTCAAATCTCCTTAATAAAAAATTGTTTTCCCCTCATGATTTATCAAGATTCAACACTAAAAGAAAAGATAGAGACTTCGCAAAAAATGGTTGCCAAATCAAGCCAGTTGGCCTCAGGCATGGACTCGAATGGCTCTGGCCAGCTGACAGAAACGAGACTGGCTGACGTGCTTGACAATACCCTTTGGAACCGGAGACTCGCTCCTTCATCGGAGAGGATTGTATATGCTCTAGTACAGCAAATATTTCATGGGATAAAAGAATATTTTTTAGCATCTGCTGAGTTGAAGGTATGCATATTCTTTTTTAACAATTTTTTTTATTAATGCTCTAGATTTTTCTGTGCCTTTCTATCTTACTCCCCCATTAAAAGGTGGCTCTTGAGCAGTGTCACATGATCCGCTAATCTCCTCGCGAATCGGATTTGAAATAGCAGATTATGGTCGGTTTTAGGCTATTCTTGGACCGTAATTCGCTACATTAGAACCTTGTTTATACTAATAGTGTAATATAATACGACAGTTAATTTGTTTGGTTTTAGAGAGAATACAAAATATTGTAACATAATTCGGCAGTTAATTCGCTTTTTGAATTCGTGTTCGCTCAAAGTGACCCCAGAATAGCCCAAAAACGAACATAATTCACTTTTTATGATTCGCAGTTCGTAAGGAGATTAGTGAATCATGTGATAGTGTAATACTAATTGATCGAGATGTAAAAGTCAATTTGTTACTAGTGCTGAATCGTTATATTCAATTGGCGATCAAGGAGAAAGATTACGTTAGTGTAGTCTCCTGTAATACGTGCTCTATCGATTTGGGACCTTAAATTTTGTGTTGCAAATTCGATCTTCATAATTGAAATTCTTGAATAACTTAACCAAAGACTGATGGGTTGCGCTGTGCAGTTCAACTGTTTTTTGTTGATGCCGATAGTAGACAAGCTACCCGAAAAACTGCGTGAAGATTTGTCTAAATTTGAAGATGATGTAGATAGCATGTTCGATGTTGCTAGTTTGAGAAGCTCGTTAGACCAGCGTAAGCGAGACATGGAGATCGAACTTAAACGGGTAATTCCCGAATCATTTTTTGTCATAATTATGGTTTATTGCAAGAAAACGTATGAAATTTGGTGTATTTTGTCATGCAGATTCAAAAGCTCAAGGACAAATTTAAACAAATTCACACGCAATTATACCATGAAGTCAAGATTGTGCCATCTTGATGAACATTATTTTTTGATGCACTGATCGATCGACGCACGCAATATAACGTTACGTTTTTGAGTTAATAGTTTCCTAATAGCTTTAAGCACATATTGTAATATTGTCGGTAATGGTCATTCTATTCCAGTTAGTTGCGGTTACACATCTACCGCCCATCTTCGTTAAATTTAAGGAATGTCTTGAATGCTCCCCATCTAATCGATAATCTTACTTTTGTTCGTAAATTCGCAAATAATAATATTGTTGGTGTTAAATTTAATCCTTTTGGATTTTTGGTGAAGAATCACATGAGAGAGGTAAATATTCTATGATGAGATAGCATGGGTGATTTCCATCTATTTACAACAATACCTCTTCATAGCACTTCATCTCCCACTTTTGTTTTGTTTCGGTTGGAGAATATGTATCACTTCTTAAAAAAGATTTCAATTTAATTTTTATATAATTTTTCTCATTTTTCTCGGTCTAACTGTAATTTAAAAAAATAAATAAAACATGGCATAATTCTTTCGCTTTAAACCTTAGCTTATATCTTTTTAGAATATCCTTTCAATTCTAACACCATAAATTGAACTCCCTCAAATCTTCTACAAAATCTATTGTGTCTCTCAAATTAGGTTTCATCAATTAATTCATTTCCTTTCAATTTTTCCTCAACCTAATATTAATATAATTAGCTGATCTTGTATGAGACATTTCACTATAAATTGGATCTATATAATTTGATAATTTCTATAACTTGTTGCTTTAAGATTGTAAATGATCATCTTAAGATTATACAACTTCACAGGAATGTATGCAATTTTACCATTAATGATAAATTGTAAGGTTATAAATTATTTCACCATGATGAGATGAGGCTATAAACTTAAGGTTATAAATTGTTAGGCTCCATCAAGGTTGAGGTTTGTGAAGACTGAATTTACGTAATCTTACCCTTATTGATAATAATACTAATAAAAAAGTTATTCTCGATTAAACATTAATAGCAAGCATCAGATCGGTTTAAATCGGGTCTTGTGTCTACATTGATTTTACATTTAAGCCAGATTCAGTTCTAAAGTCAGGTAATATCAAATTATCAGATCTATTTTAAGCACCTCTAATAATTCACAATCACAATACCAAATACATTAAATTGAAATATTTGATCATAAAGAAAAGTAAAAGATTTGTATTTCTTAAATGAATTAGTATATTTGCAAAATACCATAACCATATTGAATAGGTCATGTCTACCTAGATCATGATCTCATATATAGAACCCATAAAATTTAGAATATTGCATCACATATGATCTCATGCCATCCTCAGCAAGCATGCATTATAAAATCCAACAATTGTGCTACAAGACAAGCACTACACTTCCATCAAAAAGTAGACATAAAAGTGCCACACAAAGACAAACTCCAATATGCAATATGCAATATGCATTGCAGGAGTTTGGTTTTTACCCTACAGTGCTCTTTGGGTCCCACACAGACCCGTCTCGTTTATTTTTGAGTTTCAGAACGAAAATTAAGTAGGGTCCTTAAAAAATTATTTAAGACGTAATAAATAATGTAATACTCCTTTTATTCTGTATTGTTGATATTTTCACTATTTTCCAAAAAAGTCTTAATGACTCATATTATGTACTAGTAAAAATATACCTAAATCTAAGAACAGTTATTCTCCTGAGAGACCGTCTTTCTGAGAGACGTCTTTTAGGCCTAATCCATTAAAGTTTATTGCCTACATTTACTCTACATTTTCCCTAATGGGCCAACTCAATTAGAGATGGTCTCTTAAAGAGACCGTCTCTCACAAGAATTCGTGATCTAAGAAAAGTTAATATCAACCTTGTAAACGAAAAAATTTAAGGCCCTAGACAATAGCCCGCTTTGCCTTTACTAATCGACAGATATGGTCCCACGTTATTCCTCCCCTCATTACCAGCACGTGCCTTTCCAATCTACGAAATTTTATACATATTTTATACGATTTATTTCCACTCGTACATACGCATGCATGAAGATACGAATTATTACCCACACTCTAGCCCTTCTACACTAATTATTAGGTTTCGTAGTTCTTTCTTATGAAACAATTTATCTTCTTTTTGTTTTGGATTTTAGGGTTTGCAAATTGGAAGTCAACTTGTCCTACGTGTGCAACTTTGTGGGCCCCTAACTAATAGACCGTTGTATATAGATTTTGTAGAATATACATATGCCACATGTCTTTTAGTGAAAGGGCATCATTAAATTTCACTTCACTTGTACTCTTTCTATTTTTAGTTTTCTCAACCCTAGCCAAGTTAAAATTTAAGCACCATACATAATCATGATCAAGTTATGAAATTGTATAAGGTTTCACCGTGACACACGCCTATACATTAAAAAGTCCGATTAATAATTTTTATTAGCAATTAATGAGTTTCTTGTTTTGAGCTCATCTAACCGAGAGACAATTCTCACAAGAGTAACTTATTAGATGTTGGAATTTCTAAACCCTTCTTATAATCAATGAAAAATTGTCTATATTCGGACCTGTTTTAGCTTATTATGATTCGAGTCATTTGATTAAGAATCCAATGTAACATATAATAATGGCAGTCGCCAGTCTGATCTAGTTAATTGGTTGAGTTCAAATGCATGCAATGAAGAGTGTTTAATCCATGTGTACTATATTAGTATTTCGAATTCGCCACCGCTAATAATAATATACCAATTAATAATATGATGATTAGATAAAGAAGTATTACATTGGGAGTTTTTTTGTCACATTTGGTTCTACAATAATAATTTTGTGAACTATGACTATGAGCTTAGTTTTTTCTCATCTAGTAACCTAACAAATTATAGAGTGAGATTCCCTTTAATTACACTTAATTAATTTGGCAAGCTAATTTCATCCAAATCATCCATTGATAAGAAAACTTCATCCAAACATGAAAGCTCCGTATCATTATCACCATCATCATCATCGTTTCTTTGCTCGTACACCTTACAAATCACCCATTTATTACAATCCTGCAATAATATTCCATTAAAACTATCATAAATAGTATATATGACTTGTCATTTTATCCACCTTTATAATAATACAAATTCTTGTGAGAGACTGTCTCTTTGGGAGACCATCTCTAATTGGGTTGGCTCATCAAGAAAAATATAGAGTAAATATAGGCAATAAGTTTTAATCGATTGGGCCTGAGAGACGTCTCTCACAAAGACGGTCACTCAGGAGACTACCTCTTAAAATAAAACCATGTGTGAAATTTACTATAAATTTATAAAATGCTTATATCTAGAAATTATTATTTCTATGTATATATTCATTTACTTTAAGAATGAGAAACTTCTTTAAAATCAATTTAATATATATTTTCTAAAATAATTTCATAGTCATATAGTCATAAACCTAATATTCTTCACACGTAGTATAAATAATATAAATGAAACATTATATATGCTTGTGTAGAATGATTGAAATGCATGGAATAATAAAGATATATCATCAACAAAAAAAATTTATTAGTCCAAATCAAATAGCTTCCACCTAGTTGAGTTTCGAGAGTCAAAAACCTTACTCTTATAATAGTAAAAATCATTTTCAAATTTACAATTATAAAAAGTGCACATAATATAAACCATTTCAATCTTATTTATCATATGTTGCCAAAAAAACATTTCATTATAACCATGCACATACATATGTGGATTATTTTTTCAATGATAAAATCAGGATTTCAATTTTTGAAACTTATTATATCATAACTGATCGTATGTAACATATTTTAAAGTCTGAATAATCTGTTTAAATTTTTGTTTAAAACTTTTAACATACATTTTAATTATACTCTATTAAATGATTAAATCACATATATATTTTTTTATTTATGAGGGATATAATGCAAAATACTATCTATTTTATATGATGACCCTAATAACGCAACATGTAGTATTGCACCATTTGTGTACTATAGAGTAATTATAGCACTATATTCTTAAGCCAATATATCCTCTATCCATTATAGAGGATATCACATTTATTTCATTATCAATACTAGTGATAACATAAAAGTTTTTTTCGATTGACTAGCAAATATCATATGCAGCTTTATGTTCAACATATAACTAAGATTAAGTGTACATGTTTTGATAACTGATGATCATTTTAATTAATATATATAATCAATCTGTTATAATTCAAAATGAACGTACGTACTATAAGTCTTTAGCCCACAAATTAGAATTTAACTTACTAGCTTAGGATGTCCTCTAGTCTTTCTAGAAGTGGATCTACTTGTGGATCCTGAGTCAGGAAGTCTATATTCATGCATTATCCAACTGGTCCAAACCCCAGAAGGTGGCTCACCAATATGGAATACATAATATTTTTTCATACCAACTATTTTCTTGCTTGAACTTGATATTATAGGCTCATCCATTCCCATTGGGTTCCAATACCCACTTTCTGTTACCCTATTTTGAATCTTTCTACTATAATAATACCATTTGTCTCCTTCTTCCAATGCTTTTCCTGTAATAAACACAATTATTATTTTGTCAAGGTGCATTTTAATTATATCAGAAAGGCGTATGTATTCAGAATACTAGTATATATAGGAGTCAGAGTCAAAGTCATCAAAACCCACCAGCAGTATCCTGCACAAGTTAGGGTCCAGTAGAGAAAGGTAGCGGACATATTATAACCGTACCCCCTTCAACGAGAGGACAAGAATGTGCCGAATCAATTTATCCCCGGATAGTAGAATTAATACTAGTATCAGATAGACTGAAAACTCATATTTACGTTTGTATAATATTGAGTCAAAAAACTTTCAATTTTTATATTATATAACATAGCCTTAACAGACTCAGACCTAGATTGTGATTGCATGCATGGTGGGTGTATAGCCCTAATAGATATATAAGTCATGAGTTACATCATGGTTAGCTAATCAAAAATATAGATGAACCTACAAGTTTGTAAATGTATTTATGGTAAATGGGGCCCTTCAACTTTTAAGTTGCTTAATATTAATTGTAAAGTGGTGACCTTTGTTGGTGCAAAAAATGATAAAGAATCTGGTACACAAGAATATGATGATATGATTACTATCATTGGTTTCAAATGCACATAAACAAGGCAATAGTACGGTTGGATATATTGCATGGTTTGTGTCTTACCTAAGCATCATATTATTTATTTTTAAAAAAAATACTAATTGTTTATATTCAACAAAGGAATTAAAAAATTGTAAAATATAACAAATTAACATAAATTTAACAAATAATTACAATAATGCTTGACATGTATTATATTTGCATGTATTAGAGCACAAACATGTTTTGGTTAATTGTGCTACAAAACATTACCCATGTATTAGAGCACAAAAAGAGGCTGACCTATTATACGCTGACATGTAACTAATTTAATTAAGCGTTTATAAATATTTACCGTGAATTTTCTCATTAATGATATCAAATATATGTCATAAATTAAATGAATAAAAAAGTAGTTGAAGAGGAATTATAATTATATATGGCTTAGCCTTGTCCCTAGCTTCTAGCTCTCAATGTCTAAGTTAGAATTGACAAAGATAGTATCTAGTACTAGTAGTGCCTACCATTCAAGCTATCTACTTAATTCTATTTTTCTATTTTTATTTCAATACAAGTTATTTTCTAAATATATGTACAAGTGATACTATAAAAGATTACAAATTTAACCAACGTAATACAATTAATACTCCCTTCTATTCATATAGAATTTCACATTTGAGTTTCGGTGGGAAACCACTTAAAAATGAGTGAAAAGCTTAATTTTTCCATAAATGATATTCATATAATTTATGTGTTTGTAGTAAGGATAAAAGAGTAAAAAAAAATGACAAAAATAGAAATGAGATATTTTCAGTGAATTAACCCAATAAGAAAATGTCTCATTCTCTATAAATAGAAGGGGGCATGTATTAGATCGTACAACATATAATATTACAAAAGGAAAATTAAATTAGTGAAAATTTTCATTTGCATGTAAAGATTATTGAGTATTGAACGCACCTTATAGTATGAATTAAATCGGTAGAAAAATAAAGAAATTAAAAAATAAGAATATTATTACCTTGTAGTTCCCAAGGATTGTAAGGGTAAAGATCAAGATCGGGAATAAGACGAGGGTGAAAAGGCAAGATAGTGGTATGATCGTGATCTTTACGACGAAGGAAATGAACAACAAGATCTTCGTCGGAAGGGTAAAATCGGAATCCGGGGGGTAAACTATTATCACCTTCATTATTATCCGCCATGCCGATATATCAATACTAATTATTAACAGCGAACAAGAAGAAGATATAATATAATTAACAGCGAACAAGAAGAAGATATAATATATAAATAGATAGAAGATATATATGAAGTATATAGGTAGGGTGTATTGAGTTTTGACTCTAACTAGTTAAAATTGTGGATCATATTTAAAGACAAGAATGAGAGAGAGAGAGAAGAAGAGTGACGTGAAACAGAAGCAGCAGCTAGCAATACTCTTAAGTCTTAAGGTGGAGTCATCACCACTGAATTAAGATTATCAACTACATAACTCAACATAATCATACATCAATGAAACTATGTTTTTTTTTTTAAATTATAAGATATATACGTTTAACATGTTTGACTGTATAGGGTCTTAAAAAGTTAGGGGCCTTAATATTAATTTAATTAGTACTCCTATATCTTAAGTATTTACGACCTGTTTGGTTAGTGGTACTAAATGGTAGTAATTGAAATGATTTATAGGGTAAAATTTTATAAAAAGTTCTATATTATTCCCATGGTAATGAAACTTTGTTAAAAAAGGTTTTTTGTTTACAAATTTTCATTACCATCTAATACCACATCTCCCAATGGTAATGCATTGGAATGAATTTTATGAAGAAAATAAGATGATTGAAGTTGGAGAAATATGGCCATCAAGGTAGCCAATAAATTTTTCAACTAAAATTACACTAGTTTTTCATTTCCATTACCGTCGTTTATTATTACCTACCAAACGGGCTGTTAAAGATATAAAGTTTTTAGAATAAATATCATCATTAATTTTTGAATATTGAATGGGATCTTTAGATATTTATCATTTTTTGTTCCGCCCCTAATATGATAAGATAGACCGAGAGAAGAAAGTGATTTTTTGAGAGGAATCTAATTATAATTCATTGATAAAAATATCATACGACATCTATAACAGAATAACAGATCAAATACATAACAATTTTAGTAAAAAAATTTTACACAGGAAAAAGACTATATAAGAATTGGACATAAAATTTTATTTATAAAAATAGTATTTAATTTTCAAGTGACACAATATACTTCTAATTGATTCTGCATTAAGTACTAGCTAGCCACCAAAATATAAATATAAATAATAAATAAAAGAAAAAGAGAGTTTACTTTTTGTGCAAGTGTTTATTAGGAGTGTGCTTGCCAAGGCGGCGGGTGCACAAACATTGGACAATCTTCTTACTTTCATTTCACGGTACTTATTTCGTATAATTGTATTTGCTGGTTTTCGTGCTAAGAGTCTTATATATCGAATATAATTAAAAATATATATTTGTTGGTTTTAGGGTTATGTAAAGAACAATTTGATGTACAAATCGTTTTTTAATTTTAGACTTGTAAAAAGATTTTCTTTATTGACTTAAATTGCAGTGAGTTTGGATCAGACAACCCAAACAAAGAGGAAAATAGGTAAATTATTTATAAATCTAATGGAGGTTTACTACTAAAATCAGTTAGTACTGATAGAACTTACCCCTTAAATTTATAATGTGATATACAACCTTCTTTTTCTTTGATGTGGGTCAGTTCACATAAGTTTAATAAGCATTTTTGATAATATTTTAATTTATTTATGAGTTAAATTAATATAATTAATAAATACTTAGTTTATAAATAAAAAATCAATTAATGAACGTGGTGCAAATAAATATCCTATGTTATACCTGTAATAAAGGTACACAAATAATGGGATATTTGAAACTATTAAGATTCTCGCAAATAGTAATAATAATAATAATAATTTAATGGTATCATTTTCTCTTTATTTTGTTAGAAGGAATAGTGGTCAGATTTGATGTACAATTAAAAGGGGATAGAGAAGATTGGTCAGCTTTGCTTATCTTATGGATAAGTTATGGCCAACTCAACAGATTGAGTTAAGCGGGTATAACTATATAACCTATTACATTATCTATAATCTATTATCTGTAATCTATCTATAATAATTATTACTAAAATAAAATATTGATGACATCATCACTTTTTAAATATGCTTACATATCACACTCTTAAGAAAATTTTTTCTTTTAAAACTCAATGATGATGTCATTGTTATTATGACTAATATTTATAAACTTTACTATGTACTAATTATGATTATAATATAAACCATATTTATTAATTTTTTTTGTTTTTAGGTCATATCAATTAATATATTAATTAGAAAATCATGAATTTTATTTTTTCCAATTATTTATAAAATCATTTTAATTATTTATTAAATAATTACATAATCTTAATTAATACAAATAAGTCAAAAAATTTAATAAACCCGTGCATTATCTAGTTTTCACTATTTCAATACAATTATTATTATATAACACAATTATTATTTTTCACTAAGCAGGACTTTTCTTATTTGGGGATAAAAATTAATCACATTCTTTTTTAGCTCTCTCTTTAGAATCATTTCAAAAAAAATAAAAAATAGTCCCTCTCTTTAAAAGAGATGCGGGTATGGAGTGCTTGTTATCTTCCCTCATCCAAATCCTTATTTTGAGGGGATATTTGGCTGATGATGATGATGAAGTGTAAATGCATTATTGACTCTTATATTATTTGACGATAAATATTTCATTTAAAATGAGATTTACATGAAATTTGAATTCGTAATCTTCTGATACATTGATTTTTAATATCATGTAAAAAAATCAAATTGACTAATGCTATCTTTGTGAATGATAATGTTATTTGGAGTCTAGAATTGGCTATATTTGGTATTTGACAAATAAAAAAATTTAAATTTAGATTTGTGTCTGTTCATTATTATTTTAGAAAGAATTAAAATTGAAAATATGAGAATAATTTTTCAAGCCTTATTATTTACAACTTTTTCATATTTTTTGTGTGTGCTTGTTAGCATCTAATTAATTTTTAAATTAATTTATTATTTCTATGCCTTCCTTAATAATGTTGACTTTTGTAATTTATTTTTCATAGAGTCAAATTGTAAAAGTTAAAAAGAGAACACTACATGCTATCCTTTTCATGGGCAATAATCTACCTTTTTACCTGTATCTTCATGAGTTTGTTCACCAATACTTTAATTTACGATATTTCTATTTTAAATAACGTCTTTGTTATATTTTATTATTTTTAACAAAATAATGATATTTTGTGAGAGTTGTATCCTTAAATAAGGGAAAAAGTAAATATTAGATAATGGTGGTTGTAACATGAAACATGTGAAAAGAATATTTAGGTTGGGGATGATAGAAGGGGATGTTTTAAAGGGTTGACATAGCCATGCAAATTGAAAAAACGGAAGCTTAGATATGAGTATAATGAAATCTATAATGAATGATTAAGACGGGTCTTACAATGATACTGTCTCATATATATATATATATATATATATATATATATATATATAAATTTTATGATTAGAAAAAAAAAAATTTCGTTGCTTTAATTTGGCATCAACTTTGAGCAATAAACGTGAGAGGAGAACATATTGATTGCTTGGAATAAAAGATATTAAGATTTGAGTTTTATTTAAGGATATATCTCAATAATGTAGCTAGCTAGCTCCTTTAGTATTACGTATGAGATGAATCCTTTATATGTATTCAAAATTTGTTTATAAGATATCTAAAGATTAAAAAGGTTGGAATTATACAATCAACCAATCACATCTAGGTATACTCCTTTCCATTAGAGTACGTAACAATATTTTGGAGTCTCATTCATCAGCTTAAACTGTTAGATGAGTTGGTTCGTTGACATTTACACAAACAAACCCCCTCACACGAGAGTATAATAGGCTAGAAGTGCAGATACAATACAAACTCTACTCATGTCTGGCGCAAATTAATCTAGTTCAAATGAAGGGTGCGTAAGATTCAAATTGTGATTTCTTGTCACGTTGACTTATGATACCATATCAAAATACCAACTCAATTGAAAATTTAATCTCATGTAACAATTTTAATATATGAAGAGAGTAGTATTTAGTTCTCATATACTCCTAAGCCTAACTCAACTCGTCAAATTTTCCATTTTAGTTTGTCTCATTGAATTTGCCTCATACTGTTATAAATGACCCACTGTTACTTTGTATATTATCTTTCTTATTTCTAAATAATCCACTACTTTAACTTACTATGAATCCAATTTCTTAGTTTTCATAATAAAAATAAATGAGACTATTTCGCTAATTAGACGAAGAAGTATATCCTTGCACTCCATATCGGCTAGCTATCTTAAACCCTTAAATTCATATCAATAAGGTTAAACAAATTCTTGTATGAGACGGTTTCACTATAATACTTTCTTCATATATGAATTGAATAGCTCAACTTATTAATACAATTACTGATTAGCATACGATCAATTTTCTTGTTTTAAAATCGTCTCACTGTTATACATTTATATCAAAATAAGATCATTGGTCAATAAAAGGTGAAAAATTTTAACTACAATAATAATAATAATAATATGGGATAATAAATAAAAAAGAAAATCCAAGTCATCATACTACTTCATGCTTACATCATCAAAAGTGGCTGTCAGCCACGTGGCCAACAAGGAAATGGGTTTGGTCAGGGTCCATATGTACATAGAGTACATAGAGATAGAGAGAGAAATGAAAGATGAGTTAGGCTTATGCCTACCCTACAAAGCCAATTGGTGTTCATAATTACTAGAGTTGGCTTGCTATCTTTAATCTTTAGGGATGGGAATCATGACTTGGGATTATTATTTCTATTTCTTTAAGCTCGAGTCTCTTCTTTGTGTTTGTGTATGTTTAGATCGATCTCACTTCTCACCAATAAGCAATGTGTAATCAATGAATCTTTGCATTTAATATCACATACAAGCAACCATCCTCATGTTATGTATACCAATCAAAACCTTACATTTTATTTAACCGCTTATGAGTATGTGTATGTGTATGATAGAGTGTGTAACATATTCTGCTGTTTTAATACTTTTTTGTTGAGTTGGTATGATGATATGGTACCAAAATTCAGTTACGTACATAATGGAAGGTCGTGGGTCACCCCTTATTTTTAAACTAGAATATTCAGCATCGTGTATGAGGTCGAGAACAAGCGTTGCATATTCACATTTCTCGCCTAAAGGAATTTCTTGTGAAGAGGTCTAATAAATAGAGTATATAACATATTCTATGGCTCCGGCCAATAGCTTTTTGTTTATGTGTATTTGTATCATAACATATTATGTTGTTTCAATAGCTTTTTGTTGAGTTGGTATGATGATATGGTATCAAAATTCAGTTACGTACATGATGGAAGGTCGTGGGTCACCCCTTATTTTTAAACTAGAATATTCAGCATCATGTATGAGGTCGAGAACATGCATTGCATCTACATTTCTCACCCAAAAGACTTTCGTGTTAGGAGGTCTAATACATAGAGTATATAACATACTCTGCGGCTCTTTGAGTTTGTATGATGACATGGTACTGGATTTCAATTACGTGATGGAAGGTCACAGGTTCGAATCTCTTCTACCCCACATTTTCAAAGTAGAATATTCAGCGCCATGTATGAAGAAAACGTGTATTGCATCCACACTTCTAACCCAAAGAAATTTCGTGTGAGGGGATCTGATATAGAGTATATAACATATTTTGATCGAATATTAATCAATAATTTAAATTTTTAGTTGAGTTGGTTGCTTGAGAGGGTAATTATGATTTTATTAAGTTTATGATTATGTTTTAGTTTAAGGTAATATATATTGTATTCTATACACTCCTAACCTAACTGTCTTTGCTTCATTTTGCCTTTGCCTTCCCCCCACTTGGTGTAATAAGCATGCAGTTTCTTTGAAAGCACACTATTGTTTCTCACAGCAATACAAAAATAACCCAACAACAATATGGTTTGTGAAAAGGATACCCATTGCTTTGATAATTTTTCTAGCAAATCTCTTGAGGGACGCCTCTCAGGCCCAACCCATTTAAGCCTAATTAAACTAAAAAGTGATGATGGGCTCAGCAATTCTTGTGAGAGACGGTCTCTTTGAGAGACCAACTCTAATTGGGTGGCCCATAAAGAAAAATATAGAATAAGAGTAAGAATTAAACTCTAATGGATTGGGCCTGAGAGGCGCCTCTCAAAAAGACGATCTCTCAGGAGACTTGCTGATATTTTGGCCACCCACACTAAATTTTATGAGTCATATTTTGTTGGATGTCCCCACCACTCTGAAATATGAAATGAAAATGTTGGAACTTGGAAGCATCAAAGTGCCTCTTGATATCTTATTTGTGTTAAAGTTACACTTTATATACTCCGTCTTACTCCTACTTAATTTGAATCTTCGTAAATCCAACTTAACGCTTACCCCTCCCTAATCTCATCTACAAAACAATGCTATTAACAAATAACATGAACCCAAACACGTCTCCTTATATATCTTGAATCTCAAAAAAAAAGTTCATCTGATAACCCAAAATACAAATATTTCATAAGGCATGCCCTGCCCCATCCTCTCTGGTGCAAGATACACCATAGGCTCATGCTGCCTCCCCTTAAAAAACTAGATATTCACTACTAGGGTAATAGTTGGTAGTCAATTAGTATTACTAATTTCCTTAACGGCCCGTTTGGTAGGTGATAATATACGGTGGTAATAGGAATGAAAAACTAGTGTAATTTTGGTTGAAAATTGTTTGACTACCTTGATGTTCATGATTGTCCAACTTCAATCATCTCATTTTCTTCATAAAATTCATTCCAAAGCATTACCATTAGAAGATGTGGTATTAGGTGGTAATGAAAATTTGTAAACAAAAAAACTTTTTTGTGATCAAAGTTTCATTACCATGGGAATGATATGGAACTTTTGATGAAATTCTACACTATAAATCATTCTTATTACCACAATTTACTACCACTAACCAAACGGACCGTAAATGTAAAAGTTGTTGGCTATTTAGAGGTGTTTAGGATAATTTTCAAGTAGTGTTATACCATTGGATAAGCATGAAGTGAGAAACCAATGAATAAATTTGCTTGTTCGTGTTTAAGTTATGTCTGTTGACTAGACATGTTTGACATTCTCATATGATATGAAATGTGATGTTGAAATAACACAAGATAGTGAAACTTTATACAAAAAATTTTAATCAAGAATAATATTAAAATAAACAACATTAAAAAAGATAAATTAAATCAATAAACCTCTCACCCTATCAATCCTACCACATAAGGATGATTTATTAACCTCACAAATAACCGTTATTTACTAAGACTTTCTCAAATTTTATATAGAATGGCGAGGGTTAATATCATTAGAATTCAATTCATTTTTTCTATAGACACTAGTTGTTTGGTTAAGAAAATTGCAAATACAGTTCATCTTTATGGAATATAAATTGTTTTTATTTTCTTTGTAGTCCTTTGTATCTCTAACTAGTGTAGAACCCTGTGTAATGCACGATTTATTTAGCATCAACATATATAAACATATGGTATTTAAAAAAGCTAGAAATATTATGGAGTGGAAACACTCAGTTATGACAGTTATATGTATCAATTAATTCTGTAATTTTTGAAATTGTCAACAATATATTAAGTAGTATATTATATTCTTTAATTTACTCGATTTAACTATAAATAAATGCTAGTTAAAGATACTTTAATAGTAGATATATTGCTCAAGATCAATTGCCATGTCATTAGTCTTTAGCCAATAAGTGAATTTTATTTGGCAAATTCTCTTAAAGTATGACACTTGAAATTTTCCAAGCTTTTTATTATAATGTATGATGATGTATGATTGTAAGTTACTAAAATTCTGAAACACCGTGCCGCAGAATTAACACTTAAGAAAAGTTTTTATATGAGCACCATGGAGTGGACCGATATCTAAAGTAATTGGACGAAGATCCCCACCAATGTTTTGTTGTGTTTGTTCTTTGATAGATTTTATGGTTTGTGATGAATAATCAGTTGTTCGAAATTTAGAGGAACAATCTGGAGTCATTAAATTTGGAGGAAAATTCTTAACTGATATTAGTGCCAAGTCATAGAACAAATTTTGCATTGCATTAGTCAAGTTGCATTTTTTGATTGGCTTTCTTAGTTGATGACAAACTTTAATAATCTACTAACCAGTACTCCCTCCGTTCTTTGGGTTTTTCACAAATATTAAGAAAAAAGAAATCTTTAGTGGTAGTGGGTATTATTTTAATTATATAAGAGTGAAAAGTTATGATTGTATTGGAATTATGAGAGAAAAAATAAGTAAATAGTAGTGTGAAGTAATGATTGTGTTGGAAAGCGGGGTTTTAAGGGGTAAAAGTGAGATAAAAACTTTCCAAAAATAAAAAGTATTCTAAAGTGGAAGAACTTTTGAAACTACCCGTGGAAGAACATAAAGGAACGGAGGGAGTAACAATTAAGGGAATTTTAGTGTTTGTTAGAAAACTGGGTAGTTTTCTCTTTTTAGTTACAAGTTTTCAAAATCATAATACTCCCAATAAATTTGAATAATTTTTTATTCATCATAAAACCTATCTATGACTTAGAAAATTTAAAAAAATTTTAAAAAAAGTAACAATTATACCGACCAAATTTGCCATAAAATAAAGACTAGGATCTAAAGTTCAGGCTCATCAACCTAATAAAAGGTATGGTGATTCAATGTCAATAACAAGTCTATCAAAGGTACTCTCCCACCTCTAAGTTTAGGAACATGGTTGATGATCTTGGGTGTGATGAGCGTAAGCATATGAGCCATATGATCGTCTGAGTCTTCCAACCGCGATTTAAACAAGGCTCGTGACTCAAGTTAACAGAATAAAACCATACATTAAAAAGCAAATCCTAATGTGATTAGGTCAAATAAGGACTCTAAAAGGAATATGGCTTATGCCATGCTAGCCTTCCTCTTTACATGGACAATAAAATTATGAATGATTCAACATACCAAGCAATAAAACTTGGATGGTTATTGGGCTAGCTTTTAACTCCTCATCCATACTGAAAGGTTTATGGGCTATATAATCTGACTTCCATGATTGAACTTGCCGAATACAAGAAATAAAAAAGAAAAAAAACAATCTTAAGTCTTCGACATTCCAAAGTACAAAACAGTCCAAAACATTAAACTTTCACGGCTCTTGATTGTACATAGACATACATGGATGCAGCTGCAATAAAATTTGAAAAAGATAGAGTCGATGAAGAAAGTTACGAAAGAAAGTCACTCACAAGAGCCATCTGGACGTGTTCCAACCAAAAACAAAGACTTGATCCATCCATTGGTAAAACAAAATTGTTTAATAAATTACTTTGTCCACCTCCTTTCTCAATCAACTAAAACAAAACCTAAATTTAACTTTATCACCATTCTTAAATAGTAATTGTGCAATACATTTTAGAGAGGAGCAGCATTGATGTGTCCAGCAACTTGGTCAAGATCCCTCTGTCCATTGGATGTAATTTTCCTCCCACTGAACCAAATTTAGGAGAAAATATCTAATTAGATCATTAAAAAAAATGCCTTCGATAAGTTCAGAAAGGGAAATTGAAGTTTCTCTACACACGCAAATGGTGAATTAGCTATAGAATATAATAAGCGTCCATGACACATATTATTCAACAATCGTTCTTTCAATTACTGTCTTCAACTGTGTGAGCAAGGTACAGCAAGATGGAGATATTCCTTTTAATGTTGACTTTATTGGCTAAACTTTGAGTACTAAACTCTACATTTTAAAGCATATTAATGCCAAAACTTTAATCCTAACAAAATTGAGGTTGGCTACCATGAGATTTGATAGGTTTTACCAAGCGGATGAGACAAACTACCATTTGGAAGTACGAGACCTACAATCTAAATTCACTACAGTTAAACCAACACTATGTTTAATTGAAG
The DNA here is from genome assembly GCA_019425755.1 of Amaranthus cruentus. Taxonomy (NCBI): domain Eukaryota; kingdom Viridiplantae; phylum Streptophyta; class Magnoliopsida; order Caryophyllales; family Amaranthaceae; genus Amaranthus; species Amaranthus cruentus. Next base: position 6,123,035 of record CM033459.1, on the reverse strand, counting down.
GGTTTGGTGGAGAATGAAGAGGACTTGGAGGGATGTGTTTTCCTTTATATGAATACGAGTTTGAAGGGGAGAGACTTGAACGGGAGAGCTTTGAAGGGATTAATTCTCTTAAATTTGTTGATACGAAAACCTTTCCCTTCCGTTCTAAAAAAACAAGTGGGATTCCCTCATAATTTCCTCCCATTACTTTATCTTGCCTCCCTTCTTCTCCCTTTCCTTTAGCTCCTAAATGTTTCTCCAAACAGAGTATGAGTGCATTTCTAACTCAAATGCTACTTAACTTTCCCTATATGGAACAGGGCATATAATCTAATACACAAACCAGATATCAAGAGAAGCTTCAAAACATCTACATTCTTGTCTTTAAGGCATTCTGATTATATATTATTCACATTTTCCCGTTAGCAGATGATCATCAATAATATAGCACAATGAAATTTACTTAAAACAACTCACCCTCTTGGATCGATTTCAACAATTTTCATTTGCTCTAATTGTTGAAGGATGTGTCTTGCAACAGCACCACTGCTCTTGCCAAAATGACGTGGGCGGCTTCCATTTCTCTTGCTTCCACCATAAATTCTACGGAAAGCACCAATACCAAGTCCACCCCTAAGGTAGATCTTCCTTGCCATTGATGCTAACAGTTGATCACAAATAAGTGACATTTCAGTTTGATATTTCAACAGACAACAGATTTATCATTAAACTAGAGATAACAATGAGTTGAGGACATGAAGCAAGTCTTACCAGCCCTAATATAGTACCAATCAGGATCATAGGGAGCAAGCTCCTTAAGTACACCAGTTTTTACAATGTCAGTCCATGGGGGAAGCTCAATCTGTCCAATGAACACAAACATTGAGATCATTATACTCAATTTATATCTTAAATTCAAAAATCACCGATAACAAATATGAACTAGCCAGTTTTGGTCAAAAACATACATACAGCAAAGTTCATTAAACATAACCCTATTAGCTGCAAATGTCAAACCAAATCAACCGTTCATATCGCATGGGAATTGATAATGTAAACTGTATTTTCTAAGTTGCCCAAATTCATACTTATATGCATATACTTCCTCTGTGTTTTCCTGTTTTATAAGTCGCTACACCAAATTTCACACTTTAGCAATTCACAAACTCAAGGGAAGAATTCAATCCATACAATCAAATATCATCTAAAAATCAATAAATCATCATTCCATAAGTCCATTACAGTAAGAAAACACATTACACATCCAATAGAATGATAAGAAAAATAAACAATTAACGATTAAATAATTCAAGAAAAACGAAGAATTAAAGTAATTATATACAAACCTTGCCAGATCGCTTGAGGTGAGCGGCGTAGCCTTTGACGAAATCGTGAGGAGAAACATCTTTAACAGTTCTAGAAGGTTGATGAGCCTCCATTGTTGGTTTTCTAGCGGAGAGCACACTTCTCTTACCTCTATACTCCGGCGCTCTCAAGATGAGTGATGAATGAGGATCTTCTCTCTAGTTAGGGTTTTTACTTTATATGGGTGTGCTTTTTCTTTTTCTTTTTATTTCCCGAGAGGGTGGGCATTTTCTGAGTTTTGTGTATGGGCCAATTTTTTATTTCAAATATGCGATGCCTTAATGTATTTAGAAGGCCCAATACATGTAAATTTACGATGACAAATTTTTGTGAGAGACGAACTCTTTGAGAAACCATCTCTTATTGGATTGACTCATAAAAAATATAAAGAGTAGAAAATAAGCTTTGATGGATTGGGCCTGAGAGACGTCTCTCAGAGAGACGGTCTCTCAGGAGACTAGCTGGCAATCAATACTTTAATGAACGGGATAAAATGATCACTTACTATTTTAAAATAATAATTTTTATATTCTTTGAAGATCACTTATACATTTAAAATGATTACTTATAACGTAATAGTGATAAAGTAGATAAATAGGCTAATTATATAAGTTCGTCTCATGATGCGACGATCTCATACAAAATTTGCTGATTTAATTATTGACAAATTCTTAAATGAGGTATCATGGTGAGACTATTTTTAATGTGTAAGTGTTATCCCAAGTCCAACATACACTTACAGTCTCAATGTGATCACTTATAACCTTAAAATGATTATTTACAATCTTAAAATGATCTTAACCTTAAAGTGGAGTTTTAAAGGATCAATTAGAGAAATTGACTGCGCGCTATATAAAATATAGTTGCGGAAAGAGATCCCAGTTGAATATGCAATCTTAATTTACCACCTTTCTAACCATTATCGTTTTTTAGTTCTTTATACGTATTCTATTTGTTGTGTAAATTTAGCTAGTTGATTACTATGCTTGGTTAACATGGGTGTAAATTTCAGGCTTTCGAATAGTTGCAGGTTCCTCTCTTTTAAGGCCATGTTTAAGCCGGGGGACTCTTTGACCACACGCTCCTATATGGGTATGAGTTGCCGTCTATCTTCCCTCCTTAGACCATGACCATAGATTGTCTATGAGCGGGATACACTAGGTATGATGATTATGAATCATAAGCATACTTTTTATGCTGGTTAATTGTACCTTATTACTTCATTTTATTATTCAATTTAGATTTAATTACAAACCCTTTTTTAGAAACGTGTATAAGAGATTGTTTGAATGTGTAAAGTTAAGATGTTTTGGATCCTTAAGCACATAACTATTCAATCTAATGCAATGGTGTTAAAAATCATGATATGAGGTAAAGAATGTGTTAATACTGAGCATGAATGAGTTAGCACCAAAAGCCAACTTTCTGAAACTTTTACATTTTCGATAACAAATTTGATCCACGAAATGAGTTCCCAATTCGATGATAATCTATAATTTCAATCTAAATATTCCTTTATGAAATCAACCTTATACTAATAAATAGTACAATAATTGCTTCCAAATTTATTAGAAAGATGTTGATAGAAATAACATGAATCATACAACTGATACAAAATAGAGCAGTGTCATACGATTCGCTAATTGCCTCGCGAATTGCAAATCGAAAAGGCAAACTAACCAGCAAATTATGTTTCATTGAAAAGAGTATAAGCCATGATGTTCGTAACGCATCGGTAAAAGGAAACAGAAAGCATCATTCTCCAGGATGTGGCTGCATTTTCTGGATGGGTGGAGCGGTAACTGCAGGTATACTAAGGTCAGCGTAGTTGGGATCATCAGATCTCTCACATATTTCCCTGTATTCTTGGCATACGGCACATTGATGACAGAAGAAATGAGTCACAAAATCGCCACAAGGTGCCTCCTGGATCACACAATTAGGCCAGAAAAACCAAGTTCAGTGAAGTCTCTAAGTGTAAAATACAAGTATAGGACGGTAAACTTGAACGAATTCAGCATGAGAAATTGTTTTCTACTCTTACAGCCCCGTTTGGTAGGTGGTTATAAACGGTGGTAATGAGAATGAAAACTAGTGTAATTTTGGTTGTAAAATCTCTTGGCTATTGGTCATGCTTGTTCAACTTCAACTATCTCATTTTCTTCATAAAATTCATTTCAATGCATTACCATTGGGAGAGATGGTATTACTTGGTAACAATATTTTGTAAACAAAAGAACTTTTTTGTGATCAAAGTTTCATCATCATGGAAATGACATGAAACTTTTGATGAAATTTTACGCTATAAATTATTCCCATTACCACCATTTAGAAACACTAACCAAACAAACCGTTAGATCTCATAAATAGAATGGATGGGGTAATCAATAGTTCTTCCCGGTGCTTTTGCATCAGCAGTGACCTTGGTATCGAATCTTGGGGTGTATCGTACACACAACATACAGTCATGTCTATAACTAGTTAGCATCAAGACTTGAAAAAGAATACTTCATTTTTAATCTTCAAGGCTTGTACTACTAAGCAACCTAAACCTAACAAAAGAAATAGCACTCGTCCGATACGGAAGGCAATAATTGCATAATCAATGTTTCGTAAAGGCGCCTCTGCAACATAACTGACTTTGGCATAAAATCTTGAGCTGCTCTCTGTTTGCAACGCACAATCATGTATCTGTCTAGTTAGCATCAAAACATTCAAAAGAACACACTGTCCTTATCGCTGCTTTTTCGATCATAGTACGATTTCCGGTCTGTCTTATTTAAAATAAAAAACCGGGACCAGACAAAGAATCGCAATTGTTTTGAAAAAAGCAAAGCCTTTGATTATCAATTTATCATGCACTACTAATTGCAACAAATGGGTATGCGTTTTGTAAATAAGCTTAATATTTCTGTTAAGTTCTAAATTGCAATAATTGATACGGACTACATCATGCATCAGCTAGTTAATCAGAATATGCAAAGTGCACAGCACAGAGAGACGTACCGGTAAATTGTATTTGATTCGAAGATTCTTTCGATAGTTACAAGCATAACATGAAATAAAGCAGCCAGGAAGCCCCAAAAGTACACCATCCGTTAGAAGGCAACATACACTATTGACAAGAGCCCACAGCATAAAATGGGTCATACAAGGTCCTAAAAGAGTTCCAGAACCCAAAAACTCAGCATTCTTAGCAAAGAGGTAGCAGGGACAAAAGAGGCCTATTACGCCTGCATACAATGAGAAATAGTTTTAGAGTCATATTTGATATCTGCATATACGATGCAAGCTCATTATAATAAAGGGCCTTGAAAAGACGAAACATTTCAGATAAATAGTTAGAAACTTATATGCAGATACTATGCGAGCTCATTATAATAAACATGTTTCACTTTATGGTGCAACCGACATTCATACGCATGCCGAACTGAACAAAAAAATGAATTCAACGTGACAATGACTCAGTGGTAAAATCAAAACTAAAATTTATCCTCCAAAGTCAGTTCACGAGAAATTACTGAAAAGTAAGTAATTCAAAAATGAAATTTGCATTTGATTGAATACACTTCTACCAAAAGATACTCGTGTCAACTATAAACATAAGTTATTTGAGCCAGTGCTTACTGATGGAAAGAACTCAAAGTCTTAAGCATCCAAATAAGAATTAGTGGCAAAAGCATATTGCAAAGTATGAACATACATGCACAAAACACTAACTTGCAAGAGATGGTATCTAATATGAACTTTTACATCAAACAAACAACAATATGAATGTACGTCACACAAAAACATTCCAATTAGTAACCAAAGTAGAACTAAATGATGCAGCTTTGTACCTTTAAACACTCTTAAAAAGAACTCCTTTGAACTCAACTAAACAAAGCCAATATGCCTCATATTGAGAACTATACCAATATAGCCAATAATCTAGTATTTCTGATATCCTTTTATACACAAAAACAAGACAAACTTCACATGAAATCATCATCTTAATATGCTCAAAGTGCGCCTTTGAATAAATTCATCCTTGTGATACAATCAAGGGGTCACAAGTCAGTAAGTAGCATACAGCTCGGAGTATCGTCGCAACAAGCACAAATTCCAGAGGACCATTGAACAGGACCATCACTAGAAGAAGCTGAAGCTTGTACATTGCTGTTCCCTGCAGTTGCAGCTTCAAGTTCATGGTCGGAGTTTGCCAAAGGTATATAAGGAGGTGGCACATAGCTTCCCAAGCCTTTCAAATTCATTCTTATATATCACAAGGAAAATCCTTTTCCACTATCATCAATCACCTACAATAATTCTGATGACAAAATTACAAATATGTAAATACAACATTAGCCATAAATTGCACAAAATAAACCCATATTGCCATATAGGGTAATACCACCACTAAGAACAATAGAATGTTTAATGCATCTCAATGATGAAAACAACCAGAAACTTTAATGTAGCACAGTGCCTATCATAGAACGCATTGACGATGATTTTGAGGGGAACAGTAAGTGTTATTTCTAAATTATAGTGACTTCATACATATAAAATCATTTTGTTTCGTCTTTCTCACTTCTTTACATCTTTGTCTATTTTTATGAAAATGACATCATTTAAGTTTAAATTTTCATCATTTGAAATTAGACTATTATTGAAAATTGTGACTAGAGTCACAACATTGACTCTTGTATTTGGAACCTATGAGCATGGATGTTCCCATGTCAATATTATAGAGAATAGTGTGTTTTTGAACTCATCTATTTCATTACATGAAGCATGGGAAGAAGAGTTTGATTCAATAAACGTTCTCTTTGTCGATTTTGAGCTAAAAGCGGGAATCATCATACATGTGCACATTGAAAGATGTACATGTGTGCTTTTTGATGATGAAACATTGTGAAGAACAGGGGAACAGTGCAAACAAATTGTTGCTATAAACTATAAAGTATGGGAAGGTGAAGCCTTTGGAATAGATCAGAAACAATCACGTAAAGAGGAAGAAATACCAGGTCAATAGCTACTGACCAAACCCCACGGCTGCTCGAACAAGCACCCTAGTCTTCTATGTGCTACAAGTTTCTACCGGTTTGCATTGCTACCTCAAGTGTTTATTTGCCTATATGTTTTAGATTGCATTTAGCAAAGTCAAGCAAATGGCTTGAGCTTTATACTATCCCATTAGTCCTCCATACTCATTTTTATCATTCATGTAACTCTCTCTCCCTCTAATTATCTTCCTCCTCACACATTGTCTCCATTGATATAAATCCTCTATTGTTTTGTTTAATCTTTAAGTTCCATTACAGTTAAACATAATTCACTAGTTAGTTCCCATTTTAAATTCGCAATTCACTAGTTAGTTCGCATTTTAAATTTGCCCTTCACTCAAAATGATTCAAAAAGAGCCTAAAACCGACCATAATTCACGATAAGATTAGCGAATCATGTGATAATGTTCCATTATCCTTTACATACAAAATACTAAACACAAGCTTAGGTGGAGGATGTAGCCAAATCGGTCAATCTCATCAAATTTAGTATTATTGTTTATCATTTAAAGTCTAGCACATTTCATATTATTACTTACAATATTAATGATGTTCATTAATAAACCTTGAAACTACAATATTCAACCATTCATAGGCCTAAGCTCCTAGTTTCCACACATTGTTAGAGATTCATAACAGATTTATTTTCATTTTACTTGTAACAGAGCTTTTTATGCAATTAGGAATTGATTTTTATCCTAATTGCGATACAAGACCCAAGAAAGAGGAGGAAGATGACTAAAATTCATCATAAATATAATCTTAGAAAATTCAAGCATAATCCATAAACACTGATATTAACAACGGCATAGTGTCGGCAAGATCAAAATCCAGAAAATTCTTGACAAAAATATTGAATAAATTAACACTTTTTGAAGCGTCGGTAAGATCAAAATTGATGAAAGCTGAGATTATAAGGCTTCAAAAAATTTTAACCATTATTCATCGGTATTGAAAACGTATAATGATAGGGAGAGATACCTTGGGAGCTCAGAAGGATGACAATGAGTCTAGAAACTGAGTTCAATTTCGATTTCCGATACTTTGAATTTGATTTTAGAGATCTATACTTGCGCGATTTGGGGGAAAGAAAACAAAAACTTAAAATTTATGCACCGTTTTTCTTCTATCAAGAGTTTATTTAAATTGATTTCAACGGAGAATCTTTCTCATCTCGATTGGATGGAGAGTAGGCAGGCACCGCTTTCCAAAAAAGTTTTCAGTTTGATTATCATCTGTACTTTTCCATGGAAGAATCTAAAGGTGTTTATTTTAATCATTGGTTTGATTTGGTTAATTGGGTTGATTGTAAGTCAGGTCTTTTTAAGTTTAAAATCAGATTTTGTAATTATATTGGTTTTTATATACTTCTTTCGTTTTATAATACTCGTTATATTTAACTTTTTTACACAATTCAATGTACTATTTTATTAATTCATATGTTGAATTATACACATTTAGAAATTATAAAAAGTTTATATTATGAAAGTATGCAATTAGACGATTCAAACAAGATCTCACTTGACTATATTATTATAAACTTAAACGATAAATAGTGCCCAAAAACAAAATGGAGCAAGTATTTCACAACGGAAGGAAGGAAGTATATAATTGAATTGTAAATTAAATTTTAAGTTGTCAAATCAAATTAAGTGAGTTGATCAATTATACCAAGGGTATTATTAAATGTCGCCACCCTTTTCATTTTATCGCCACCCCTTATATATTGAAATTCCAAAATTGCCCCTGATTAATTTTCAAACCTTTAATCTCTAACATTTCTTTAAAAACTTTCTCCGAACACTCATTGAACTAAAACAAGCTAAAACTAAAAATTGAATTACAATGGCCAACAAAAATGAGCATCAATATGATTGCGGAATCGATATGATTGTGTTAAAATTTGAGACATATTCACTCTAATTGCTATAACTTTAAATAGAAAAATTTTATAATTATAATATTTGAGGCATTATAACCTAGACTTCAAGATCTTTCCAATGATATATTATATGCCCAATTCCGATAACCGAGCGAGAAATGACGATTGTTTGAAGTTTATTTGTGCTGAAATTTAATACATGTTCATTCTTTTGGCCATAACTTTTTATAGAAAAATCGTATTAGTGCAAGGTTTACGGCATTAGAAACTAGACTTCAAGAGCTTTCCAACAACATATTGTATGCCCAATTTGAACAATCGAGCGAGAAATGAAAACCGTTTAAAGTTTGCAGTAATTTCTAACGACCAGGCCATGGTCAAATCGCACATTTTGTGCGATTGAATCGTTAGAAATTACTGCAAACTTTGAACGGTCGTCATTTCTCGCTCGATTGTCCAAATTGGGCATATAATATGTCGTTGGAAAGGTCTTGAAGTCTAGTTTCTAATGCCGCAAACCTTGCACTAATACGATTTTTCTATAAAAAGTTATGACCAAAAGAATGAACATGTATCAAATTTCAGCACTAATAAACTTCAAACAATCGTCATTTCTCGCTCGGTTATCGGAATTGGGCATATAATATATCATTGGAAAGATCTTGAAATCTAGGTTCTAATGCTACAAATATTTCTGTAATGTGATTTTTGTATCAAAAGTTTCGACCAAAGGAGTGATTATTTATCAAATTTCAATACAAAACGTGTGATCAAATTTATTTTTCGATTTTAAAAATTATTTTCTTTACTAAAATTTATATTTATATTTTAATTTATTTATTATTGGGAAATTTAGTTTAGAAATAATAATGGTTAATTTTTTAATTAAAATTGAATTTAAGGGCATTTTAGTAATTTTATTAAAGAAGGGGTGGCGATTATATTAAAAGGGTGGCGACAAATAAAAATCGAGTTATACTAATGTTAACATAGCTAATCTTTTATATCTTCAAGGGAGGCAATTTTTGATTCATACATTTTTTGAAAGTGATTAGAAATCTGACCACCGTTCTTTGACTAGTGAATTCTTCGGTTGCGTTTGGTAACGTTCATTTTATTTCGAATTATAGATTTAAGTATGGATTCATTCATTAAGAATTTGAGAATGACAAGGTTTGAGGAGTCATTTTCAAATTCTCATTTTTAACCAATTTTATAACTATAGTGGATTTGACTCAAGTCTAAATTTGAAAATTTTTGATTTGCAAAACAATTAATTTGAGTCAATTTCAAATTTTCCAAATGAAATCCTTGTTCCCAAATATGGCAGTATTTGATTGACTATGGACATCAACTGAATTCCTGCTTCACTATTTTTTATATTTAGTGGTGTGAGAAAATTTTAAATTTAAGAAACCAAATATTTTGAATCTGATATCCGATTCTTAAATCGGAATGGATATCAGATCGGAGTATTTTGTATTTACTCTATAATTAAAATTTGTAGTAATTATAAAAGTCTTAAAATCAGTCTAAGCAAAATAGTTCAACATACTATAGAATGAAAATAAAATATAAATGGATAATAAATAAATTTATATTCGAATAATCCGAACATTCGAAAATACAGGCATATAGTTTATTCGAATTCAAACTAGATTATATTTTTTCTAAGTGTCATTTTTAGTTAAGAAAATTCGGATCGAATCATAACATCATCATATCATAACATATATTAAAAAGAATGTAAAATGTCACATGTCTTCATTCTAAGACTCATGCCGTGTGGAATTATTTGGTTGGATATCATTGTTTGAATATGGTAATTATTTAAGGAATTTTTTAATTGAATATCAATGTTTGGATGTGTGATATCAATGTTTGAAAACAATTCTACATGTCTATTGCATCAAATTGTTACCACTCATCTAAGAAATTTTTTGAATACGAAAAATATTTAAATAAGATAATTATATCTGAAAATTAAAAAATTATTATTATGGTGATAACTATAAATATCTGAATGAAAATATTTGAATTAAATAAAAATAATATGTAATTGAATCATTAATTAAAACTAATATTTTTTATATTAATTTATATTAAAAAAAATCGTGCATTGCACGAGTTTTTTATACTAGTACACTATATTAATTTTGTTGTATAGTAAAGAAAACTAGATTGAATAAGAGAGTGTCATTTGTAATTTTTTTATTGGCTAGCATTATTAGAATATTTATGGCAGATATATTAATTGTATGATTTTCAATTCAGTCTATTTTAATCATTTACGTAAATAAAATGTTGCATTCATATTAAAAAATTATTATTATGGTGATAACTATAAATATCTGAATGAAAATATTTGAATTAAATAAAAATAATATGTAATTGAATCATTAATTAAAACTAATATTTTTTATATTAATTTATATTAAAAAAAATCGTGCATTACACGAGTTTTTTATACTAGTACACTATATTAATTTTGTTGTATAGTAAAGAAAACTAGATTGAATAAGAGAGTGCCATGTGTAATTTTTTTATTGGCCAGCATTATTAGAATATTTATGGCAGGTATATTAATTGTATGATTTTCAATTCAGTCTATTTTAATCATTTACGGAAATAAAATGTTGCATTCGTATTAATGGCAGAAATAATTGCAGAAATTTCAATTCAGTCAAGTTTATTCTTTACAAAAATTAAAATTTGGATTTATATTAATGACATAAATATTAATGGCAAGAATATTAATTGCAGGATATTCAATTCAGTCAATTTTATTCTTTTACAAAAATAAAACGTTGGATTCATAATAATGGCATGAGTAATAATTGCAGGAATTTCAATTCAGACAATTTTATTCTTTTACGAAAATAAAAATTATGATTTATATTATTGGTAGGAATATTAATTACAAGAATTTCAATTCAGTCAATTTTATAAGTTGACAAAAATAGAAATTGTCTTTCAATACAATGGCGTGAACTACAATATAAATACACAATGTGAACAACTTAATTATTTGCTCATGTCATTTTTTTTTCTCAAACTTCAGTGTTGGTGATTATAACCATGAGCTTAAATTACATTCAGGAAATACAGAGTGATAGGGGGGCATGGAAAATTAATGCAAAGGTCATACATATGTGGGAGTATAAAGAGAGAGAAATATATCATATTAAAAATCCGTGCATTGCACGAGTTTCTATCTTAGTATACTAAAATCATAATCATCATATCATATATACTAAAAAAATGTAAAATGACACATGTCTCAACTCTAAGACTGTCATGTTTAATTATTTGATTGGATATCATTGTTTGAAAATGGTACTCCCTCCGTTTCTTAAAGAAGTTCACACTTTTCATTTTAGGTGTTTTAATTGTTGTTCCCATAAGGAATCTTTCCATTTATATTACAAATTTTGGACAAAAATAACCTCACCCATCCTCATTTTAATATTTTAATAATGATTATGGTCCCCACATATCTTCCACTCACTCCATTTTAACATTTTTATATATCGTATGGTCCCCACATGTTTCCCACGAACTTCATAAAAACATTTTTTAATTAGTTGTGGTCCCCATAATTTTTCCTCCAACTTTTTAAAAATACTTTTTAAATATTTGTGGTCTTCACTTTTTCTCTATCAAATTTATTATTTAATAAAATAATATCTCCACTATCTAAAAGATTCCACTTTTCTTAATTCCCGTGAATATTCCCAATGGGAACATCAATAGGGAACAGAGGGAGTATTATGTAAGGAATTTTGTGATTGGATATCAATATTTGAATGTAATCATATTTGAATAGAAATATTTGAATAAGATAAAGATAATATGTGATTGGATCATTAATTAAACTAAAATTTTTTAATATTAATTTATATTAAGAAATCGTGCATTGCACCAGTTTCTAAACTAGTTGAAACATATTAGAAGTAGTATTTATTTAATTCATTTTACTTTTTTCTCTAATCTTTTATGATGCATATCAAATAGTAAAATCATAAATACATTCCAAAAACACACCAAATAAAATCATGTAACATTCCAAATAAAAACATAAGAAACCATCCTTCATTAATAGAAATTACTATGACATTCAAATAAAAATTTATTACTACTCCATTAACCCTATATAAGTTCAAAGAATATAAAATCACTATTAACTATGATATTTATCGTGATTTTAAGACTTCAGGTCAACAAATCAGGTCAGTCGATAACTATCTATAAAAACTCACTCATTCAATCAATCTACATCAAAACACAAAAATCCCTAAACACAAAAAATAAAAAAAAATGAAAAATTTCACCAAATCAATATTCATTCTCTTAACATCACTAATAATAACTTTTGATCCCAAAGTTGTAGAAAGTCTATGTTGGCCAAGTCCACATACAAGTGTAACATTTGAGAATCAATTTAAAAATGGGGAAAAACTAACAATACATTGTAAATCAAAAACAAAAGATTTGGGAGTTCAAGAAATATATGAAGGGCAAGTTTATAGATTTGGATTTACTGCATGGCCAAATACTCTTTATTTTTGTGGGTTATCATGGAGTGGAGGGTCTAAAGTATTTGATGCTTATACTTATAAAAGAGATTTTTATAGGGATTGTAAACATGTTCCTTGGATTGTTGATCAATCTGGGATTAATGGTCCTTCTACTTATAATAGGGCTAGACCTGGTGTGTTTATTCCTTGGTACTGATTTATATATGGGTATGATTTGTCGTGTTTTATCTCTCATTAGACCCTGATCATAGTTACTTATATGAGTGGGATATACTGATGTGATGATAGATAAGGATGATGTATGTGTATCTATGTTATGATAATAATGATCTGAATAAAAGTGTTTCTTTACATTTTAAATTTATGTTATTTGTAAGGAATTACTTGGTTTAACTTTTTGCTACATTTCTATAATTAGTTATTACTCACATTTTTTTAATTTCATTTCATTTACGTATTTCTCTTGCTTAATCATAATAAAATATCATCTTTTATCTTTTCTGGGTATTCCTAGAATATGTACATGTAACAAATATTGTATGACAGAAGAAATCGAAACCGTTATTTTCAAAGGCATGCACTTATCCTAGTAAGTAACCAAATCATAAACCTACCTAAAGGAGTATATATAATTAAAAAAAAAACACTATCATGCTTTTTAATGGAAATATGAGTGAGTGAGAATGAAATAAATTATTTTTTGGAGGATTTTATGATAATTATAGAAAAAATTGACACTAATAAACTTTTTGCTCATCCACCTAAAATAAACTCATTTTTAAACTAATTTTAAACAATTTCACCTATTGTTTTCCTCAAATGAGACGATCTCACTATGAGATTATCTTACTTACAGTTTTAAAGTGACAGCTTTCTATAGTATTAGAGCGATCACTTTCTATGGATTATCTTCACTCATTCCATTATTTAGGTTCAATAAATCTGATTTTAAACCCTCGTCTCATTGTGAGTGGATGTCTTACAAAACTTGCTATTTTGATTTTTATAAATTAAAAAAAAAACATTTTCCTAATTTTTTAAATTTTTCTTAGAATTAAGATTTTTTTTAATATATGTATTCACACTTAAGCATATTTGAATTCTTATTACCAAACTTAATCAAAATTTACCAATATCAAGTTTAAGGATGTTAGGAGCTTATCGTATATGCCAAGATCATGATGCGGTGTTTCTTAGCAATACAACTTATAAGACACAAATGTTGACCCTCTTTACATCAGTAAGAGGACGAGTAAAAGGGATGATCATGATTCGAATCTGACAATTCCCAAAGGATAGAGGGAATACAAACTAAAAAACAAAATCTACAATGTCAATCCTTAGTAGCCTCGTCTATTGGGTTTGAAAAGCTAATGACGAGGTCATTAGAGAACAAGGTGTTCTTTCCACATTACACGGCTTAACATGCCGCAAATCTTCTCGAAAGAGAGGGGTGCCTTCGCAAACGCAGACACAAGTGGTGCATGGTTGTCGTCATCTAATGCTGCAAGGCGTCGAGTCAAGTCCTGAAACGAGCGCAACCTTCGTGTTTAGTTGCCAACGTTGAGTTTAGAACCCTAAACATACCGCCAATGATAAGACCGAGGAAGGTGAGGAATCAAACAAGTCGAATATCATGTAAGAGAAAAACTAGATACAACTTGAATTAAAAAATATCCCTAAGCATGTGCAATTGATTCTCTATGTATCAAATAAGAGAGTTTAGCATTTGTCTCACTTCACTCATGCTATATTCATCATATGCAAAGAAATAATGGGTAAAAGGGAACAAAATCGGAGGGATGGAAATCTCTCATTTTGATGCCAAAACATAAGGAAAGGGAGAAAAATGGAAGGAACGGAAATGGAGGGGACATCGACACATCGTTTACATTTGCGCTCAACAAATCCTTTCAGCGTTATAAAACATTTAAAAGAAAAACACATCAATCTTCATTCCTTTAACGCAACGTCACTTATAAACAGTCCAATCTCTGGCCAATAAAACTTGGCAGAGACAGCAAGTCTCCCACCATGTGATACTTGAAATGTGTAGAATGATCAATGTCCAATGTTAGATCAGATTCATAACCATATAATCTCTAATAGGGTCCCACACTTAATCATGTAATTGTATAACCCCACTTTAGACCCGTCAAAGATTTGAAAATGATCTTCCTTGGGCAATTCTACATTTGCCCCATCCTTGTTCTTTTCTCCTTCACCCCACCCTAAACAAAAAACAAACTTCAAACAGGAATGAATTCTTAACCCTATCTTCCTCGAGGTTGCCGATTCAAAATTACCATCTAATACGATGCGTGTCGACAATTTAGTGTTCGAGTCGATTCACTAAACTTTGAACTGGCTTATCATTTAGCTGTAGAGTATATTACATATCGTGGGCCGTCAACCATCAGCTTACCTTTTAGTTGAATTAGTTCATTGACATGGTATCAGAGCCGCTCAACCAAAAGCTTATGCTGGTGGTTGATGCCCCATGATATGTTATATACTTTAACACCAGCAAGTCAAACCAGCAACAACTTCAACTAACAATCATTCGCCAAATATACCCAACATTTTGGAAGACAAACAAACAATCATATTTGCAGAAATTCACAACATCTAGATCAATTATAACAAAATTTGGTAACTTCAATTCATATTCATTCAAGCAAGCTTTTATAATTACATACATGTCATTTTATATGTAGCTGAACTATAATTAATATATAGTGGTCCCTGATCATCTAATAATTTATTAAATAAATTAATCCAGACAAAGAACATGAAAATACATAAAGAAGGACAGACACATAATGAAATAGTGGGTATGTCTTTATAAGGTATTATATGGGAATTTATTCATTCAATTCAAAACTCAAAATACCCTATTATCAAAATGAAATATTCTGGTATTATTCTATACATCATCATTGCTTCTAGTCTCTGTTTCTTCAGCAGATCTACGACGGGCCAATGCTTATCGCCTATTTTCTGCGTATTATATCCTACAAACAATCTACACGGGATTGCACCAAGGCGAGTTTTGAGCACGTACCATACTCAGCATGAATCAAAAACTGTCAAGGTAAGCTTATGGACAACTACTATGTGATTACTTAACTAAGAGGTTTGTAGCGTAAAGAATAGTGAATTACAGCCTTAAAATTTAAGACTTACGCGAATTAGAGCCTTAATATTTACTTTTTGCGAATTACAGTCACCAAAGTATCAAAGTCTACAGAGCTTAGGCTAAATACCAGAACTCCGACCACTTAAGCTGAAATTCTGACCACTAAAAATGGTTGGAATTTTGTGATTTAGCCTTAACGCTATAGACTTTGATAATTTGGTGGTTGTAATTTGCAAAAACTAAACGATGAGGCTGTAATTCGCACAAGTGTCAAACTTTAAGGCTGTAATTCGCAAATTATTCAAGCATAAATCATAGGAAATATTAAGTTAAGAGTTGGTATTATGGTAAAAATGCAGGTTTCGGATGCAAGGAAGTATTCAAGTGGACGCAAAGCGTACAGAAGGGAAGAACCCTTGAAGAATAGCATTCACAACGATGATACAGAGGATGAGTTAGTCTACCACATAGATTATCATGGTGTATCGACCCATCCTAGCCCAAGTCCAAAACACGGAAAACCATAGAAAATTCATCAGGTTAAGCTCCTGTATTACATACATGTAACACGATATAACAAGTCAACAAGATTTAGTAGCTCGATTTTCAATTCCTATGTCGACAATATTTACTCTGTTTCTTGTGTATATTCAGAGAGTATTGCTAACCTTACAAGCCTCGATCATGAATAGCATGCTATATCTTCACCACCTTAAGCCAGCATCAAACTTTCGCTAAACATAAACGAAACAAAACAAAAGAGTTAGATATAAAAAATAGCATCCCTGGACTTGAGATAAAACTGAATTTCTCAGTTCTTGGTAGAACACGTTTGATTAACATATAGGAAGTAGAAAAGATAAAGAAAGTAGAAAAGATAAAGACAAAGGCTCGGAATACACACCTGTGTGACGGGTAATGGTGAAATAACAAATCAGGAAGAGATCGGTTTTGTCCTATAACATATTCGATTGATTATGTAAAGATAGCATTCCATTCATATATTGCATTCTGGCATCTTTGTACATGACATATAAAGATTTATAGCTCTCTTTAACATCATCAAAGCGAACATCATTACAAAATTTTGACTTAACAAGAGCGAACGCGGCTTCTACGTCATCCCTGCATTGATGAATAAATGGTAACGTTTCGTGAATTCCATCAAAAGTAATAAACCCATTATCAACAATTACTTCTCCTCCATCGAGATGCTCGAGCCATCTGACCCAATGAAAAGGATCTTCATCTCTTTGAATAGCCATTTGTAAAAAATTGAGAGAATCTGTGAAGTTGGATAGCTCATTGATTTTATATAATATCAGATCAAAAATGGTTTTCTGGTTCTTGTCAAGCCAGTCTTCAGTTTCTCTAGGCAAGGAACTAGCAGCAACCAAGCAAGCTTTCCGTAAGATCGTCTCCGTACTGCTAATTAGCCTGATTGCGACATGCAATATATTCACCGAAATAGCAAGGAACTTCCCAAAAGAGCCAGAGTCAATAATATCAGAACATTTATCACGGCTCCACCGATGAAGCGCGACATGTGCAAAGCCTTCCCACCTGTTCCCACCAACAAATATTGAGTAAATAAAATGGGTAATGACCAACCTGTTGATTCTAATTAAGTTGAAAATTGGAATCGCAGGCTGAAACTCAAGTTTTGCTACTCAATGTAACAAAATTTGCAATATCCGATTACGCCATAAATTTTAACAGACACAATGCTGATATCTACATCCTAGCTATCTAAAGAGAAACTGAGGTCACAAGAAAAATCATAAACAAAGCAACTTCGGTGATTTTGGCCATGACTCGTAGTCCTTTGATTCTCATCCACATATTTAACTTACATTTTAATCTTATACACACACTTCTCTCGCTTTTCTATTTAATAACACTTTACCCACTTTTCTTAATTTTCCCACCAATTGCCAATGGGTCAATTAAGAGAGTATAAATTGCTAAAAAAATTATTTTTAAGTCAAAATTGAAAGTGTGCGGTTGTACGCCTCGCCTAAAAAAGGCTGCACTTTGCGCCAATGCTCAAGGGACCTTTGGCGACTTAGTGCGCCTTGCGCCTTTTAGAAATAAGCACCAGAGATAACGAATATCAGCAATGTGGAAGCCATCATAATCAAGATTTACAAAAGCAGAAAGAAGATTAGCAACTTACTCAAAAGGAGGCTCAACCTCTATAGCAAGAGTAAGATGTATAGAGGACCCAAAAACCTTGTCGCTTGAACCAACATCTGTAGTTGTACATGCCTCATGTGCAAAACCTCTTGGAAGATATAGGACATCACCTTCTCTAAGCAAAATTTGTCTCCTTTCCACCGGTGAATCCTGAGGACCCTTCAGAGAATCATATAGACGAGGTAACTGGACAACAGGTTGTGAAGATACCGTCCATTTTTTCTCCCCGAAAAGTTGGCAGACAAAAACACAATGATCATCGTAGTGGCAGGATAAACCTTGAGAATTAGGTGGTGTAACATACAGATTAGCACCTACTGATGGTTGACCAAATAAAAAAGCAATTTCTCGTGTAAATGCAGCAATGCTATTAGAACGGAACTGCATGCCACGCAAAGCTACAGTATAACCCTCTCCATAAGCTTCCTCAACCTTAAAAATGTCATCAGCACAAAGAAATCTTGGAAGCTCAATGCCATTGCTTGAACTTTCCTGAAAATAAAGCTCCTGAAGTTTAGAACGCAAGTTCGTCCTTACAACACGCAAATCCTGCTGATACATCACAGGAAAACCAAGAGTTTCCCTTTCATCATTAAGAAAACCCAGACTGTCTATTTCGTCTATAGCTAGAGGAGAACAAGAAACCATTCCTCGAAGTATCGAAGAAAGAAATCTAGGCACCGCTTCTTCACATATTAATACATTCATAAATGAGCTGAAAAAAACATGTGGTCCGTTCGGATCTTTTGGTTGCGCCTTAACGAGAAAAGGTGATAGTTCCCAATGGTCGGACACAAACCCCTCAAAACCTGATGAAAAAGGTCTAAATAAGTGCCCCATAATGTCCTTCGAAGGTATAGAATAAGTAAGAGTGGGAAGATCCATGTGTAGCCTAAAAATGCTCTCCGCTAAGTTCTGGACAGTAAGGTTACTCATGTAGCAGTGTTTTAATTCAGAAAAGTTGAGAATTGTGGAGGCCAACAATTGTTCGTGTACGTTAGACCATATCTCTCTCAAATAAGGAAAAATAGCTTCTTTTAGTCTCATTGGAATGTTTGTAAGCTGTTTTTTGTTGCAAATGTTGGTAAGAGTAGCTGTAGCATTGAGAAGTAACAATGTAGTTTCATCTTCTTTTTGATCGATTCCAAGAAAAACATCATTATCAGATTTCAGTGTCTTGATATAAATGGAAGTCGCCATGGATTTTTGAACCTGAACGAATCCAAGCCTAATAGATATTAAGATATTACACCATATAATGAAAGTTGTCATAGAAAAATTAATAATGTACATAGAAAATCGATAAACAAGTAAAAGGAAAAGATGACATACCAATGAAAAAGAGGGTTAGACAAGTAAAAACACTTGAATATCTTATTATCTTGTTAACAAAATGCTTATATGATTTCAACAGTGAAATTTTAGGACCTTAATGGCTCGTTTGGTAATCAGTACTAAATTGTGAGAATGGTGATGTAAAATTAGTGTAATTTTGGTAGGAATATCTCTTTAAAAATTTAATGATCGTGCTTATTCTAATTCAACAATTTCATTTTCTTTGCAAAATTTATTCCAATGCATTACCAATTGAACATGTAGTATTGAAAATTTGTGAACAAATTTTTTATGATTAAAATTATATCACCAAATTTATACTACAAATCATTTTCATTACCATCAATTATTACCGTTTACCAAATGGGCTGTAAATACCAGTCCATGCCATTCCATTAAATCATTATTGTTTCTTTTGTCACCTAACGTTTTAACATTTTCAAGCTCTATCCATTCTCTAATTTCCTTTTTCATTTTCCTTCTTTCCACTTTCATTTTATATTCTTTATTTTTTTTTTTTGCGGTGTTAGCCTATAGCCTCTAGATGAGGCTTTGAGCATGAGTGATGGTTGTGCTGATCAATAGATAGACCGTAGATGCCAACTAGCTTAGTCGGTGAATCATGTGAGAGCAAATTCCATCAACATCATTTGTTTGCTATTATGGTAAGTGTAGGAAGATTCTACTGGTTATCAAGAAGCATTGAAGAAAAACAAGGTGGAAAAATCAATCCAACCCTTCTCATTTGGAATAAAGGATTTGTTTGTAGATATGGGACTCAGATTAATTGTCAACTAAACAAGACCTTGATCTTGATCTTGCTGGATTTCTTATGATTATCAACCAGGTTGTGATCTTACTGGATTATCGTAACATTATACTTCTATTATACTATCATAATTGCATATCTGTGCCCTTTATCTATGCATTGTCATTAAGTTTGTAGTTTTCTTTGGTGTACAAGTGAGTTTCTATAGTTCTAATAGTAACTTATTCATGTGTAATTAATGAAAGGTTAGAAATTTTTTTGAACTTTTTTAGAGTACAAGGAGCAATATGATAGATCGTCGATCAATGCTTCTTTATACCCGATGAGAACCATTAACCATTGCTAAAGCCACTTCAGGAAGGTTAAAACTCAAGATTACCAAATATCAATTTTCAAGAAGCATACTTTTAAGCTCAAGACTACAATAATTGATTGAATTTATCTTCAAACAGCTCAATAATTACAGCAAAGCTTTACCCGGTGTATCCCGCACACATAGAAAGCTATGCACAGGGTCTGGGGAGGGAAGGACGACGGTAACTCATACCCATAAAGGAGAGCGCGACCAAAAGAAAGTCCCCGGCTCGACAAAAATAAAGCTTTCACTGAGACACTGACCAAATAACAACTTCCCAATTCTCCATGAAACAAATCCATATAGTCCGTTGTGAGTGATCACTTAAGGTTACAAGTGATAACTATTTTAACATTATAATTGGTCATTTTAGGTTGTACATGATCACTTTTAGGTTAGAAGTAATCAATTACGGATTGTAAATGTATATCGAGTCAACCTAATAGGGATGATCTCATCTTATTTGAGAACTTGTCGAGCCTTCATACCAACACTAGGTTGGCCACATAAATCAAGAGACCAGTCTGTACACCTCTTGATCTTTCTCGAGTCGAGGTACTCTTTGGCCGTGCTCTCCTTTTATGGGTACAAGTTGGCCCTTCCTTCGCCCTTCCCTCCCTAGACCCTAATCATAGTGTTTCTATAGGCGGATACATCGGGTATGATGAAAATGATTCAACAACTAACCAATACATGTCTAATCAAATTTCTGCTTGAGTAAAATGGTAGAAACAGAATTAAAAGGAAACAACAGCAATAAAAGCATAGAAAAAAGAGGAGAAAATCAACTCACATTAGATAATTCAAAGCAGAAACTTGCAGCAATTTTTGACAACCCAATGAAGTGATAGAAAGATCTAAAACAGCATTACAAACAGATTTTTTAGTAACCATTTTTTCAGCCCTCAAAATATTCCAAACTAAACCCTTCAAAATCCCAGTATCACAAGCAATCCTCTCATTCAATTCAATTGAAACAAGGGACATCGCCCCAACAATTTTCACCGCCATGCAAGTAATTTCTTCGTCGTTTGAATGAAGAAGGGGAGGAAGCAGAGAGAGTATGGGGTTGACAAGGGATTCCGAGGGTAATGGCGATTTCCGGCGTAGGAGATGGAGGAAGTTGTTTAAGGAATTTAAAATTAGGGTTTTGGATGAAGGAATTTGTGGGTTTTTGAGGGCGGCAAGAGTTAAGGAAAAGAGAGTAGTGATTTTGGGATTTTTGTTCCGCCATGGCCGCTTGTTGAGAGTTTTGGTTACAGTGTTCGTCCGTATGTTTGGTTCCATTCCACGGCGACTGGATCCATGTAAATTCAGAGGTGGTGGTAAACAAAAGAATCCCTTCCTAATTTGTTGTAATAATATTAAAATATATAAAATTAAAAAAAAATTAAAATAACAAAACTCTCCCTCTATCACATCTTACCCCCATAAGAGTGATTTATTAATCTCACAGTTGAACTTTATTTACTCTGACCTTCTCTTTCTTGTATGGGAGGGTAAAATGGGCAGACGGATACGAAATGCTCTCCTTCGTAAATGGTGTTCGTAGGGGTATTTAACAATTGGTTGTTGATAGTGTTGGTTTCTATAGTTGATTTATTTGACTAGTTAGAAATGTTGACTGTTTTTATTGACTTTTTTGCTAGTTGAAAAAGGCAGTTATTTATAGTGATGTTTGACATATTTAAATATTGAATATTGGTTGTTTATTAGAGCAAAAAGAGAATCAACAAGCCAAAAACTAACAAAAAAGCTAACTGTGCTTTTTACTTTGGCTTAAAACCCATCTTTTCAGCAGGTTTAAAAGTCATATATTAAATATTTTTTTGGTTGTTTAATCAACCAACAAGTCAGTCACTCTATATTTCTATATGTCCACCCCTGTATCCATTTAAAATTTTTATACCCATTATTTATGATAGGTAAAATTTTCAAAGTATCATATGTCAAGCCCACCTCAATATGTATATCTAATTTTATTTGATTCATACAAAGTAATAAGATAAATTTATATTCTTAACTTTATTTTATAGTTTTTAATAGAAAATTGATAGAAAGTAGTAAGTTGTAAAAATGAGGCATGAGGGAATGTGGCAGGTCAATTAGCTATTGGGCAAGGCGAATGAGTATAGGGCGGGGCGAAAAAGATCTAATATCCATCACCTATCCGCTATTCACAACAAATTTATAGTGTCCGGTGCTTGTAAAAGTATAATGGGAGTAACAACTCGGTATTGATGCAAAAGCCTAATACAATATCAAACTGCTGCCTTGATAAACTTGGGCCAAAATGGCTTTTTTAGGTAAAATTGATATTAATAATCCGACCTTTTGTTTATCCGTTGTGAATAATTCAACCTTTTGATTATTTTCTAATAATCTAACGTTTGCCCTTAGTTCGCTGTGAATAATCCAACCTTTATTTTAGTTTGCTTAGCAGCATACCCTATTATTACCCTTTATTAGTAATAAGGTACGTTGTAAGCAAATTTAGCACAAAGGTTGGATTATTAGAAAATAATCAAAAGGTGGAATTAGTCATAGCGGATGAGTGAAAGGTTGGATTATTAATGTCAATTTTTCCTTTTTTTTAACAAATCTTTGATTGATGAGCTTGAGCTATATTTTATCCTCCTCAATAGTTATCAATATCAATGAGAGAATAAACAAAAAAATTCACCTTATCTTCTTCACTATATATCGTAAAACTTTTAGAACCATTTTCAATAGCATGAAAACATAATTTATTATAACATTTTATTATCATAATGCCACTAACTGACTCTCTTACCCTTGTTAGTGATCATAACACCAACAAAGAAGTTGTTAAGTCATGTTACCATAGTCTTATCACACCAAAAAATACTTTTGATTTACGTTAGAATTCAAAAATGGATTTGTGCAACTCAAACAAGAAGCAGAACTATAACCCACATACAAACCCAAAATAGATTCACTACTAAAATCATTGCTAAAAGTAAAAATTACTCCTTAGATTAAAAAAGTAGTATATTACCTTATCTTTCTTTGCTATAGAACAAACATCTGTAACAATCTATAAAAATAGAACAATGATGTCCAAAGACACATTCATTTTATTTCACACACATTATTCTATATATATATATATATATCCATATTACATGACAACTAACCATTACCATAAATAGTAAGCATTACAACTATACTTTCTCAAGTGCACAAATGTTGCCAGAAGAATCAAGACTAATAGAATCATATCTCAACAACATATGAGCAACAAACAAACATGCAGTAAGAGGAACATAGTCCTTAGCAGCACATTGCTTATTAGAAGCATCAGCATTTCCTGTTTGGGACCCATTTGACCAATACAAATAACTCAACAATTCCCCACCTTTTTCACCCACAAATCTATTTGGCACAAACTTATTTGGGTCATAAAACACCTTAGGATCCCTCATCACAAGGGGTTGAAACCCACAAAGCAATTCACCTTTTTTAACTTCAAATCTTGAATCATGTGATTGTATCACAAAATCCCTTCTTGCTCTACCATATTGGAGTGGGACCGGGGGTTTTAGCCTTAATGTTTCGTACACAAATGACCCCACATTAGGCATACTTTGAACTGTGTCAAAACCCAGTAAGGAAACTGAACTACACTTTTCTCGTACCTCTTTTCTCAGCCTGTCCTGAATCCCGTCTTTGTTCGTACCTAAATTGGTAAGAACCGCAGGTAAAAACAACGAAAACCCACCAAACGCATTGAATCCAAGGATGAATAACAAGTTATGTATTGCCTCTTGTTGGGTTAATCCAAATTGGGTTTTAGCTATTTCTATAACTTGTTGGGCCTCTTTTTCTACAAAATCAACAAGTTTAGAGTAATCCCCTTGTACTAAAAAATATGGGTATGGGAATGATTGAAAGATAAGGCCAGTAAGAGGTTGTAATATAGGTAAAGGTATGATGGGTAAGAGTTGTAAAGCTAGCCATTTATCAACCATTATATGGCCTGATTCTGAGAGTTCTTGGGAGTAATTTGATGGGTTTGCACCAAGCATGGCTTGTGCTAGGAAGTTGAAAAGGCATTTTTGTAGGGGCATTAGTAAACTAGCTGATCCATCTTTGGATATGGATTCTTCAATGGTATTCCACATTATGTCCAAGTTTGATATCAAGGATGTTACCCATACTCTTGAACTTTTCTTTAGTATGTCCATTACAAAGTTTTTTACCTGTCAATATAATATGTTATTTCACTTCTTACATTGAAATATTGCGTACTGATAAGATTTAGATAATGGGTTTGGACGAGTAAATGAAGAGGATGAGAGGCAACATACATAAAAGTCAAATGAGGTTCATTACTAAAAGTAAAACCAATTGGTGGTATTATTAGGAGCTACTCTTCAAGTTTATAAAGTGGTATATCTTGATTATTTCTCTAAAAGTAAAACCAATTGGTGGTATTATTAAGAGCTACTATAACGGGTAGTTTTAAAAGTTCTTCCACTTTAGAATACTTTCTATTTTTGAAAAGTTTTCATTTCACTTTTACCCCTTAAAACCTCACTTTCCTTACTTCACGCTACTATTTAATTATTTTCTCTCTCATATTTTTAATACAATTATTACTACACACTACTATTTAATTATTTTTTCTCTCATACTTCCAATATAATTATTACTTCACACCACTATTTAAAAAAAATACCCACTACAACCTAAAAATTTTATCTGACTTAAAAAATAAATAAAATCGGAGGAAGTAATAATAATGTTGTATGATTGAGAAACGTGTTTCATGATATGACAAGTGATTTTCAAGTTTTAATTACTAGACCAGATGAGTAGACAAAAAAATTATTGGGACAACTATTCACATCAACCATTTGTGTTACCCTACTACAATTTTTCATTTGTCCCACAAAATTTGTAGCATTTCACATTTTTATACGAGCCCCATGAATTTTTTAATTGTATTTTTATATGGGTATAAATTGTCGTCTTTTTTTTCTTCTCAAACTTTAATCATAGTTTCTGTCAGCTGAATGTATTGGATACGATTATGATGACGACATTTTTATATCACTAACTCACTATAACGTACTCTCTCTCCGTTCCTTTTTTGTCCATTTTACCTTTTGCAAGTATTTTTTAGCAATTTTTAAGCCTTAATTTCTCTAGTACGCATCATAAAAAATTATAAAAATTATATTAACAAACTTTACAAGACAAATCTAATAATATCTCATATGAATATATTTTATCTTTAATATATATTTCAAAAATCTAATTTAAATTTCTCTTCCTTAAAGTGGACAAACAAAAAAGAACAAAGGGAGTAATATACTATTAATGTAATATATTTAGTGATATTTAATTTAAATTTAAATATTACTATTTTAAATTTCTAATGGCATATAATGGATTTAGTGACATTTATTAGACTTTGAGATTAAAAAACTGATCACTACAAAATCAACAACATATGAGACCATCTTATGATCATGCCATCTCATACAACCTATATAATTAACCCTATTATTTATTACAAATGAGACCATCTTATGATCATGCCATCTCAGTATGAGACCATCTTTACAAGACAAAATCAAATTTAATAAGCAATAAATAATTTCGTCCCTATTATTTATTATGTGGGTCGTCTGCCAGTTTGTATAATTATTATTTAAATACTCAACTATCTCAAATGAACCTTTATTACGTAGTAATTTTAGCATTTCAAATTATTTCTAGAAAAATTCAATAATAGAAGATCTATTAAATGTAGGAAGATGACAGCCAGATTCGGCTGAAATTATGAAATTTTATATTAGTATTATACTTCCTCCGTTCTGAAATAGGATACTATTCATCGTTCAAGCTTATTTTATATATTGCGGCTAATGTGTAAGAAAAAATATAGTCATGTGAGATCTTGTTTGGCATACTTTCATAATATTAATTTTTTTATAATTTTTAGACGTGTATAATTCAATATATAAATGATTAAAATAACGCATTGGATTGCGTAAAAAGTCAAATGTAGCAATTATAATGGAACGAAGGAAGTACAATCTAGATAATCTAGGTTTTTATTATATTATAGTACTTCATTAATATGAGTATACACTATTTTAAGTTACTTGCAACATTAAAAATATTGCACTATTCATCATTGTGATTAGATTTAATCTACAATTAAATTAAAACATAGTCATGTATGGACTTGTTCAGTTCGTTTTATTGCAATGATTATTAATAAGTTTTTATAATTTTTTATTATATATAATTAAAAATATTTAAAATTTAAGAAGAAGGATGTACCTTTTGCATGAAAATGATTTGTCTCAATCAAACTGAAATATTTTTCGAAAAATCTAGTGGTCCATTGTCTCAATAAAATTTAAACTAATACGATTTCGGAGCAATTGTTTCATTTTATTGTATTTTTTTTTTCATTTTATTGTATTTGATATTTGATGTATTTTTCAATTTTAAAAATCTCTATGTGAGATGAAAATTTATAAAAATTGTTATTAATAAAGTTTACGTCAAAACAAATGAAACAGGATTTTACTTGATTGCGTTTTAACCTAATATAAAATAAAAATAAAATACATATTTAAAATAATCGATAAAAATGGAAAAAACAAATGAGACAATTGTTAAGAATTGATTGGAATGTAATTTTTCTTTGGAAAAGTTTCATTAAAAACTAGTTAATTCATTAAATTACCCTAACGCCACGCAGTAGCTCCCACCTAGGGGCTAGGGTGAGGTTTGGGAAGATGGGAAGTACTCAATTTTACTCTATGTTGTTTTCAATTGACTCTTGACAGCAAACCTCATATACAATTTCACATAAATAATAAATACACAAGATTTAATGAGTCACAATATTTATTCATGTTACGTCCACTAATTATTTTAGTTACGAAGCAAATAAGTCCAAATAGTAGTTCGATCATATAAAGAAATTTGATAAAATAATTTATTTGAGCAAAGCACATACGCAAGGCTAGATTGAAGTATTTTGTATGAATAAGTTACCTAAACTATATCTCATAATTTTCAAAAAAAAAAAAAAAAGCTATATCTCATAAAAAGAAAAAAAAGTTACCTAAATTAATATTTGTATCAATTTTTCCTATTTTCAACCACCTAACTTTGAAAAAAAAAACACATGTCCGATTATTGAAATTGATATAACAAAATCGAACATATAAACAAATTTAATAAGATTTCATTTAATTATATTTTTACTTGCGTATAAATTAACGTCAATATCAATTTTTTTTGATAATAGTACTGTAGTAAAGTGTATTCATATAAAGGGTAAACAAAGCTAATTTTTGTTTAGAAAGAATATTTTTATTTATTAGATTCTATTTTCACTTTATTCCTAAAACTCTAACGATTTTTAGTGTGAGATTTAATTCTACGTCCTCACAAAATTTTAAAATTAAAAGACTAATATCATTATAAACATGTACTTATCTCTGCCCTTAAATTTACTACAAATTATATTTTTATCTTCTATTTAATTTACTATATTTCGTTCACATTCAAACATTTCTTCTCTGCGTTGCTCTCACAACAATTAAACTAATTAACTCTACTATTTGTTTCAAAAAAAAAGTTGCAGGACATGAACAGATCACTATTTATATAAAGTTGCACATAATATTGTCTATTAAAAATCTGTCGAAAATAACCTTTTTTATTACTGTTATCACTAGTAAATATAAAATTGTACCGACCCTCAAACTCCACCTTAGATGGGAACCACTTATTGAATGGCATTAACATAATTAAATTTGTTGTAAGAATAGCCTATTGGTGTTGGAGTGAACAGGGTAAAACCTAAAGAAACATGTAGAATTTACCAAATAAAAATGGTTAATTAATGCAACCTAGCTAAGAAACAAATATACTTCTAGTATATAAATTTTTAAATGTGACGTTGTCATTGTGAGACCATCACTGTTGGATTAACCTATATATATTTAACGTGTTAAAGTGATCACTTACAATTTTAAAGTGTCAATTAAAGAAATTGGTTAATTATATGAGTTCGTCTTGACGGAGACGATTTCATACAAGACGAACTGAATATAGTAATATATAAACAAAGAATCAAACCTTAGTATGATTTTCCTCGGTAGTATCTTGATAAACACCAACTCTCATATCTCCAGTATATTTAGTACTAGGCATAAAATCACCAACAAGAACATCTTTTTTCTCAATAATATCCGAATCAAATAAATGAGCAAAAGATGGAACATCAAGTACCGCAATCACATTTGGATTAACACCCACAAAAAAAGGAAAACAAGGCGGAACATTTGTTCTAAACACAGTACTCTTATATTTCTCTATTTTCTTCTTAAAAAAATTTTCCTGACCTTGAAACCATGTGTAATTTAGCCTATCACCTATCGGTCCAATGATCGGCCAACCATAACTTCCGGGGAGCTGGCGGAGCGGTAGGGTACCACTCGGAGGAGGTGTTGGGGTTACGGTCGGGTTCGGGCTTGGGGTGGACATAGAGGCCGATATTGTGAGCATTTGGCTCGGCGTGTGGGGGGGTTTTGGCAATTTTTGTGTTTGGAATTTGGTGTAACGTAGAATATTTGAAATTTGCATTAAGGAGGATGAGATATTTATTTAATTTTGGTGTTTTATAAGTGTTGTAAAGTTGTAAATGGTGTAAGATGATATAAAGAGATAAGGTTTTGAGAGATGGGATTGGTCCCTCTTATATTTTGTATTGAGTTAATGTTATGGCACAAGCATCACATGTACATTGTACACTTGTACTAGCTAGCTTAATGATGTATACATCTATAGGACCAAGCTAAGGTGGATGCATTAATTATACATTATACTAGTATTTTGAAAATTTTAGTAGATGTTCGGCAAACGACTGATAACAGGTAGCTGGTAACTGGTAGCTGATTACAGTGGTTTTATTTGATCAACTGATTTTATCGACTAGTTCAACCAACTGATTTTGAAATCGTTGCTATGAGCAGCTTGTTCAAAACAACTTATTCATAACAATGACTTGTTTGAACGAGCTATATTACCAAACACTAAATCTAAACGAAACCATTCTCTTTTCCCAAATTTAATGGTATGATAGCTAATATATGATTTTTGATAATTTTTTGGATTGATTTAGTTGGCCGACTAAAATTAAAATATGTAATCATGCATTGTTTTCAATTTGCTCGATTTCGGTAGGTTAGCACACACTGATGACATGTTTGACCCTCTAATTATATTTGACTAGATTTGTATGTCAAAACATTAGGCGTGCGGGTTGCAGGTTGAGTAAATTTTGGATCGAGTCTTACCTGATTTGGATCGGCCCAACAGGTCAAAAGCTTTAGAACATACTAAAATTAATAATTAATAAAGAAAATAAATTTAAGGTATGGTAAATTTTTTATTATTAAATTATCTAATATTGCTCCAATCCGATAAGAATTATGCAAATTTTTTCTTTTTTAAATTTAAATTACTTAATTGCTTAATTGAATTATTTTTGGCAAAAACCCACATGGAAAGTTTATTAGCCAAATAGCCTATTACGATCAGTTAAAATTTTCCACTTGGAGGGGCTACGTGAGGACGTTATCATGTTATGTGTAATATTACAATACTAGATAGTGCCCGTGCGATGCACGATTTTATCAAATTTTCTGAGTATAAATAACAAAAACAAATCCTAGTAAAAGTATATTATGTTTTAACTATTTCAAAATATCCAATACACTAAATAATATTCATTTAACAAAAAAAATTGAATTTTTTTTTATAAATAATTAAAAAATAAAATATAATATATAGTTTGCTAATACATTAAATATGATTTGACTCAAAAAGTAAAAAAAACAATTAATAAGAAAAATAATATATTCAAAATAAAAAAGTAGAAAGTCAAAGATCATAATAACAATGACATCATCATTTAATTTAGAAGGGAAAATTTTTAATGTGGAAGCGACACGTAAGCAATTTTAAAAGGTGATAATGTAAGCGTGTTTTGTTTTAGTAATAGTTATATATAGATTATAGATAGATTTTATTAATTGTATGATTGTATGCTATAATATGATACTCCTTCTGATCCTATATGTTATCCCAATTCGAAATACGGGAAGGAATCACATGGTAAATAGTTAATAGATTTTAATATTGTGTAATTATTAATTGGTGAAAGTAATTATTAAAAATTGCAGTTATACTAACAGTTACTCTCCTGAGAGACCGTCTTTCTGAGAGACGTTTCTCAGGCCCAATCCATTAAAGCTTATTATCTATATTTATTCTATACTTTTTCTAATGGGCAAACTCAATTAGAAATAGTCTCTCAAAAAGAGAGTTTTTCACAGGAATTTATGTTATACTAAAAAGATAAAAATAGAAACATTAAATCAAAGGGAGTGATACACGTAAAAGGAAATCAAGTAAATTTTAGGGGGCAAAGTTGTAAATATGTGATGCTCTTGTAGCCAAATGTATTAGGCAATAAAGATGAGTCTTTGCCCTCTCAAAAAAAAAAAAAGATGAGTCTTTGCACTTAATATTGCAATTCACCAACATATTTTATACTTTATACTTTGCATCCGTATAAAACTTATTTTCCATAATATCGTACATAAAATATATATTTTTTTATTTTTTATTTTGTCCCATCAAATTTATTTTACTTTTATCTTTAGTTATGATCAACACTCATTTTTATTTCTTATTTACACATTTAACTTACATTTTTATCCCATTTATACATTTCATCTACTTGTTGATGGTCATCAGTCGGGTGCGGGTCAAATCCAACTAAACCGGGCCCATGCTCATTAGTTTTTGATAGATCCAAACCCTAAGCCGAATCATGACCCTTAGGGTCTGAAAATTTTAGACACGAACACAAACTTATCAGATTTGACGAGTCTAAGGTTCTAAAACGGATCTTAAATTGGTCTTGATTGAATTATTTGAACATGAACCTATTTACATTTTAAAAGTTGTATTGCTACCAAAATTGATCTATAAATAAGTTTAAGTTGACTCTAAATAAATATAGAAATAGGTTTAGAACAAATTTTAAATTGATTTTAGGTTGTGTAATAAGTCGGATCTAAAGCGGGTCTAGGTCTTAAACAAGTCCAGAGAGGGTTTGGCTCAGATCTTGATTTCATACCTATTTTTTTGGATTCAGAATCAAACCCGAATGCGCTGGTCTAAAAAAATTGTACACAGAACCTAAAAATAGGGGCAGGTCCAATATGATCTTTGACCCATGACCATCTCTACTGTTACTTTACCCTAAAATGTCACTTTACTCGTTTTTCTTAATTATGGCTCACTTTAATACTGTAGTCTGTAAGTATATAAGAAGTCAATCCAATTTTGAGATAGTTTTAGTGTGAGACCGTATTTTGTGTATTTTTTATGCATTTTTTTGAAGTAGTTGATCTAGTGAGATTTTTCATTTGGTATAAGGATTTGATCATAAACTGTCGTAAAAAAACTTATATAGGAAAATGTAATTAGAATTCAAATTCAAGTTGAATATTTAATTCAAATATAAGACATATTTCTTGTAATTTGTCTTATACAACAATTTGTGTAGTCTATTTAAAAATTAATTTTGATTTCTGTGAATTACGACCTTAATATTTTAAGTTTTGAGAATTATAAGTTTACAACCACTAAAGTATCAAAGTCTACAGCGTTTAGGCGAAATTACAAAATTTCGATCACTTAACCTAAATTTTCGATCTGGATGTGATTTAACCTGAATGCTATAGACTTTAATACTTTGGTGAATGTAGTTCGCAAAAAATAAACATTAAAATCGTGATTTGCAAAAATGCTAAACTTTAAGCACAAATTCTTGTATAAGACGGTCTCATCGTGAAACATGCCTCATACTTGGATTAAATAGCCCATAATAGAAAATTTTTGATTATAGACTTCTTGTTTTGACATCGTCTCACCGTGAGACGGTATCATACAAGACCGGCTGAACTTTGAGACCATAATTCACAATTATTTTTAAGCTAGTACCTTGAGAGATCGTCTCTCTGAATGACGTCTCAGGTCTAACCCATTAAAACTTAATTAAACTAAAGATAATAATGGACTTACTAAATTAAGAATGGTCTCTCAAATACACCATCTCTTATAAGAACTTGTGTTATTTTTATTTAATTTTAGTTAACTTTTTTTGAAAAAATTTTATTTAACTTTCATTTAGTCTCTTGAGAGACTATTTCAAAAAAAGTCTCTTAAGAGACCGTCTCTTTGAGAGATGTATATTAAGCTCAATCCATTAAATATTAAAAACTACTTACTGTATTCTTAATGCCTACTTATATTATCCTTAACTAGATAGATTCCCGTGTAAAACACGGATGTAATAAATATTTGTTTATGTGAATATATTAATATTAATTTATAAATTTATTTATTTACAATATAAACTTAATCATCAAATCTTGTATAATATAATTGATAAAGCAAATAATTAAATAATTTATTATAAAGTTATATTAAAAAATATATGCAATAAAATAGACAAAAAAATAACAATCAATCAATAATTTTTATCAATTTGATTATCGTTAAGCTATAATATATCGATGAAATCACTCAAAAAAGTCAAGAAATGTCCGTCAATAGTTTCTATTAAATTAAATTTTAATTACTCCAACTTTAAAATGTAATAGAATACTTTGTTTATCATAAAAAAATATTTTCTTTTCTACGATCCTATCATTGGAATATTTTAGATTTTCCATCAACATATTATATTTTAACTTAATTTGTAGATTATTATCATGTATGATTATAAAATATTTTTAAATGAATAATAAAATAGATAAACTGAATATAAAATATAATATAAATTTTGAGCTTAAGACTTACTAATTACTATTGTGTATTTAAAGTAGAAAATTAAATTATTTCATTTTTGTCTTTTTGTGATTGGGTCACTTCTTATTGATATAAACTTTGATTTTATCTAAGATTTGGGGTAAAAAAATTGTAGGTTTAATAAGGAAATATATTTTATCTAAGATTTGAGCTTAAGACTTCCTAATTACTATTGTGTATTTAAACTTATTGGTATTGATTTATTGATATTGATTTATTGATGATTGATAGATAGATAGATTGGAAATAAAATTATAAATGAAAATAGAACTGCTATGCATAATTGTTTGTAAGCCTCCAATGTATAACGTGCAAACCAGTTGAATACTATATATAAATATTGCTAGAATATATTGTAATGGTACAATTTGGATTTTGTTAACTTAAATAAATATTGCTAGAATATATTATAACTGTCCAATTTGTATTTTGTTAACTTAAATAGATTCAATTGATTTAGCAAATTATTTTCACAAAATAATCAGCTACAATTCAGAGAAAATGGGTGGGAAACTAATGAAGGAGAGGCTGACATGTGTCAGTCTCGTTTCTTCATTAGTATTTTCTATAGATAGATAGATAGATAGATTATAGATAGATATAGATGCTCACTTATCGTATCCTTAGGGGGTGTTTGGTACAAGGGAATGAGACTCATGAGACTTTAAGATGAGACTTTTAAGTTGAGACTTTGAAGATAAAAAAGTCTTATCCCTTGTTATCATGGTAGAGACTTGAAAGAAATAGATAACAAGAAAGTCTCAACTCAAATTACCTCCCCTCCCCAAGACATTTTTCTTGGAAACGTTCTCCCATTTTAATCTCATTCCCTATACCTATTCCCATCAACCAAACAAAGACTTGGACGTGTTTTTAAACGGTCCCATTCCCTCACCCCAAATCCCTCCTGCCAAACACCCTCTTGATGTCTATTTTCAATATCTTAAAAGTCTACTTACATAATTTTTAATGCCTACTTATAATATTTTAAAAAATATATAATAAACTGGTCTAATTAGAAATAATCTGTCACATCAATTGGTGTTTAATAACTCTAGAAAATTAAAGTCTCTCCTCAAAGAAGACGGCTTCCTAGTTCGTACTTAAAAAAGTCTAATTTTACAAACCTCCATTGTTTTGTCTTCTCAAACACAAAATCATTCAAAAGAGAATTGTCTTTCTGAAAAGCATTTTTGTTCCTTTTCATTTACCTCTCTCCCCCCTCCCTAATTTTAGTTTCAATGGTGAGGAGAGAAGAGAGAGAACAAGAAGGAATCTCATTCCATGGAATCATTGATGGTATGCCCCTTTTTGCTAAAGAACTTATCGCTGGTGGTGTTGCTGGTGGCGTCGCTAAGAGTGCTGTCGCTCCCCTTGAACGAATCAAGATTCTTTTCCAGGTGATTTCAATATTTCTTTTTCGTTTTGATTTGAATTCTCATCTTCGTTTCGTTTGAGTTCATATAGTTTCTTGTCGTTTTAAGTAGCAACTTACATTTGATCAGAAGTTGATTAAGCTTCTTCTTGCTGTAATTCCTTCTATATAGATATCTTTTATGGGATTTTGAGACCTGGTGTTTAATTATGGTATTTCAAGAAAGGTTGTGTTGCAATTGCTTATTCTTTTTTGTTCGTTGTGTGGAATGCAATTGAGGAAGTAATAATGCGATTGAATAAACTAAATCCTCATTTCTTGATACATCTTTAGGATTAAATTCAACATGAACAATATTTAAAAGGACTTTATATATTGGAAATAATTGAGTATCATAGTGAGATTGTGAATCGTTCCAATTGGAGAATTTTTATAATTGGCTTGCAAGTTTAAGATGAACTCACACATCAGGGATTATGTTGCTTAAGTTATGAGGAATTCTTGAATGCAAGAAGTGGAAAATCATGTGGATACAATCTGCATTTTGCATTTTAATCAATTCAATGGTTCCGTAGACAACATGTAAGTGATAAGCTACTCCATCTACTACCAATTAGTTAGAGGAAGCTATTATATTTTTGATGTAGTTTGGTTAAGAGGTTGGAATTAATGATTCTTTAGGGATTTTTGTTTCAAAGTTTAAAGTTTGATACATGTTCTTGATAAATGTTGGTTATGGGAAAAGAGTGAGTTTTTTGCTTGGTTGGTTGTGTATAATTGCTGTTAATAGCGCAGGTGATGTAACTGATTGCTCTATTTTTTCCTTCTAATTTTTTAAGTTAGGCAACTTAGAGTAGTGAGTGGCTTCAAGTACAAACTCATTTGCAGTATGCCTGTCAAACTTCTAACCAGAGTTCTTGGAATTTATTGGTTAAAAAAATCCTTTGCCACTATCACGGCTGAGTAAACCCGTTAGCTTTCTGTTAAACTCATGGAAAAACTAAACCGTTAGCTTTCTGTTAAACTCATGGAAAAACCTGTACTTGCGTACTAGAAATGCTTTTGGCTTCTTGCCTGTTTTGGTAAAAAATGCCTGGGTTTTGGAGGAATGAGGCTTGGGGTAGGGCGCTTATGTGGGTGAGATCTAGTTCGTGTTCACTATCCGTTTTGGGCACTTGCATGTTACAACCATGGTGATTTTAGTAGATATCTACCCCACTCATCTAGTCATCTTAGACACTCAAGAACCAGGCTATTTTGGAAAATTTGAATTTCTATATTGACCTTATTGATAGCAATCAGAGATTAGAATATAGCACCTTTCCAAGTGGTTTGAGTTTTGTGACTCAATTAACTCATGCATGTACCTATAAAGTGATTTTGAGTGATAGTAGCTACTTGAAATTGTTGAAAGATGCTAATTTTTCAAAGAGTGAAATCATGAACTTAAAAACGGATTGCCATCCTATTTTGTAAAGTATTATACAACTCATTTTGTTTCCGTTGCACTTAAAACAAAAGGGAATGCTTAGATATCATAGAGTACATCATTTGGCTTCACTTACCTATTTCCTTTGACTTTTAGTAGTCTGCAGCATTGTTAGGATTTCTACGAATAGAACTATCTAATGTGTAATATAAGACAATCTTATGACGATTTTCGTCGTTACATATTTTTTCAACCTTGACATCTGTGTTTAATTTTGTAAGAAAATGTGCTTCTCTATTTGCTTCATGATAGGTTTGCTTTATTGATTAAATCATATGCTGTTAGCTTAGACCTTGAGTATCATCTATCTGGAGCAGAATTATCAATAGACCCCTAAAGTTACCCTACAAGACATTTATAATTGACCATCTTGTGTCTTTAAATGCAGCCTTATGTGTAGTTTTATCAGTAGATTATCTGTAGAACTATCTTATCTTGCACTCCCACCGGCCACCGAACAATTAACTTCTAAGCCAGTTTAACATTATTCAGTTAAGGCCATGGACACCCTATATAATAGTAGATGGAATGCTGCAGTTGTGAGAGACAAGCCAGCTGTGCTTTTGCTACTATAGTGTCTATATATCATAATATTTTACTGTATTGCTGTATCAAAAACCAATGAGTTAATTAGGTTGTAAGAAGATGGCTCGGATTAGTTCACTAAATTTTTTTTATGTAAAATGCTTTGTAGGATCTACAATGAATAGTTGAATACGTATGTTCTAAGTTTACCGAATATGATTAGAGGTCCTTCGTGCATATGTGTTGTATAAAATAGAAGCTTGGATTGATATTCTAAAATGTTAGTATCACCCATCATGGATTCTGCTGACTGATCAAGGATACTGATAAAGCATTCCATTTTTCATACGACAACAGATAAAATATGGTCCTTAACAAGATCAATTTTTTCAGAGACTACAAAAGTCTAACTATTTATGTGAATCCATGATTTTTCCTTGTGTGTCTGCTTTCATATTCTCTCTGTTTTTTACTTCTTCAAAAATAGTATTTATTAAAGCAAAACTTGATTTGCAAAAGTAAATTTTCAAAAAACGTGTTGACACTTGCATCAAAATGTTCTGGGTTGATGGTGTAAAATTTTCAAATCAAACCCCAAAAGGATTTATGTTATGAGCATCAAGCACATTTGACATATCCAACACATTTGATTATAAGTTTATAACAAACACCACTTTTCTTTGTTGTTTTGCAGACAAGACAAGCAGAATTCAAAAGTGTTGGGTTATCAGGATCCTTTTCTAAGATAGCTAGAACAGAAGGAATACTTGGTTTCTACAGGTGAATATTTGCACCACGCATATTGCTGGGATCTCTGTATTATTGTTGAATTAAACTGCGAAAAAAAGAGAGAAAAACAGACCGAATTGGCAGATGTGCTTGGACTTAGATATGAAGATTCTGACTTAAGTATTGGCATGACCTTAAATTTTCGAAGTCTTACTTTGTCTTTGGCTTGGACTTAAAGAGTTTGGGTTCGAGTAATAGTTGAATTAAATGAAAAAAAATCTTTAATCAAAGTCATTTCATTATAGGGAATTCTATTTGGACTTCATGGATTAGTTTGAGCGCCTCGAGCTTACTAAACCATTTTAGTTGGACTTAGGATTTGGGAGTGAGGGTGGTAAGTTAGCTTTGAGTTTTTATTTTCATTTGAGTTGCTTTCTAATAGGCCTAAATTGGACTTTTCATGTAAAGAGAACACTAATTCCAAAAATTTGTTTGCATCTTATTGTGGTGTAAGTTAGATTTGACTGGTTTGGTGATGTATACATTTGGTTTTTGGTTGAACTTGAATATTCAAAAATTTTATTTGGTTAGGAATATGAACCATATAATCAATATTACAAGTCTGCATCGCAGTTGCCAGTTGCTCATATTGAGTAGAAGATGTTGCACAAATCTTGATAGTATTTTTGTTTATTTGTTCAGAGGGAATGGAGCAAGTGTTGCACGAATCGTTCCTTATGCAGCTCTGCATTACATGGCATATGAGGAGTACAGACGATGGATAATTCTTGCTTACCCTGATGTCTGGAAAGGCCCCGTGCTTGATCTTTTGGCTGGATCATTTGCTGGTGGAACTGCTGTTCTTTTTACATATCCTCTTGATTTGGTTCGGACAAAGTTGGCGTATCAGGTAAGCACTTTGGAAAAAAGCTGATTCTCATTTCGTTTAGAAAGGGTTTATTGATCTTGTCTCATGGAGATGTTCTAGTATACTTTATTTTATTAGTGAACAAGTTTTATACTTGTTTCTCATAGTGGCTAAATATTAGAATGTATTTATAGCACAGGTTGTTGGACCTGCCAATTTAAATGGTAAAGGCCTTGTTGGAAATGAAGAATTGTATAGAGGTATTCGTGACTGCTTTTCGAAGACATATAAAGAGTCTGGAGTAAAAGGTCTTTACCGGGGTGCAGGTATGCTGCTTGCATGAAACTGCATGATTTCATTTTTCAATGTTAAGATCTGTTACTTATATCATTGTTGGTATTTCAGCACCATCACTTTATGGTATATTTCCATATGCGGGCCTGAAATTTTACTTTTACGAAGAGATGAAGACGCACGTACCTGAGGAACACAAGAAAGACATCTCGGTGAAGTTGATTTGTGGCTCTGTTGCTGGATTGTTGGGCCAAACCCTCACATACCCTCTTGATGTTGTAAGGCGGCAAATGCAGGTAATGTTTAGACTTTAGTTTCTCTGCCTTATGATTGATAAATTGATTTTAGTTTGGCATATGGTTGTTGGTTGCTGGCTTTTGACTTTTTTAGTTGGCTTGTTTGACTAGCTAGCTGTTTTTATTGGCTTTGGTAAAAGTAGATATGGCAAAAGTAAACTAACAAACCAAAAATCAAATTAGAGAATCTTTTTTATTTAAGCTGAAAGCCATTTATCTGCCTAACATTTTCATTGGCTTTTTGTCCGACCAACAAGCCAAAAGTCAACCAAAAAGTCAAAATACAAAAGCCAATTAACTACTTCCTCTGTTTCATAATACTTGCTACATTTAACTTTTTTACGCAATCCAATGTACTATTTTGTTCATTTATATGTCGAATTATACACATTTAAAAATTATAAAAATTTTATATTATGAAAGTATGCGATTAGACGATTCAAACAAGATCTCACTTGACTATATTATTACTTACATATTAGCCGCAATATATAAAATAAGCTTAAACGATGAATAGTGCCAAAAAACGAAATGTAGCAAGTATTATGGAACGGAGGAAGTACTAAACACCTCCATTTTTCTCCATAATCAAAAAGGCTTTAAAACAATCTTTTTTCGAAACAGGTGGAGCGCATGTCTAATGCTACCAACAAAAAAGGAACATTTCACACACTTGTTACTATAGCACGAGTGCAAGGGTGGAAGCATTTGTTTTCGGGACTAAGTTTGAACTATTTGAAGGTAAACTAAACTACGACTTTATCGCCATTCCTTCACATCCAAATATACCAGCTAAAAAGAAATTTTGGTTCATTTTCAATGTTATTCTCTTTAGGTTGTACCCTCAGTTGCTATCGGCTTCACTGTGTATGATACAATGAAATCATTCCTGCAAATGCCCGTACGAGATGAAGCTGTTATCGCAAGTGGCTTCAAAACACACAAATGATCAACCATCACCTATACATTCTTTAACATATAATACTCATTCATTCTTTTAACGAAATTAGATCCTGATTCAGTACATTACTGACTAATTCAATTGTATATGTACATATGATCATCGAGGGGCATGAGTTGAATGTAGATATCATCTCGTTAAATTTGTTAGCCATTTAGCATTGTACGGCAATAATACCTATCTCTTCCAACGTTCTGATCTATGTCAATTGTCAAAGAATGTTTGGAATGAAAGATAGGATTTTTTTTCCTGGTAAAATG
Organism: Amaranthus cruentus; assembly: GCA_019425755.1. Classification (NCBI taxonomy): domain Eukaryota; kingdom Viridiplantae; phylum Streptophyta; class Magnoliopsida; order Caryophyllales; family Amaranthaceae; genus Amaranthus; species Amaranthus cruentus. The sequence goes on along the minus strand of CM033459.1, from coordinate 6,082,687 downwards.
AAATAAATACAGTTCAGTAGTCTTTTTATTTTGTTGTAAACATTACAAATTACAAAAATCAAACCGGTTTCAATCCGAGTTTGGTTCGTCCTTTTTGGGTATTATTGGTTTTCGGTTTTGATTTTTGTGATCTATTGTTATCTAATACTATCCTCTGTTTTTTTTGATAGTCTCATTTCTCCCTTTAATTGGCAACATTTCTGGAGAAGTGCAGCTAATAAAGTGAAACGGAAGATACTAAGATATTAATTTATTAGAGAATCGGTTCTTGTTTTAATTGGAGCTTATATCACTTTTCCTATGTAAGATCTTGAGTTTGATTATCGATGCCTTTCCCCCGTAGTGCTCCCCTTAACTCAGCCAGTCAGCCTACGTTGTACTTAAAAATATTATTATAATGAAAAGTTATCATAAAACCGGTCTATCCAGTTAAACACATACAAACATTAGAACATTGGAACTTCTTGATTCTTAGTTCACACCTTCAAAATCCACTTGACATGGATATTTATTTTCCTCTTAGTCACACACTCACACTTCATATAGTGAGTTGACGTATACATAAGTTTATAGCAGGGCTAAATTAGCAGGAAATGTTATTTCCAGGAGACACACCAAACTGCTTACAATACTGAGTGTAGTACCCTACACGTGCACGCACAGCAGCAGCATTACCACCACCACATTCTCCACCATTGACCGCTCGAATAGTTGATCCGAACCCTTGACCTGAGACAATCCGAGAATGCACATTGTTCATCCAAAACCAGAAGGCCGTCCGGAAGGCTATAACCGGGTTGTTAGCAACTGTTTCGGGTGCATTTAGACCATCAAATCCAATGCTTCGACCTGCTGGGCCGTAGTTGTAGTTCCATGTAATCTGAATCGGTCCTCTGCCGTAGTATTGCTTGTTAGGGTTGCAAGGCCATGTACTGCTTGATTGACAGTAAGTTGATTTTCGGATCTCCTCTATGTAGCAAAAATCTACATCAACAATATTGACAGCAATTAGTCTTATATTAGGAGTATATTTGGAGCATCAAACAATAGACGATCTCTATTGGAGCGGCTCATGTATATTTAGTGGACGGACTCATACAAGACTAGCTGATTAAGTTATATGAATGTTAAAACTTACGTCCAGTTTCATGGGTGACATGGGCAAAAAAAGCGGCAACTTCCCGTTTAGCATCATCAGAAGATCCAGTAGTACCAAACTGTGGATAATGAGAGACAGCACTCAAGAAAGCAGATCTGCTATAGAAATTCTTACCAGCACAACCAGAGCCTGCTTGGCTTATGATACCATTGAAGAAAGCATTAGTTACTAAACCCGAGACCGAAACAGAACCACTTGGGGTCGGTTTTGGGGTTGATGAATAACAAGGACCCTGTTGGCACCCATCCCCGCAGTAGTCGGAAGTGGTGCCACAGTAGCCCCATTTGCTGCAGCACAAGCCTGCTGCACAACCGCAGTTTTGTGCAGAAACTAGTGCGCTTGATATACAAGCTAGGACTATGAGTATGGTGAATGTTGGAGCTTGTGAACCCATTTTGGGTTTTGAATGTTGAGACTTTAGAGAAGTGTGGAAGGAAAGTATGAGATTATGGGATGAGGATATTGAACACGAGTCAAGTGGGTTTATATAGGAATTGTGAGCTTATACTATCATGATAGTTAGGGATAGCAAATTGGCATACCGGTTTTAAAGCCGGTTTTAGTGGTTTAAAGGTCAACTTAATTTTGAACTTTGATAAAATCTTTATATTTATTTCTCTTTATTTTATCATCCTAATTATTTTGTTAAGAGACCAGTACGTGTGCGGGCCACCCTTGATAAGAAATAAAAATAAATTGAAATAATAAAATCTTTTTCTACCCATTTTTATCTAAAATATCTTTATCAAAGTTATGTCCATTTTATATCCGTAAATTTTTAGTTGACAATCATTTCTATTAGATATGCACTACATTTATTTTTACTCGGTATCTATCTTTTTTTAATGTCTAAATAAATAGATTTTAAAGTAGTAGGCCAAATTTGACCATGAAATGATGGAATGTACAACTAAGTTTGTATGGATGTATGCTATAAGTCAGTTTTAAACACTAGCATATGATAATGTTTTTGCAATAACGGTGTAGTGGGTTTATACCATTTTTTTTGTAAGGTTGACTTTTGACTTTTACACATCTTGAAACCAAGTCTCCTAAGGCAAATGCTTTGCTAGCCAATGATGTCCGGATGTGGGCACTATTTAGTGACATCTTTCATTGGACCTATGTTCAACCAATAACTAATAGAAAATAAATCGAAAATTTGAATCAAGTAAGCAAAAATATATGAAAGAGTCACATTATAGCCAATTTTTGAAATTATTTTTCAAGATAAGCATTTTTTTTTCTCACACCTGAGGTTTGGGGCTGTTCGCACTTAGTAACAGCGAACAAAGGCAGAGGATTTAAAAAAAGCAAAGGGTTTGTTCGTTGTTACTAACAGCAAACAAAGCTTAAACCTGATCAAACAGGGGATCTACTGTTTTTAGCTCGTATCTGTTCGTTGTTACTAACAGTGAACAAAGACTGGAGGTCAAAAACAGTCAAAGTCTTTGTTCGTTGTTAGTAACACAGAACAAACACTTTGACTTTTTTTGACCTCCAGTCTTTGTTCGCTGATACTAACAGCGAACAGCCCCAAACTACAGCTTTGGGAAAAAACTGTTTATCTTGAAAATTATTTTGCAAAGTTTGCTATTATATGAATTTTTTTATTTTTTTTTGCTTACTTGTTTCAAATTTTCAAATAAACCCATGACCATGAGGAATGGTCCTAGGGAAGGAGACGGGTAGAACAGAAAGTTTGGTAAAATTAGGCATTACTCACTCTGTCTCTCAATTTGTACTTTTTTTTCATTTAAGTTTGTCTTAATTGTTTTGCACTCTTTTATTTTTTTGGCAATGACTCTACTTTATTTCTAAATTTGTTTTCTCTCTCCATCTTAACAACTCATTTTTATTATCCACTTGTTTTTATATCTTATTATGTAACCTTATTTCACTTTTCACTAAACTAGATAATGCTCGTGCGATGCACGACTTTATTAAAATTTCTAACATATTTGTATAAACAAAAAATTAAAAAATTTACACCTATATGTTGTAACCGTCCTATACCCATTTAATATATAACATTAAAAAGATTTTATAAATTATTGAAAAAAATAAAATAAATATACTTCTATGATTTTAGTACATAAAGTGATGTGACCTAATTAAACGTAAAAAAATCAATCAATATGGATAAATATTATAGTCATATTTAGAAAGTAATAAGTCAAAAATAGTCGTTAAAATAATGATATCATCATTGAGTTTTAAGAAAGAAAATTTATTGACAGGGAGACACGTAAGAATTTTCAAAAATGATGACATCGACAGTGTTTTGTTTTAGTTTTAGTTATAAATTTCACCCAAAATGATTTGGGTGCATTCTTATAGAAAATTTGAAACAAATAAGAAAAAATAATATAAAAAAATCACATTATAGCCAACTTTTGAAACTTTCCCAAGATAAGCAGTTTTTTCTCAAACCCTGAGGTTTGGGGTTGTTCGCACTTAGTAACAGCGAACAAAGGCAGAGAGTTCAAAAAAAGCAAAGGGTCTGTTCGCTCTTACTAATAGCGAACAAAGCTTAAACCTGGTCAAACATGGGATCCGTTGTTTTTAGCTCGTATCTGTTATCTGTTACTAACAGCGAACAAAGACTGGAGGTCAAAATGGTCAAAGTCTTTGTTTGCTGTTGGTAACAGAGAACAAGCTCTTTGACTTTTTTTGACCTCCAGTCTTTGTTCGTTGTTATTAACAGCAAACAACCCCAAATCACAGTTTTGAAAAAAAAACTGCTTATCTCGGAAATTATTTAGCAAAGTTTACTGTTGTATGAATTTTTTATTTTTTTTCTTACTTGTTTCTAATCTTACCATTCTTACAGGGATGGAGGGAATAATTGTTAACTATTACTATAGGTTAAGTGGGCCAACAAGCCAACCAATTTATTAATCTAATAAAATATAATTTTTAAAATTTTAATATTAAATGGCAGTATACTTGACAAATGATTGTTGTATGATTTAACTAGTTAGCCGATTTGACATAAGAAAATAAATAATACTTCCTCCTATTCATGTTAAATGTTTTATTTACTTTATACACTCTATCCAATGCATTTATTTAATTCTTCATAAATTTCATCATCATCATCATCATCATCATCATTATCATCATCCTACCCAGTGTATCCCGCACATAGAAAGTTATGGACAAGGTCTGGGAAGGGAAGGACTGCGGCAACTCACATTGATTTGAATCAAATAAGATCCTACATGAGTATATGACTATGTTTTAACTTATAGATTAATAATAAAACACAATTTAATAGTGATAGATGAATAGTGTCCCAAAAGTAAATGGGACATCTAAGCTGAATAGGAGGGAGTATTACTTTTTATCGGTGTTTACTAATAATTGGTTTATTTAATGTTAACATTAGCAAAAACAAGGTGTATAGCCAAATTCAGACTTAAAATTATTAGTAGTTATAAATTGAATATTTTTTCAATGTGACTAGACTTAATAATCCTTGATTTTTATTTTGAATTAATAATCCTTGATTCATACTTTGTCATTTATATTTAATTAATTTGCAGCTTTGATAAATGTCTATAATATATGGCAAGCCTTGAGGAAAAAAATTTTGGAGGGGCAAAAGCTTTTGAATCTAAACTTGTGAATTAAAAATAAGAGGTATAGATTTAAAAACTAAACCTCATAGTTATAAGAATATTAAATTTTACCGCATAATAATTAATTACTCCCTTCATTTCTTTATAAATGTCACATTTAGTTTTGTGTTGTTATTTATTAATCACTAATAATTTATAATTTATTCTTAATACGTGCATCAAAGCATAGTTAAAAGAAATTTTATTTGATTCATTTACTTTTTATATTTTTAGTCATCCAAAATTATCGCTAATAAGGATTGAATTAGTGCATTGACAAACGTGCGAAAGACAAATAAACATTTGAAATGAAACAGAGGATATATTATTATGCATGATTTTTAAAGGTATCATTATATTAACAGGCAGTCTCCCGAGAGACCGTCTTTCTGAGAGACGTCTCTCAGGCCCAATCTATTAAAGCTTATTGCCTATATTTACTCTACATTTTCCCTAATGAACCAACCAAATTAGAGATGGTCTTTCAAAGAGACCGTCCCTCACAAAAATTTGTATTTAATTTAAAATATAAAACATACGGAAAGTAAGTGGAAAATTATTGTAGAAATTAAATGAGTAACAAATTGTACTCCATTTGAGTATACATTTAGGGATGCTTCATGATAATCATACATTAGTGAAGTACGTTGACTTTTGATTGATTCAAATAAGAGCCAACATAAATAATTTATATAATTATTAAATTTGTTTTTAAATCATTTATTCTAGTACTATACTTGTAAAGTTGTAAATTTTAATTAATATTATTCGTATTTTTGATTATGGTTTTAGTATGGCTTAAATTACGAAGTTAATTTCTACTTAATACCATATCTGAAAATGGTAATGTATCAGACTAAATTTATAGATGAAGGGGAAGAATTATTTTGAACAATTAAGTAAAAGAAAAAAAAGAAAAGAAAGTGAAAAAGTTACATGTTCCAGCCGGTAACAAGGGGAGGGTATATTTTCAACAGATTATAAGAATAGTTGGGATTATTAAAAAAAATTGATAGTTGAAATTATTTTTGGCCCACGGGTAATAGTTGGGATTATTTTGAGCAAATTTTCCTAAAAATTATGCTCACAACTTTAAATTCAACTTAATACCATATCTGAAAATGATAATGTATCAGACTAAATTTTATGAAGAAAATAAGATGAATAAAATTAAATAAACATAACCATTAAACTTGAGATTTCCTATTAAAAGTATATTAGTTTTAAATTATTATTCTCATTAATAAATACCGAATTACCGACAAGAAACGACCATCAATGTATCACAATTACATTCTTGTCTCATGTGACATACAAAAAATTGATTTCAATTTATTATGTATTTTTACTTTATTTTAGTTATATTATGCATTGATTCTAAAACCCCATATATATTATTTATAATCTGACAAATAATCAATAAGATATTCTAAGTTCTTACCGAGTACTCTCTTCATTTTCTAATGTTCTTCTCCATTTGGAATATGCTATTTTAGAGAAAGAAATTTGGTTAAAATATTTAAGATATATGTAGATGATAAAATATATCCATGCAGTGAGATCTCGTTAGATTCGTTTTAATTTATATATTTTTTTATTATATGAATATTTTCTATCTCTTTATTATGCGGATTTAGAGATATTAAGGCTAAAAATTTACTTTAAATACTGTTTAAAAAGTAAACGAGAAGAACAAAAAAGAACTACTAAATTAGGTTGGATATTTTGGTATTGCATATACGACTAAGACATTGTTATTTTATTCTATTCGGGGCATCGAATACTCTCCTACATAAAACAAGGGGAATAAATATTTTCATGAATCGAACGCTTGTCATAAAGGTAAAACTAAAATTGAGAATAATATAAGCCAACATGCCTACAATTTAATGAATTATCAGGACTCGAACACAATTGATTAATGATTTATTATTGTGATGAAATTTATTATATATTAAAAAAAAATTATTTATTTTTTTGAGTTAAAAAAAAAACTACTTATTATATATCTCCATTTCTAAAAAATACATATTCTAATTCTTTTGTAAAATATTAACTACCTTAAATGATTCATATGTATGCAATACACTAACACTAGCAGAAAACGTTTGTTGACCGTTAAATAGAGATTTAATGAAGGATGTGATTAATGATTTGTTATTTAATCAACATATAATAAATATCTGAATGTAATGAAAATTAATAAGTATATATATATATATATATATATATATATATATATATATATATATATATATATATATATATATATATATGGGAGGGATCTAATGAGAAGGGTGTTGAAAATGAGAAGGGTGAGAAGGACTCTACACCCTTGATTTCGCTACAATAAAAAAATCTATGGTCACGATTGAGCCAAAAACACATAATTGTAAAAGTAACTATGTTACACAGAAAAGTAACTATGACATAAATTTTGAAGTATTTTTTTTTGTAACATAGTATCCTTTTTTGTATATATAGTAAATAAAAAAAATCAAACAAAATCCTTCTCATCCTTCTCATTTTAAAATCCTTCTTATTTGATTCTAAATCTATATATATATATATATGTACCACACAATTAACAAATCATTAATTATCACCACATTCAGTTACAACGTACGAGAAATGTTGCGCCTAGATCTTGGTTGAGTTGCAGGCCAAATCACTCTCTTTGTGCAACTTGTACATTTTTGTATAATTAAATTGAAACTTTTTTATAATTAAATGGAAATTAAATTTTGCTTTTTTTTATTATTTAACATTAATTTAATCATAGAAATGATGTTAATAATTATTTTTAGGTATACTAAAATTAAATATTTTTTTCATTTAAAGAGATAAAATAATTAACTGAATGAGTTGAGAAAGTTTATGTTTAATGCAAAAAAAAAAAAGTTGAGTATGCTAATTAGAGAGATGTTAGAAAAACAATGTCTAGGGGCAAAAAAATCAAAAAAAATGGCAACACAATAAAAAGGTGACAAAAAATAAAAATTAGATAATTTTATTTCACCATGGAGGATACAGGTACAACATAGAGAAATCAATTTATAATAAAATCACACCGAGTATATATAGCACGATATAAGAAACAAAGTGTAATTATGAATACAAGTGGTACAAGGACTTAATACACATTAAAATACCATACACTGTATTTTAATGTGGACTAAGTTTATACAAGATTTTACGAGATTTAATTAGCAATAAAGGTTACTTCCGGGAGAAACACCAAATTGAGAACAATATTGTGTGTAGTACGACACACGAGCATTTACGGCGGCGGTGTTTCCGCCGTTACATTCCCCTCCGTTGATAGCGCGAATGGTTGCGCCAAACCCTTGGCCGGAGATTATTAGAGAGTGCACATTGTTCATCCAGAACCAAAAGGCGGTTCTAAAGGCGATGATTGGATCGTTGGCGACAGTTTCGGGTTTATTTAAACCATCAAATCCTATGCTTTGTCCTGCCGGTCCGTAGTTGTAGTTCCAAGTGATTTGAATTGGACCCCTTCCATAGTATTGCTTGTTGGGATTGCATGGCCATGTTGTGCTTGCTTCACAATAGGTTGATTTCACTATCTCTTCTATGTAGCAAAAATCTATATAAAACAAAGCATGGCCCATGAGTTTTCACACTATTTGTAGCTAATAATTAAAGTAGCACAAATTCTTATTTGAAAGCGTTTTTTGTAAAGAAGGCTCTCAAAAGTCCTGTCAAATCTAAATATACATTGTTACAACTCCAAATATAGATTTGAGCTGGACTTTTGAATGTCGTCTTTACAAAAGACGGTCTCTCAAGATAAAGTAGAGTTTAGATAATTCAAAAAAAAAATAGAGTAGAGTTTAGAAGTGAATGAACAAGAATAAATACATGTTGAGATGATTATTTATCGGGTCTAAGTTGAGTCCGATCAATTTCATGTGAATCCAGACCCATATCTTGATTTATAGGGCCTTAAAATTTCGGGTCCAAACCCATCGGGTTTGATAGGTCTGGGATACGTCTTAAACTAATACTCCTAGTTCTACGTTACGATTTTTATATATTTGATAAAGTGCACTTACCTTTGTCTATAGCTCTAAAAAAAGTTTCAAATTAATAAATATAAAATAGATCTAAATAATTAAGTCGTGGGTCGGGTCTAGAATGAATCTACATCGGCTTTTGGGGGAATAGTCTAAGGCGAATCTTTTAAAACCAAAAGGGAATCGATGCCCTTGAAAATGTGATTTAGTGATTCGTAATGTTGTTTCTAAACAAAAGGCTAAGGATTTAAATCGTCCAAACCGTTTGAGTCTAAAATATTAAACCGAAACCCTAAAATTATAAGGTTGTTTTAATTCATTTCCAATAGGCCGGTTTTCGACCAATGACCATCACTACATTATAAGAAACTCTCATTTAAACATAAAAATAAAATTAAAATAGCATGCATTAAATAGAGGGTATATCCATCGTATAATAGTAAAGTTAATTAACAAGTCAACCACTATAAAATTATCCAAACACAGGGCCGGCCCTAAGGGTGGGCAAGAGGGGCAGACGCTCAGGGCCCATGTCAAAAAAGCAAAATTAATGGTTGTAAAAGGTTTATATAGGTTATAAATTACAACGGAAAAGGGCCTAAATGTATCATTTCGTCTAGGGCCCCAAAATATCTAAGACAGTCCGAACATCAAAAAACGAAAAAAAAAAAATCATAATTAAATAACATACGTCCAGTTTCGTGAGTAACATGGGCAAAGAAAGCAGCAACTTCACGTTTAGTATCATCAGAAGATCCACCAGTTCCAAACCCAGGATAATAATTGAAAGCACTAAGAAAAGCAGATCTGCTATAGAAAGTTTTACCAGCACAACTTGAACTAGCTTGGCTTATGATCCCATTAAAAAAGGCATCTGTTACCAAATTTGGAACACTTACTGTGGTTGATGAATAACATGGCCCACTTTGACACCCATCACCACAGTAATCTGCTGTTGTGCCGCAGTAACCCCATTTGCTGCAGCACAAGCCGGTCGCGCAACCGCAATTTTGTGCTGCAGCGCCTACAAAGGTTGATGCTACACAACCAAGGACTAGGAGTATGGCTAAGATTGGACTAAGGGATGACATTTTGGTTTATATTATGTATGGGGGTGTGATGGGATGAAGAAATAGATAGTACCCAAATGGGTTTATATAGGATAACTTAAGGGTTATCTCATTTTCTTATTGTTGTACTAGTGAATTGTTTAATGTCGCCTAACTTTGACCTTTAATGTTGTGCAATATAGTCGATCATAGTGTTAACGGTCTGTTTGGTAATTGATATTAAATGGTGGGATTGATAATAGAAATTTAGTGTAATTTTGGTAGGAATCATACAATCTATTAATTTTAATGTAGTTTAGAAAAAGGAAAAGTTGAATGTAAGCATGCCATTTGTCTTTTTTTCATTGGATGGTGTTAATGGAATTGATTTATTTGCATTTTTTTACTTTCCATATTTACACGTTTGCATTTTTGGAAAAATTTATACATTAGTGAATGCAATAAATTATAATTATTCCAATTACACTATTATATATAAATGTACAATTTAGAAACTTATACTGAAAAATAGATAAAAATGAAAATACACCGGTAGAAAATTATATTGCAAAATAAATTACTTTCATTACAATTATACTGCAATTCAATAAATTATTAAATATATATAATTGTTCTACTTTCAAGGAATAGTTATTAATTGATCATTAAATTCAGTCATTTACATTGTCAGACTACCATAATAATAATTTTGAATTTTAGGAAAAATGTATAAAATATTGAACCAAATGATAATTATGGAAACAAATAAATTAATGCAAAAAAATCAATCAACTTCAGTTAGTGTGTAGGCAATCAGACTATATTAGCTACCAAATTTAGTGCAATAAAAATCAATCAACAAAAAATATTGTTTACTTTTTTGTAATTCAGTTATTTCTTTATGAAAATAAAAATGTATAAACACTTTTATGGATGAAATTACAATATAAATAGCCACATATGGCCCCAATTGTTTGCTCATACTATTTCTATTCTCTGAATTTTTAGTGTTGTTTAATAATATTTTATAGAATAACCATTAGTTTAATTACATTCAAGAAATCAATGCTGAGATGGGAACATGGAATATTAATGACTATTAATAAAAGTCAAGGACAAACAATATCTCATGTTGGTCTATTTCTACCTTAGCCTGTTTTTAGTCGTAAACAATTTTACGACGCCATATCTAGAGTGACTAGAAGGAAAAGACGAAGAATTCTCATTGCGACAAGGATGGTGAAATATGCTATCGTACTGAGAATGTAGTATATATATTGATGTGTTTCAAAACCTATAAACTTTTGATTAACAACGTACATTGGGTTTCTTTATATTTAATTCTTTTAATTACAATATATACGTGTAAATACTTATTACCCACCTTCATATAATATTTGTATTAGTCTAAAATTTCATTAAAATATTAACCTAAGTAAAAATCAGTGCATTGCACGAGTTTTTGTACTAGTATAATATATATCTCTTGACAAACTTAATGATAGCCGCAATATATAAAAATAAGCTTGAACGATGAATAATGCTAATAACTATAATGTAACAAGTATTTCATAATGGAGGAACTACATTAAATTTATAGTAAAATTAACGTGAGTGAGAAATTGTGGTGAATGAAGTTTAATTTAAAATTATAATTTGAAAATCGGACTTCATCTAATTACCATCTTATTCTAGACACGATCCTGCGGCCTTACCGTGTAATTAAAAAAAATTATAAACTTTGCTAGGTAAAAATAGTGAAAAAGTGATATTAATAATTCAATCTTTCATCCACTGATCTGAATAACTTCACTTTAGTTTGGTGTCAACATACTAAGATGGTAAGCTTATAGAAACTAAGGGCAAGTATTAAATTATTCAAAAATAAAAGAACATGCTGATAGCAAACTAAAAGTAAAGATTTGATTATTTACAATGAAGTAATAAAATTTTTAATTATTAATATCAATTTTTTCCTAAAAATAGAGGAAGCAAAGATTTAAGCTCTCAATCTCTAGTTTATAAAAAATAATTCAGTTAACTATTCTAAGATAACTATAATTACTATTTGATTTAATCCTTTATAAAATTAGAACCACCATTGATTTAATCCTCCGTATGAAATTATATATACTAAAAAATAAAGATGAACTTTCCCTATTCTATATGTATATTATATTTCATTTAACTTAATACATTTTTATAATTAGCATTGTTCATGTCCTATTTATTTTATATTTATCCCATTTACAATAACAAACAAATAATTTATTTTTATCTTAGTACACTTTTTAAAAATTGTTTATTTTTATATTTTTTATCTTAATCTTCCAACTCAATGTAAATTAATTAAGTAAATATACTTCTTGTACTTAGCTTGTATGTTGTATCAAAATTACAAGAATACAGATCATACCCAGGTTGCTTGATACATAAATCATTTACGTTGACTTTGACTTTAATTAAATCATACTTCCCATTGAGTACGTTAAAAATATAATAATAATAATAATAATAATAATAATCATCGAGAATAGAATTGCGTAGGCGCAACCTATTCCTTATCACTAGATTTGTTCATTTAAGAGCCAACAAAAAATTAGATTTTGAAGGCTTGGAAGCGAGTATTATTTTTTGAGGTGAAATTTTAGACTCAATTATTTTATATTTAGCGCTCTATTTTTCTCAGTTTATTTTGTTTTTGTAATTATTTAACGTTTATTATATAATATATATATATATAGGGGCAAACTCATTTTATTCATGTGTCTATACTTCCTATTGTTATTTAAAAAAAATTCAAAATTTAAATCTAGATGAGATTGAAACCTGCCTAATTGAAAACTAGCCATTGCCGCCACCATCAACTGTTTGCCCTCCCGCCACCATCGTACCTAACAGGCAAACACCCGCCACCGAATCACCACCATTAAACCCACCCTTTTTGTTGAATTCAAAAAAATGTGTATTAACTTTTATATAGTAAACAATTTTATCGTACTCGTTAATTGATTTCAATAGATAAACACTACAATAGGAAATAATTTTAATGGAAAAGTATAAAAGAATTTTCACAAGATCCATTTTCTTCACATCAACAAGTAGTGAGACAAACTAATGTGAAAAATATTCCTGAATATCATCTAATCCATCATATTTTAAGTGAAATACTCTCTTTATTTTCATTTATTCTTTCTATTTGGTTTTTTGCTGATTCTAATGCTACTTAAAAATCAAATGATTTTAATTGTGAGTTTGTAAAAATTATAAAAACTAATATTTAGAAAGTATACATTGAGACGAAACTATTAAGATCCCACGTGAATATTTTTTATATAAATTGATGAGAAATTATGATTAAAGTTTAACGCAAAATAATTCATAAATTCTATTAATGTGAAAAGGTACATATATATGAAAATGGAGGGAGTATAATTTATTTAAACACACTTAAAAGAGATCCGACATATAGAATTGGTTTTTAAAACATAATTGCTCAAGTGATCAAAATAAAATACGAGAAGCTAATCTTATGTAACAAATTTTTCAAGATAATTTATATTTATATATATAAAGAAATATCATCATCATCCTATCTGATATATCCCACTCATAAAACTATGAAAACAAAGTCTGAAAAGGGAAGGACGACGACAACTCATACGTTAAGTAATTAAATCAAGTATAGAATGTTGCATTTGTGGATTGTCTAATTACGCAAGCTAAGATAATATTAATCATAAATCTTGTCTAATTTTATAATGACGACGTACGTAGTGAAGTATTTTGATACGGTCAAAAGGTTGACATTCAACTTTGGATCACCTCGAAATTATTACATCCAAAGTTATCTAAATCTCATTCCACGTGTTTGATATGTGGCAATCATTACAAATATACTAATTTGACTTGTTCATGGAAATTGGAAACTTCTTAATTAAGAATTAATTGCATACTTTATCCGTTCCATAATACTTACTACTGAGATTTGAGTGTGATATATTGTGTGGGAAAATGACATTATCAGTAGCAAGTATTATGGAACGGAAGAGAAGTATAATTTATGTTCCAACTATTAGTGACACACATTATATTACTATTGATTGATTACTTCGTAACTTAAAAAAGTTTATATTTATTATTTTTGGTATCTTATTTGTTGTTTTCTTTGAGAATCTTTCAATAAATTTTTGATAAAAATAATCTTGTTTATCCTCATTTTAATATTTAAATAATGTTTATGGTCCACACACATCTTCCACTAACTTCATTTTAACATTATTCTATTTCTTACGGTCCTCACTGTTGGAATTTAGAGTATATAATGGTAATTGGAAATGTTTAATTAATTATATTAAATAAATAATTTAATTATATTAATTAAGTATATCTGAAAGTGTGTATTAAGGAAAGGAAAAATGGGACAGAACAGCGTGCGCACCCCGCGGAGCCTGTCAGAAGCAAGTTCGCACCCCGCGGAGAACTAGGCGGCCCGCGCAAGCCTGTTCTTCGTGCGGATTCGCTTTGTTCTTGCTATGTTTCGTTTTGTTGGTTAATATATAACGACCAACGGTTTATATGGTTATTATAATCATGTTTCCTGGGATATATGGGTTGAGTGGAAAGCGATTTTGATTCATGAATCGGTCTCGGATTTCACGGATCAATCTTGTGTTTCATGGAGCGACACTTTGCTTCATGAAGTAGTGAGAGTTTTTCTATAAATATAGAATGCTTGTGTGTTATTTGACACATCCATACTTTCCTGATTTCCTATTCTTCTTGAACATTTCTAAATCAAGAACTTGCAATTCTTGATTGTGAATTTCTAGATTTCCTTCCATTTAAGTTTTTCTTATGTCATTCTAATTTCTATATGCTAGGAGATTAGTGTGATTCTTTGTATCTCAGAACGTATTTCCGTTTTGATCCCAAGCACCGTGGTAGGGAGGAAATAACGTTTTAGGAAAGAGCATCTCACCTAGAATTTATATCAAGTTCCAACAAAATCTTCTTGTTACTTGGTTCATGTTGAAGATTGGTGTATCGGAGATCTCGGTGGTGTACATAAGCAAGGTTTTTGATTGTCATATGTAATTTGGTTTTTCTATCACAAACTTGTATTTTAATTTATTGTTAATTTATAAATTAAAGTACATTTTCTAACACTCACATGTTTCCTACTAATTTTATAAAGATATTTTTTTATTAGTTGTGATTCGTATATTTTTTCTTCTGCCTTTCTTTTAATACTTTTAATGTTTATGATCTCCACTTTTCCTCGATCCATCAAATTTATTATTCAATAAAATAATATCTTCACTATCTAAAAGATTATATTTTTCTTAATTTTCGTGAACATTCCTTATGGAAACTTCATTAAGGAACAGATGAAGTATAACTTGTATGTATTTCACAACAAATTTTAATAGCGGGATTGTTTGAGAAATAGATGTTGGCTTTTTAGTAAATTTGTTTGCCCAGTTTTTTGTTCATTTTTTCCGTTGTGTTTAAGCTAGTTGAATAAGTCATTTATTTAATGCGGGATGTTTGGTTTAACAAATTTAGATTTTTCATTTTTAATTTAAAAGATAGCTTTTGAGCTAGATTAACACTATGTTGATAGAAAGAAATAAAGGGAAATGAATGTGAAGGATTTAGAGGGATTAGAGATCCATATCTTGCTGTTTAGATAATAAAATGAGAGGAAAAGGATCTAGAGAGGGATTTAAAGAGATTTGATGGATAATTTTTATTAAGATATCAATATTTTCAAAATTGAAAAGATTTGAAGAAAAACTCTCAAAATGTAATCATTACTTCAAAAAAAGATCTATAAAATATTAACTTAATTTAAATCGTTCACTTTTGATTCCCTCGTAATACTCCCTCTGAATCTTTTTAGTTGTCTCATTTCCTTATTTGGCAAATTTATATCAATTGTAACATTTTCTTTTTTGTCTATTTTTTTTTTACCTAAATACCTCCAATTTTACTACTTTCAATACCTCACCTACCACCTTTACAATTAATTTAATCAATTAAAATACCCAACTACCACCTTTACAATTAATTTAATCGATTAAAATACCCAACTATCACTTTTTAATGGACCCCACACCACCCTTAATAACCGTAAAAACCCAAATGGGACATCTAAAATGATTAGAAGGAGTATAATGAATTACTAAAACAAAGTTAGCCGCCTTTATTTATCAATAATAAGAAATCAACTGAAATTGAAAATTATACATTTATTTGAAACCCTATTGTGAATAGCAAAATATTACAAGTTACAACACTAAAGTACGCCTTTTGTATCTTTGAATTTGCTACATACAATACTTTAAAAAACCCAGATCAAATTATATACGTATCAAATTTAAAGAGACAGAGAAAGTACATACACGGAGTATAATTATTTAGCAAGAAAGGTTATCCCCAGGAGAAACACCAAGCTGATTACAATACTGAGTATAATACCCAACTCTAGCATTAACAGCAAGTGTATTTCCACCATTACATTCCATTCCATTTATAGCTTTAATAGTCGACCCGAAACCCTGACCCGAAATTATCAGATTATGAACATTGTTCATCCAAAACCAGAAAGCAGTCCTGAATGCAATAACCGGGTCATTGGCTACAGTTTCGGGTGCATTTAACCCGTCAAACCCAATACTCTGGCCCGCTGGGCCGTAATTGTAGTTCCATGAGATCTGAATTGGCCCTCTCCCGTAGTATTTCTTGTCTGGATTACATGGCCATTCTGTGTTGTCCTCGTCACAGTAGTCGCCGGATGCTCCATTTATTTCCTCTATGTAGCAAAAATCTATATATGTACCAAACAATTTCATTAATTAATTATACGTTCATGTTGGACCCACCTTAGATTGAAACTAAATATACATTACAATATTTAACTAATTCAGAATCTGATTTTTTAACATTGAAACTAAATTAAGTAAAATATTTATTTAATTTATTAAAATAATTTTATATACCTAACCTAGAATTTGATGTATTTAATTGAATAAAAAAGTAATGTATTCGATAAATAATTTTTTTAAAAATCAATATTCAATTTTTGCGTTGAAAAATTAATATATTCGATAAATTTATCACTATAATATATACTTGCACTACTTTGTTGAAATTATATTTTTATATATTTTATACTCATAAAACATGCACTGCACGAGTTTCTATAGTAGTTTAGTACTGATTACTAAACGAGCCCATAGATCAGCTAGATGAATCATAATGACGTAAAAAGAAACATATGAAGTATATATGTTAATAATACTTACGTCCAGTTTCATGCGTAAGATGAGCGAAGAAAGCAGCAATTTCACGCATAGAATCATCTCTTGATCCAACGGTTCCAAATTGAGGATAATAATTAAGAGCATCCAAGAAAGCTGCCCTACTATAAAAATTCTTACCAGCACAACTAGAATCAGCTTGACCAATTATCCCATTAAAGAAATCATCACTCACTACATCCGGCACCGAAACCCCGCTTGGGGTCGACGGAGTTGGTGTCACCGCCGTGTAACACGGCCCTTCTTGGCACCCATCGCCGCAGTAATCAGCCGTGTCGCCGCAGTAGCCCCATTTACTGCAACATAAGTTGGCGCCGCAACCGCAGTTTTGGGCCTTAACTAGGTTACTTGTTACACAAGTTAGGGTTAGGATGGCTAATACAATGGTTTTGGGAGAATTCATGGTTTTTTTTATGTGGGTTTTGTAGGGAAAGATAAGGGTATTTATAGAATGTGTAGGGAAGTGGGAAGTCTATTTTGGGTAGCTAAATTTGTTAATTGTTATTACATGGGGAATGGGGATAGGATAGGTGTGTTTATAGCGTGTTTGACTTATGAGATTTGTTTCTAGATGGGAAATGGGTGAATTGTTGACTTTTTGACTTTTAGTTTGGTCAACTTATGTGATTATGATTTATAAATGTTTGGTTTACTTGGTACTTAGAATGATGCAACTTTACTAATGCAAGTTGTGCTAATCATGAGGGTCCGGTCTTCCCGGTAATTTTCAGGTGCAACTGCTTAGAGCCCAACTCATAAAAAAGCCTAAATTAAATTACTCCTTTCGTCGTTTTTGATTTGCATCAAAGAGAAAAAAATGTAATTTATAAGAATTTGGTAACAAATGAAGAAAGAGAATGAATTGTACGTGTTGATGAAAGTAAAAGAAAGTTAAAATGTAGGGATGCGATTAAAAGAAAGTGGTGAACCCTCATCCAAAAATAAAATTGATGCAAATTAAGTGGGGCGGACTAAAATGGAAAATGCTGCAAATTTAGTGGGACGGAGGGAGTAATTCTTATAATTAAAAATTAGTATTTGCATAAGTAGCTTCTAACATGGATTAAACTTGCAGAATAGGTTGTCATTTAAGCACATGATTTCTGAACTATATAATTAGAGGAAAAATAACTAAAACTTTACTTATATAAGGGCCTTTTTAATTTTCTCCTAGGGCCCAAAAATTGTGACGAACGACACTGTTAATCATGAAGCTTTATTAGTTGCGTCATAGTCATCAACTCGATATTTTTTATAAGTTGGGGTCGTCCGAGAAGGAAAGAATGTAGCAAATAGATTATATTTGTACCTCTTTTAAAGAAAGGGCAAAGAAAAATATATACAGTAAAATATTCTTTAAATAAATATGTTCTGTAAAAAAGAAATGTACAGCTCGCCCGGATAATAGCATGTTATTACTTATTACGAATCTATAGTAAGTTATTCGCACCTTCCCCACGAAATACTACTAGTGTCGTATGCATGCGTGTACTATTTGTTGTCGCATTTGAGTTCGTCACTTTGATTAAAAAGATTTTCATTTTTTATAAGAGTTAATTTGTGTTTAATTAAATGGAGTAAACTTTAAGTAACGGAGAGTAAATTAGAATAATTTAATTTATAGGCATTGTACATGATAAAATAGATGCAGATAGGAAAAAATGAGAGATTAAGATGAATAGCGGCAGACAATAAATTATAAATAAGATTTAAGCAAATGAGATCATTATTAAAGTAGAAATTCATATAAAGTAACCGCAAAAACTCATAAGAGACCGCTTCATTACGAGACCATTACTAATAAGTTGGCCCAAACTGGAAAAAAAAATATCTATTTTTAATTTTGACCTTAAAAATATCAATTTTGACATTAAAGTGATTAATTTTAACATAAAGTAAACATTAAATGAATAATTAAAAAAAAAATTAATTTTAACCTTAAAGTTATCAGTTTTGACTTACAAGTTTATAGAAATTATTATCTTCTTAAATTCTTTAATTTCAACGTTAAAGTAACACCAATTCAGACCTTAAAGTGATCAATTAAATGACAATTATAAAATAAATAAATATTGATCTTAAGAGTATCAATTATGACATTAAATTGACTAATTATTGATCTCATATTGTAAAAACATATAATTGGACCGTTTGGGTACTATTAGTCACTCTCACGGTAAGACGGTCTCTCACAACACCTAACGTAAAATAAATGAGATAAATTATAATAGAAAAGAAATCAATAAAAAGATCATACAAATTGAAAATAGAGCTCTCACGTGCTATATGGAATTTTTAATCGAAGTTATATTATTATATCCTTTGACCCTTTATTGAGAAGATTTTGTCAAAGATATTATGCATATAAGCATCTTATTCGTTAACTTGTCCCATTTTTCTCCTAAGTAATCCCTCTTTACGTTTAGCCATATAATTTAATAACTTCATATATTTTTTATTTCACTTCACTGCAACAAATTTAGCTTTTTGTGATATTAAATTTAGTAGCATTAAGAAAATGCCACTAATTCATATTTTTATGTAATAATTATTGGTTTTTGTTTTAAGTTTCATTATAAAGTGATTTAGCGACACTTTATTTGGTCTTTACTGGCATGCGTAATTGTTACTATAATCTATAGTGACATTTGTGAAAAATGTCACTATATCGTATGTCGTAAAAAGCTTTAGTGTGAGTTTTTATTATGCTGCTAAAGGGTCTAATAAATGTCACTAAATCCTTTTTATATACTATTAAAAATTTAAAATAGCGACATTTAAATTAAATGTCGTTAAATATATCCCACTAAAAGCAAATTATGTTGTAGTGCTTATATCATACAAATTTAAAGAGACAAATGTATACTACAATTGCAAATGATGCAAGAATAAAATGATTTTTATAGAGATCTAATCAAATAAGTGTTTATGAGGATATTTTTTCCCTTATTAATTTTCGTAAATTTTTCAATATTGTTGATAATCGAACTTTTTTTGGATTATAGAGTAGGTTGAAGAAATAAGAATGCTGGATAAGGGCCTTTGAAAACCCTCCATCTCAATTCAAAAAAAAAAAAAAGAATGTTGAATAAGATTTGATTTCAAGATCTTATTATTTTAAATAACACAAATTCTTACTTGAGACCGTCTTACATCCTAGCTCATTTTGATAATTCTCGTTTTGATAACCTAACTTACATCATTATACAAATTATTATTGGATTATATTCAAACTTTTACATATTTGATGCGTTTGTTTTATGGAAAATTTATTGAAAAAAAATTCAACAACTTATCCTTTTGTTGTGAATAATCTCACATCTGAATTATTTTCTAATAATACCATTTTTAAGTTAGAGGTTTTTGATATTATAAAGTTAAAATTTTTAGTATGTAAAGTAGATGCTTTTGATATCTAAAGTATGTGTTTAAGATATGTGAAGTGAAGAAACTATGAGAAAGGTTTATTTACAGTAAGTGAAGAAACTGGTTTTTTAAAAGCGCAACATTGAACTTTTTTTTTCCAAATATTTTTCTAAAATATTTGGTTTAATAAGTGCCTCTCCGGACTTATTGGAAAAATAAGCTTCTACATGAAAACCGCTACTTGGAGTAGCGTTTTTACCTGTCGGTCTGAATTTTTTGTTTTTTTTTTTGTATTTTCCACAAAACCGCTACATGGAGTAGCAGTTTCCTTGCTCTAAAATTATTTTTTTTTTGTTTTTTCTACCAAACCGCTACATGGAGTAACGGTTTTACCTGCTCCAAATTTTTTTTTTTCTAAGAAAGAGCGACTTTTTCTAAGAAAGAGCGACTTACTCATTAGGCAAAAAAAAACGCAACAGGTATAACCACTACTCCATGTATCGGTTTTGTAGAAAAAAAATAATAATTAGCCCAAGTAAAACCGCTACTCAATGTAGCGGTTTGGTAGAAAACACAAAAAAAAATTAAAAAATTTAGAGCAACAGGAAAAACACTACTCCAAGTACGGAGTAGCGGTTTTCGTGTAGAAGCTTATTTTTCCAATAAGTTTGGGGAGGCACTTATTAAGCCAAATATTTTAGGAAAAAAACTTAAAAAAAACAGTTCTGCAACAAGAAGTTTGTTTTGTTTTTCATTTTTTTAATATGTTAAAATGGATTGGGCTTCTTGTGGGAGACGTCTTTTAAAGAGATCGACTCCCAACAGAGTTGTTGAACATGAATACATGATTATGAGTAGAGGTCTTCATTCGGGCCTTCAAGTCGGTTTTGGATCAAGTGTGCACGACGATTTAAAATCGGGTCCATTTTTAACAGGTTTAATTTACATGTACCACTTGTTTAATAGTCGGTATTAAATAATGAGAATGATAATAAAAATTTAGTATGAAAATATCTTGATGTGTTTAATTATCATGTTTGTTTTACTTTAATTATTTTATTTTTTACACAAAATTCATTCTAATTAATTATCATTTAAAATCGAATCTATTTTTAACACTTGCATTACCATTTTTTTCATCTTCATATCAACGACTTATCACATCTCATAAAACTTAACCTTAAAACTCCTTTTCCTTACCATATATAGTCAAATTACGTACCGATGTGACTTGAATCTTTTTAAGATTAATTTGTAATACTTCTGTTCTAAAATATACTTAATATTTCACGTTTTATGCAGTTTAATACCATAATTTAATTATTAATATCTCTAATTATGTCGTCATCATCATCTAACTACCCAGTAAATCTTACTTATAGAAAACTATAGGTAGAGTCTGGGGAGGGAAGGACGGCGGCAACTCATACCCATAATGAAGAGCACGATGACCAAACGAGTCCCCCGACTCAAGAAAGATCAAAAGAAGTTTCTGCAACGAGGAAGATACATTAAATGCATATAGAAAAAAATAAGGATGTTTAATTATAGTATAATAAATAATTAATATTAATAATTTTTTATTAAGATAAATCAAACAAGATCTCAGTTGACTATGTTATAACTTATAAATTAAAAATTAATTATAAATTAAGGGTATATAATGAATAATGTAATACTTGTAATATTAAAAGTAATTGATAAGGAAAAAACAAGAGATAAGTTTCTTGTCTTAATGAAAAAAACTTTTTATGTTGATGGTCCATGGGTAATAATAATTGGTTAAGTTAGATGAAAGTCTAAATCAACATTAAAGTTACAAGTTAGAATGAAAAGACTTAACAAATTTTTGCGTGGAAAGTTATAAAGATTGTGTCTAAAGCTATTAAAAAGCTTTATAGGTTTATGCTTTTTGACACATTTTTTCATTACTTGTGTACAACTATAAGTAGAGAGAAAATAAAAAGAATAGTAAAATGGTAAAATTATAGAAAAAAGTTATAAAAATTATAGAGTATATGAATAAGTATTAAAATATGTGGATCAAAACAGAAAAAATTCAATATGTTTGACCGTACAGGGTCCCGAAAAATTAGAGGTTTTAATATTAAATTATGTAGTATATGAAATATTAAGTATTAAATATACAAAGTTGTTAGAAAAATATCATAATTACTAAAATCGTATATGACCTAAAGAATTTGTTAACTTTTATTCTGCTCTTTAATAAGAATTTAAAAAAACGATACATATCATATTAAAAATAAAAATAAAATTAATTTAACAGAAAGACTAAAAGAAAAATAAAGTTAATTTTTTATAGAGTAATAATTTACCAAATTATAAGCAAATCATATCCATGAATATGATACTTTATACGTTTCAAAAAAAATAAATAATTCACGAGTACTAAAATTAAATGAAATTGTGAACGAACGTGGAAACAAATTGTGTCAGTGGTCCCTCAAAAATTTCAATTATTTGTTCATATGCCTTGGATAATTTCATTGTCATTATTACAACCCAAATGAATCATAAACATTGTATTTTTATGTATAAGTATGAGATAAGTGTAGTAATTAAGGCGTTTTTCAGTGGTTAATCAAAAGTGCTCGTGGCTCAATGGATAGAGAATTTACATGTGGAGCAGAAGGTTTGGGGTTCGACTCTTACTAGGCGCAAATATCAATTGGGAGTTTTTTAACTGCGTGCATTGCTCTTTACTCTCTCCTTAGGGGTACGGGTATGATTTCAGCATCTACCATGCCTTGTGCGGGATACCGAAAAGGTGCTTTAATCAATTCATATTTCTTCTATCATTCAGTTATTTCCATTTGTTTTTTGGTTCTTTCAAAGAATATTTTTGTATATATTAGTAGAATTTTGGACATATTTAATATTATCTATCTTTATTTTAACATTTTTTTAATGCTTGTTATCTCTACATATTTTTCAAAATTTCATTTTAACAATTTTAGATTGTTTATTATCTTACTTGTTTTCCACTAATTTTATTTAAACAGTTTTTAATGGTTGTAGTCCCTGTATTTTTTTCACTAACTTTATTATAATACTTCCATCGTTTTTTTAGCTGTAACTAAGCCCATTTTAGCACTTCCTTATTTTGCATATTGCGACTAGTATACGAGAAAAAATTATAATCATGTGGGATCTTGTTTTATTCGTCTCGACGTATATTTTCATAATATCAATTTTTATAATTTTTGATGTATATAACTCAAGATAAAATCAATTTTTATAATTTTTGATGTATATTTTCATAATATCAATTTTCATAATATTTTTGTATATATTAGTAGAATTTGATGTGTATAACTTTATTTTTCTTAATTTTTCTAACATTGTTGTGAACAACTAACTAATGCTATATTGGTTCAAAAAAAAAAAAAAACTAATGCTATAACTCAAAAAAAAAAACCTAACTAATGCTAAAAATTAATTTATTTGTTATGGAAAAATTTTTAAAAATTTATAAATTATGGAAAGATTCACTTATTTGGTGCTCCTTTTTTAAAAGTTTCACCTCCAAAAAATGATTAATTTCTTTAGATTGTAGAAATTCTGAAGCATTACCTGAATTATAAAAAAGTTTAAAAAAAGAAAAAAAAAAAAAAAAAACTTGTACTGTGTCCATATCCCTTTTTCATTCAATCTTTATTCCTCAACTTCTGCTTCAAGAACAATACCCTTTGGCATCTCCACCTTTTCACAATCTATCATGCAATAAATC
Source organism: Amaranthus cruentus (assembly GCA_019425755.1). NCBI lineage: Eukaryota > Viridiplantae > Streptophyta > Magnoliopsida > Caryophyllales > Amaranthaceae > Amaranthus > Amaranthus cruentus. The sequence goes on along the minus strand of CM033459.1, from coordinate 6,058,377 downwards.
TGCTTCTGGGAAGTGTTAATAACATGACATATTTACATTAATCATCCCAAAAACCCCTTTTTTGCATCATTATTCTTGCTTTGCAGCTCACTGTTCAAAATAACTGATTAAATTCTGTTAGAATTGGGAATATCAAAAAAGGAGAAATTCATACCAATTATTGAAGTGGGTAAGCATGATTTTGACCTAAAATTGGGTTTAGTGAAGAAGAACAATTCAATTTAGGGTTTAAGAAATTGAAACATGAATCCAAATCAATGTCAGAAAAAGTTTGTTGTGGTTGCTGTAAAAGCTTCCAGAGAAATTCCGAAGAATGCAATGGAATGGGCTCTTACACATGTTGTTCAACCTGGGAATTCAATTAAGTTATTGGTTCTCACTTCCCCTCAAACTTTTGGTAAATCTCATAATTCTTTTTTTTTTTTTGATTTTTGTTGGGTATTTTTAATTTAAGGGTATTATGTAGTTGTATTTGTATATTGTTTCTATGATATATTCTGTTTTTAGCTTATACTAACAAAATTGCTGTTGTTGGTGTTATTTAACTAATATGACTTCTTTTTGGATGTTATGTAAATATGTAATTATCACCATATAATAATTATTAGCTTTTGTTTGTTTCTCTGTAACAGTTTGTGCTCTCACAGTTCCAATTCCAATCCAATTCCAATTCCATGTACTTTTCAAGGAAAAAAAAATAATTACAAATATGACTTAAAAATTGTTCCAAATTCTCAAAATACTTGGATAAATTCCCATACTTTCATTTGAGTTTGGGAATTAGCTTAGATTTCGTATTTTGTAAAATCACTACTGTCATTAGCAATTTATGTTCTATAATTGTTAATGATGGTTGTGGGTTCAACCTACTAGAGGAACTGTGGTGAACCCATGATTTTCAAATTAGGGGTGTGACAAATTTGTTATTGGGTTATACACAATAAGATCCGCATAAGAGGAGAGTTGGTTGCACACAAACCCGATGAAGTTTCATCCTAAAAGGAATTGGTAATAGGAGGATTAGTCCATCAAGCTTATATGTAGGTGCAATAGTGAGAATAACGGTGGTACATTTTAAAGGGAACGTCTTCCTCGAACATTTTTTTATTGGTATAATAGATAATGCCATCTTGAATGAATGTATAATGACTGTTGGCATAGTGTTTAAATTTAAACTAAAAGGTCAAGAATTTGTAGTTTTGCCTCAATTTTGACCTTAAGTTTCGTTATTGACATGTCAGCCTAATAACCATCCTAAAAGTTTATAAAAATATTGTAAAGTTACAACTAACAATATCTGGTAGCGATTTTATATATAGAGAAAATTTATTGCGAGTAGCAATTTTCCTTATTTCATGCTGTAGTCAAAAAGCGCTACTCTCACTAGCGGTCTCAAAAGTACCATAGAGAACCGCTAGTGAAAGTAGCAATTCTAGTTATTTACAAAGAGTATAGAAATGCTACTTAAAATAGTGGTTTTACCTATTTAAGAAAAATCATTTCAATTGTCCAAAGGCTATGTGGATGATATTGTCGGATTAATTTCAAAGTAATGGTATGTTTGGCAACTTAGAATTCATTTCCAAATGTTGAATTGGGCCAAATACCATGTTTGGCAACTCTTGAATTTGAAAGTGGAATTGGGTCAATCCAAGTGTTCCATTTCGTGGAATCATAATTCCATAGACTTGCAATAACAATGTAAAATTTGATCAAGTAACAAAATTTGCAAATTCCAAGCATATAGGTGTCATTTACAATTCTTGAATATGAATATCAAAATTAAATTCCCTATTTTCAGATGAATTCTATGTTGCCAAACACAATATAATGTAATTCAAAATTTTGAAATAATTTTGACCTTATGGAACAATTTGCTTTTCAAATGTCAATTGTGTTGGATGAGTAGATGGCATATGTTATGTGCATGAATATGAAGATGAAGATGGCTTTTCCTGTTGTGGTGCATGAAGCCATGAATAGGCTCTATCTTCTTAGTTGTATTAACTGTATTTGTTATGGTTCATTCCAGATGTTTATCTGCCTGAGAAGAAATTAACCTTTAATCGATTTCTTTTTCAATAAACCCAAGGAAGTTGTCTTCAGATGAATTATATGCCGGAGTTCTGGTTTGATGGAAAGCTCCAAACCTTGTTATCCGAACACCCTTCATAATTTAACTTCCACGTTTTGAGATTTTTTTGCGCCCTGGGCCCATCCCAAAAAAACGAGAACAAGCTTAACCCAAATTAATATTTATCTAATCATGAGACTCCTACAATCCTACTCTTTCATTTCTATATAATAATTAGGAGCCCATAATTGATTATTGAATGCTGGAAGTCAATTTTAGATTTTTAGGCTGGCAAGTGAAATGAGATGAAAAACGTGATTATTGAAAGGGGTCATTTCTTGCTCTTTTTCTTGACGTTTTCTAGGGGGACCCACCGCCCGGGGGGAGGGAGGGACATGGATGCGTAGTTGACAATCTGTACATTTTGAGATTTTCCAGTACAATCTGAATCTATTTTTAATGACTAAATAGAAAATGTCATGTATGATCTTTTGGGTGACATTTGCGGTGAAGTTAGATTCTGCACTGATGAAGATTGCTTTTTTTCAGGAAAAAGGCTATGGGGAATTCAACGGTTTACCACTGATTGTACAAGTGCTGCAAGGAGATCTTCCACAGGGACACTTTTGGATCAAGAGGAAGACATTACCGACTCTTGCTTGCAGTTGATGCAGCAGTTGTGTAAAGATCACAAATCGTGCAAAGTCGGTCTTTATAATAAGCATCTTATCTGAATTTTATGTAAGCTTGACTCCGTCAATTGAATTTATTCTCAATCCCTTGTCAAATTTATTGCAGATAAATGTAAAGATAAAAGTGCTGTCTGATTCTATTGACGGGGGTGTGGCAGCTGAAGCCAAGAAGGATCGAACAAACTGGGTGATATTGGATAAGTAATTAATTTTTTCTTACAATTTTTTATCGGAAAAATTAACGTGAATAATACAAACTTTTACTGATTTCCCTACAATAATACAAATTTTTGATTAACCATAAATAATATCAACTCAGAGGGATGTTTTCATAGAATAATACCAACTTTTTTTAATAGTAGATTATTTAACAAAAATACAAAGGTAAATTAATGGTTAAACAAAAGTTGGTATTATTATAAGAAAACACTCCCTAAGTTGGTATTATTCATGGTTAATCAAAAGTTGATATTATTGTAGGGAAATTAGCAAAAGTTTGTATTGTTCACGTTAATTTTTCGTTTTTTTTCTGTTATGTCTGTGTACGAGAAAAATATTCCGGGTTTTCATTATGGTTTCACTTTTTAAAAACTCTACAAACTGTGATGTGCGTCAAATTTTTGTATCTTTTCAGAAGGCTGAAAAACGAGGCGAAGCATTGCATGGAGCAGCTTCAATGCAATGTTATTATGATGAAAGGAGCTCATCCGAAAGTTCTTAAATTGAATCTAAATAAATCCGGTGATGTAGAACCTGATGTGATGCAGTCACTGTCATCCATTTCCATAGCTCCTAACCAAAAAGATACATACGATTTTCCAGATGCAACTCGAGTGCCAAATGTGACTCCTATCAGTAGTCCAGAACACGATACATCTTACACTGCAACAGATGTAGGAACATCATCCATATCAAGCTCAGATGCAGGGACTTCATATTTTCTTTCAGATGCAATTGGGGGCCAAAAGAAGGACTGTCAATCGATTGTTAGTGAAATCGATTCAGACACGGATAAAGAATCAATGAGTTCCAGTAACTGTTATCAGCCGTGGATGCTGAATAGTCCCGTTTTCGGTAGTGTCAACGTAAAATCTGATGTAGATGGTTCACTAAAAACTACAGACGATATTCTGGCTTCTGCATCGTTAAATCTGCTCAAGAGATTTTCTGTCGTTGAAATGAAAAGTCCTAAGCCGAAACTGAACTCAAATTCAACGACTGTACGGGATGCTATCTCATTGTCGAAAAAGTCACCTTCTAATCCGCCACCACTATGCTCAATATGCCAGCATAAGACACCGATGTTTGGTAAACCTCCCAAGTCCTTCACCTATGGAGAACTGGCAACGGCAACTAATGGGTTTTCTGCCGACAATTTCCTAGCCGAAGGTGGGTTTGGTTCGGTGTATTGTGGGGTACTACAAGATGGACAAATCATTGCAGTAAAGCAATATAAACTGGCTAGTTCCCAGGGAGATTCGGAATTCTGCTCTGAAGTGGAGGTCTTAAGTTGTGCCCAACATCGTAACGTTGTAACCTTGATAGGCTTCTGTGTGGAGGGTGGAAGAAGATTGTTGGTTTATGAATATATATGCAATAGATCTTTGGATTATCATCTTTATGGTAATTTCTTCCAAACTTTTATTTATGAATAGTTGCTGATAATGTTTGCTGCTAAGGGTCAACTGGAAACAACCTTTTTGTTATCACTAACAAGGATAAGGTTGTATACATCCGACCTCCAAACCCCGAAAGGTGGGAGCTATTTAATGACATTGGGGTAATGGAATGGAATGAAGTGACATGTGAGTATGTGTGTAGAACTTGACTCATTTAATTCATGAAAAAATAATGATTTAATCAAAATGAAGCATCAAAGTGTCATAACTATGTTAGAATGTCAATATTTTATGTGGTGATTATAGGATAAATGAAGAGTCCGATTAACAGGTTAATATATCTATTCAAATAGTACCATTATCTATAATCTTGACATTTTTATTGTTTTCATAAGGTATTTGCTATTTTCAACTGCAATATAATATTTGTTATCCTTTTGAGTGCACAGGACGTAGCAACAACATATTAGAGTGGCCTGCAAGACAGAAAATTGCTGTTGGAGCTGCTCGGGGACTGAGATACCTTCATGAAGAGTGTCGCGTTGGCTGTATTGTCCACCGGGATATGCGACCAAACAATATCCTGTTAACCCATGATTTTGAACCATTGGTATATTCTTTTTCCTGTATTGAATAGATTGTAGAAAATAGATGTTCTCTTGTTCTTTCTTCAGAATATTATTTCTCTGGAATTCACGGTCACTATTAGAGTGCTAATTATGCTTGCGTACCTTCGATTATTAGGTTGGGGACTTTGGATTAGCAAGATGCCAGGCTGATGGAGGGGTGGGTGAGGAAACAAGAGTGATAGGGACATTTGGGTAAGTTGGGTTGCGGCTTCCCATTTTTATATTACTCTTTGCATTTCGTTTTGTAGCCTACGAGTAACGCACAATTACATATATTTTCATTCAGCTATCTTGCTCCTGAATATGCTCAAAGCGGTCAGATCACGGAAAAAGCTGATGTTTATTCATTTGGCATAGTTCTACTAGAACTTATCACAGGACGGAAAGCTGTGGATATAAACCGGCCTAAGGGAGAACAATGCCTCACTGAATGGGTATATTGTTTACTTTTGTTTTGTTACTTGTAATCATCAAAAAGTCGTCCCTCATTGAGGGAAATAATTTACGTTCTTTGAAATGCTCTTTCAGGCACGACGTATAGTGAAAGAAGAGAACCTCAAAAAGTTGGTGGATCCATGCTTGGGAAATAGCTATGTGAAAGAGGAGCTTTGCTCTATGTTACAATGTGCCTCGTTGTGCATTAGAAAAGATCCTAATTCACGACCTCGCATGTCTCAGGTTTGAACTCCGTCTACTAGGCTCTCCTTTTGAGCTCTATATCGGTTCATTTTTTTATCGTTTCTCTAGATTTTGCAAGAACTTTGATTCCAGTCTATGAGGGTGTTTGGCAAAATAACTTATTAGGCAATCTTAGTTTATTTTGATATAAATAGAGGGCCGGTGTTTGGTAAATTAAGTTGAAATAGCTTGTTATTATGAATAAGTTGTTTTTGAACACGCTGCTACGAGCAGCTTGTTCAAAACAGCTGGTCAAACCTGTCAATAAAATTAGCTGGTCAAATCGGCTAACGTAATCAATAGATGAGAGCATAAATCTCTATTTTACAAATTGTGTATTTTTTTTAAGAACCGTAAACCAGAGAACAGTAGGATATGTGTGTTACTGATATAGGAAGGAACCCAAAATGAGCAAGACTGTAAGAACTGTGCATTTGATCACCTAGTGACTTTCAAATAAGAAGTTCATTGTATTTGCAAACTGCAATGATGGACTTGCTTAAAAGCCTGTTTCCGACTTTCAAACTTCTATTAGTAAGAAAGTTAGAACTCGAGAGATCTAAAAGGAGGGCAAGAAAAACCGAATATGAACAGAAGAGCCGGAGTGAAAAGGGATATGAAGGACTCAGTTTCACAAGTTGAGATGGTAGAAAATCGAAATAAATGGAGAAGAAGAATCCATGTAGACGATTACCGACCCCAATCTTTCGGTATCAAGTCTTTGACACTGTTGAGTAGCAAAATGTTCATTTAACCCATTAATTTGCTTTCGTTATGCGTACATTTAATCCACATAGTTAACACAAGTTTTGCATTAGGTTCTGCGGATGTTGGAGAGTTGTACGTTAAGCTCAATCACTTAATACAAGACTCGTGATCCCAACGTTCGAAAACACAACATCAACAGAAGTACACGAAATCGAGACAAGGTACATAGTTTGTACAGTGCATTTACAAGTGCCGAAATATATATTGCGAATGTCGAACAATCTTCCGATATGTCAAAGCAGAATAGATAGAGAGCATACTCCTAGTTTATTGAGAAACATTGTTGTAAAGGATGTATTCTCCTTTTCATTATTTGTAAATTTTCCCCAAGTTTTGGGTAGGAAATTTGTAGACTTGTTCAGCTATAATAAAGCCATATGAGTAATTTATGAGTAAATACATCATCAAGGACTCAAACCCAACTCATGTTAATTAGATGTCCATTTAAGGTTTGTTTTATAGGAAAAACAATTGTTGATATTGACCAAAAAATACTAAAATATTTCAAACACATATCCATCCATTACACACCCAAGTTATACTCCAATTGGAATTGACGTATTGCTCATCATCATCAACCCAATATCTCGCTTGAAAACAGGGTTTAGGTGAGAAAAGGTGGACAATCCATACCCGTACTCCCTTGAGAGGGAATACTATAAAAAAGCGGTCAATTGACGTAAGCTAAATATGTAAATTTACCCGCATAGCATTCTAATTAATAGAATATAAGATAAAATAGAAGTCTGAAAAACTATGACTCCTAGTAATATTTTTAACAACTAGACACAAATCAATACCTATAAGGTCTCAAAATTTTTAACTTAAACCCACGTTATGTCCAACGAAATCTAAATAGAATTTAGATCATACTCATCCTCAAATTACGTATAACTATTTTTTAAAGGAAAAATTGTCGAAAAGTATCTTATAAAATTTTTTTTTCAAAGAGTACCTTATAAAATAGCTTTACCAAAAATTACAAAACAAATTTTTTTTTCAAAGAGTACCAAATAACATTTTCATTCAATTGACCAACAAATAGAAAATCTAAAAACTTAAAAAATAACAAAAAAACAACTCAAAAAATCAAAATTAATCAAACCCAGTTGCAAAAATCATCACTTGGCATTTGGCAACCATCCTAGCAATAAAATTAATCATACTCAATTGCAAAAATTTTGTTAGTTATTTTTTGACAACTTATTTATGAGGTACTCTTTGGAATAAAAAAATTTTTAAGATAATTTTTAACAATTATTCCTTTTTAAATTTATAATCAAATACAACTATACACTAATGAGTAACAATTCACCAATCTAAATCTCTTTATTCCATGTTATCAAATAGTTTTTCGATCTTTTTACCAAAAATAATTAACTTATCGATCAATACTTCTAAATAGTCAAACCAGACCAAAACAACTTAGCCACCTTACAAGCAAATCAAACAAAAAAAGAAAATTTAAAACAAATAACTAATTTTAACAAAAAATAAAAAAAGTTTCGGGTAAACTTAATTCAAAAAATAAGCGTCTACATGTCCGACCTTAAGATCTGGTGTGTTTGTAGTTACTAACGCCGAACAAAAAAATTAGTAAAAAAAGTCAAAATTGTTTAGGGCGTTATTTGTTTCAAATTTCAACAAAAAAAAAAAAGGGTTTAGGAATTAGGAGAGACTATTGACCAGGGAGGGCTTTGCGTTTGACCAAGAAGATTCAGGAAATGAAATGGCTTCTAATCCCCCGCCATAGCAAGGCAGTAGCTTCATCTCTCTATCGATTCTCTTCTTTCTCCATCCTCAGACCTTTCTCCAGTGAAAGTATTCTTCTTTTTCTCTCTGTTAACTTCAATTCCAATTCCTTCATTCAAAAAATGTTTGAGTTTCATGTGATTGATAGTTGATGCAGCAACAGATGATTGGAACCCTAATTTTGTTCACCCTTCTGCTATTGTACATCCCAATGCTATCCTTGGTCAAGTGGGTTTTCTTTTTCTGTGTATTTCCATTCAATATAGATAAAGATCTTTCTATGAAGAATTCTTTGAATTTTGATGGCAGGGTGTATCAATTGGGCCATTTTGTACAGTTGGGTCATCAGTAAAGTTGGGAAATGCTTGTAAATTGTATCCTGGAAGTCATGTTTTTGGACATACGCAAATGGGTGATAAATGCATTCTTATGACGTTAGTGTTTTCTTACTTAAAGTACTGTAGTATCATTGTTTGAGTTGAACTTTTAATGGTTTTTCTTATTCTTTTGCATTTCATATTGATTTGGTCTTCTTTTTTTCCTTTGAATTTGGATGGATTTTGTGCATAGAGGTGCTGTTGTTGGTGATGAGCTTCCTGGGAAGACTGTAATTGGATCAAACAACACAATTGGACATCATGCTGTTGTGGGTGTAAAGTGCCAAGACTTGAAATACAAGGTCTGTCTCCCCCCGCCCCCACCCGTTTACCTGGTCATGATCATGGTCATCAATCCCGTGTCCTGCACTAAGTCAGGGTCCGAGGGGCAGAGGTAGCGGACAAACCATACCCCCACCCTTTACCTATTCATTTTAAATGATCATAAAATTGATTGTTGTTGATTTGTAATCAGAGGTGTACATGGGCATAGTTGCTATGACCCATCAAAAAAATGTTGAAACTCTCAAAGGAAAAAGAAAATTATCATAGTAAAATTACAGGTCCCACCATAAGAAAACTACAAGTTGTATTGTACTACACATGATATAATACATAAGTCATGATACTCAACAGTCACACTGTACATGTAGGACAACTATTGTGGGCCCACTATGGTTATAATCTTGGGTCTGTTTCTATTTCAATGTAAGTTTACCTTGATGGCTTGATGCTAAGTGTTATTTTGTTGTCTTAGTGTCTTGACTGTGAAGTTAGAAACATGCATCTTCACTGGTAAAAATTGGCATTTGTGCATGTATTACCTAAGTTGGAAAGGTAAAAAGCACTAAGGTTTGTTTTACTGTATGTTGAACGGTTAGTAATGTGTGGGAAATTTGAACAATATAAGGCGTAAACATCATTGGATAGTAGTTGAAATGTTCTGGTTTGTTCGTGTTATACGTTGTTTGAAGTTGCTATGATGTGTTAGCCGGTAGGGGCTGATGGTTGGTGCGTCATGTTGTTGACTCCTTCCATCGATTTATTCGGATTTCCGCCAAGAATCTTCATGAAATTAATTTACAAATTTATAAAATTTTGCTGGAACTCTGGTGTGATATTTAGATCGGAATTCAGAAGTCAGAACAACTAGTAAGAATACAAATGTTATTGCTCAAAAAGTTGCTAATTAATGTTTCGTTGTGTATCATGTATTAATATTCCAACAATAGGAAGAACATTAGAAAGATTAGAATGTTATGCAGTGGATAACACTTTGTGGGATGTGGAAAGTGTATCCTGGGAAGACATACCCGTTTGATTGAGCTAGTAAATTGTGAACCTCGTTTAGGATAATTGCATTCTGATGCTTGTATTTCTTCCCTTTCATAGCCATCTTTGTATTGCCTTTTTCTTCAATAACACCCTTCTCTGCCGACTTGGTAAGAACAGTAATGTGATATTTCTTTCATCGTATTTTCAGGATGGGGATGAATGTTTCCTTCGTATTGGCGACAATAATGAAATTAGAGAATACAGCTCTATTCATAGATCTTCCAATCCAGATTACCAAACGGTGTGGAGAACAGCTTAACTATTTTATCCCAGAGACCTTTTCTTCGGGTCCCCATGTTATTTTATTCATACGCCTAACATTTTACAGGTCATTGGTCATAGTAATCTTATTATGGGATCCTGTCATGTTGCCCACGACTGCAAAATTGGTAACAACAACATTTTAGCAAACAGCACATTGTTGGCAGGTCATGTTGAAGTGGAAGTGAGTTTATCGTTCCAAATTTAGAGTGTTGATTCTCCGTCTTTATCCATATATATATATAACTATCGAGCGACATGAATTTTGTTTTTGCGGAAACTATTGAATCAGGATTACGTTCACACAGCCGGTGCCACTGTTGTCCATCAGTATTGCCGCCTTGGCTCATTTTGCTTCATTGGTGGTGGCTCTGTGGTATGAACTACTTCTATGTATTGAATTTTAAAGATGTTGGTATATATGGCTTCCGGTAACATAGAGCTAGGACTAAACATAATCAAGCTGAAAGTACTTTTCTTGTGCTTTATTGTGATTCTAGTGTATTTTTCCAGAGCATTCAAACCAGTGTAACATTTCGCCAGTTAATTCGCTTTTTGAATTTGCGATTCGCTTAAAATGACCATAAAATAGCTCAAAACCTACCATAATTCGCATTTTTTGACTCGCGATTCGCAAGGAGATTAGTGAATCATGTGATAGTGATTCGTACCTTATTTCTCTACCAAGATGCAGTTCCTAATATTTATTACCCTTGTAAGGTTTCTCAAGATGTTCCTAAATTCATGATGGTTTCTGGGGATAGAGCTGAACTACGTGGCTTAAACTTAGAAGGCCTGCGTCGTCGTGGGTTCTCATCCACTGAGGTTAGATCTCTTTACGGCTCTTAATGTGTTAGATTTAGCATGCGGCAGATTTTATATTTGTATAAACCTTGTACTATTAGTTGGTGTTGCATGACTTGCATCTGCCTCAGAAAGTGTGGATTATAATAATAATGCCTGTCTGTCACAATTTTATACATAAATACCTCGGACTAATTGCAAAATGCAAGGTATTTTGCTTAATTCTTATTGCGACTGAGTAAAACACTCTGCTTAGCATGTTTCCCATTACATATCCAACACTTCGAACCCGTGCTTTGGCAGGATTCACTTGACATTGGGGTAAATGGCGTGTTATTAGCATGTTTTCCCATGTCATATCCGACTTGTGAAAATCTTTTTGCTTACCAGCTTCGTTCTTGTCTGACAATCATAACTGAGACATAACGCATATACGTCAACTTGCTTGACTAGAACTCGTGCGACTTTCTGCATGCTTATTTTTTCAAATGAATATTAGGACTCACGATAGCAATATTGAAATATTGAACATTGAAACTTCGACATTCTCATTGCCTAGCCTAGCCTGTGAGCTTAAAATTATATCTCAAGTATAATTTTATTTTAAAAATCTATGAGAAAATATGAACGATAATTATTGAACTTGGCTATACTATAGATCAAGGGAATGCGAGCAGCATACAGGAAGATTTTCATGCCTATTAGCTCTGAATCTGGGAGCATTGAAGATCGTCTTGAAGATTTGGTATATTCTAATATCTGTTTCCACATAAATTGTAGTCACAAATCATTGCCATTCACAAATAATACTTTCACAGGCGCAGCATGAAGAACTTGGTCAAATTCCTGTCATATGCTCCATGATACAATCGATACGTGATTCCTTTTCTGACAGTCGTCGTGGAATATGTAAATTCAGACATTGGAATGCATCTTGAATGTACTTTTGTCGAAAGAGTAAATCGGTAGGTTTGTTCTTGTTTTAAATATTTGCTATATTAACAAGATCTCTTTATGCAGTTTTTAGGCATCCGCTTTGCTAGTTAGTTCGCCTAATTCATGATTCACTCAAAATGATTCAAAAATAGCCTAAAATCGATAATAATTCGCTTTTTTCGATTCACGATTCGCGTGGTGATTAGTGAATCATGTGACGCTGACCCCGCCTTTGTCGATTTCCTTACCACATCCTTATCCTTAAGGCATCCCTAGTCAAGAATGCTAGTACCTCTATTCAAAAGGCCATAACTTTTGGATCATAAACCCTTTAACCATCATAGCAAGTATCCCAATGACCCTTTTTGAAACCTTTGCAATAAAAGATGTCTTAATGGTGTTCATCATCAATCAGTATAAGTATCAGTGTCACATGATCTGCTAATGTCCTTGTGAATCGCGAATCAGAAAAGCGAATTATGATCAGTTTTGTTCTATTTTTGGGTCACTTTGAGCAAACCTCGATTTCAAATAGCGAATTACTTCCTCCGTTCCATAATACTTGCTACTTATAGTGACTTTTTCCCACACAACATGTCATACTCAGTAACTCAGTAGCAAGTATTATGGAACGGAAGAAGTACATTACACTTTCTGTTTGTGAATAATATATGTGATTGCATTTTTGAATAGCTTTTCAGATTGGTGATGGAGAAAACAGACAAGAAGGGAAAAGAGAGGCAGAAAGTGGATTTTCTGTTGTTGTGGTTACATGAAAATGACTTGACCCAATTACTGCATCAAGCTGGTGGCCAACTCTGTACTGTTGTCTGTACACATACACATTTAACATGCTATCTGGATCCATTCAACATTTTTTTTTCATTTTTTAATCTAGGGGGACCAAAAACTTACTAGGCTATCTGTCTTTAACTTGTTTATTGTTCTTTTATTTATTGACTGATTTTTCCCAAAATAATTACTCTCATTTTTTCTTATATGTTTGCACAATTTAATATTAATAAGTTTTTAATCGAATGATTTTAAACATGTCCGCTTTATCAATATGCGTTTTGAGAGCATGGCAAGGAGTAGTCTGGCTAGACGTCAAGATGACTCGTTTTTGAAGGACCAAAATGATGGGATAGGCATTGTTTGAGCCTCTAATGACTAATGGTCTTTTGAAAATAGCATAATTAGTGATTGTTTTGTCGTTGCCTCATCGGAATGGGAACAAGAGACGGGTTCTAAACAACTTTGATCCTAATGTGTTGAGCTTTGTGTCTTTTGCTAGGTGTCGGACACAACATTTCATTACCCCTAAGGCCAAAAATAACTTTCACGTAAGTGAGGTTTGAAGGATCGGATATATGCAACTTCACATAAATAAAAAATACACAAAATTTAATAAGTCATTTTAACATAATTGATTACAATTTGAAACAAAAGAACTGTAAATCTTTAACCCTATCAATATGAGTTAATATTAACGTGTTTTAGATTGCCTTTGAAGGTTGCTCGAATGTTTATGATGATCGCTCAAATGTTCTAGAGAAATGATGAGGATTGGCTTGAAATCAAAAGGAAACAAAGCAAAATAAAATAAATATTATTTGTGAATATAAACCAAAAAACAAATAAAAAAAAGGTTCATCAAAATAAAAAAGAACAATATTACTCAAAAATATGATGAACGTATCTAAACATATCACCCAATTTTCTCAATCACTTGAAGAGGCATACTGTTTTCTTTGCATTGCCATTCTCAATTACAAAAGATCTCTAAAATCCCAAATCATAACATGAAATGAAATTATATAAAAGCTATACACACTGAAATTAACAAAAAATTAAAAAGAAAAATACCAACATAATATCACAACCACCCACTAAACAAGTCATCAAATCTCAAAATAGTATTGTGAGATTCATTCATTCCTAATTAGTAATAATACCCTTTTTCTTTTTCTTTTTCTTTATCACACCGGAATAACATCGATCTTCGAGGTGTCTTCACATCTCAATACGATACCTTCGAGGCTTGCCGGGAGTATACATTTAGACCATTGGCACCCTGTTGGCAACGGCTCTGGCGGAGGAACTATCATTAGCACATTATCGTTTCGTTGTACCACCCCCATCACGCTCACGGTGCTACCTTCTTTGATATACCTATTCACACGGGTTAAAGTACACGTGTTAGGGTGAATATATTTCGCCACCTCGGAACTACTCAAAGCGCCGACAAAGTAATTTTGTCAAGTTAATGCTTACCCTTCTTTTAAGCGCATGACACGATCATCACTTGAGAGGTTTCTCTCGGATAACCACCGAACAAAATCAGGTGACATATCTTTGTTCGATGGATTAATATCAATGACGACAGATTCGTCAACATATGGAGTCACTCTAGCACCATAACCCGTCTTGACCAGAGCTCTCAATCCAGATTGGAAATCGGAAATGTAAAAATCAACCACATGCCGCTGCAATACAAGAAGCTTGACATCAGATCAATGCTACGAAATGCAGTTCATAATACCATTAACTTTACCAAAGACGCTCGACGTTTTGAACATGTAACACCTTAGCGACTCTTTCGGGTTTTTGAAAAGGAAAAAAAAGGAAACAACAGCGTTAAATCTCTAAATTTCATAGGTTGCTTATGCGAAAGCTGCATTGTTCGTACTTCGTAACATCAGCATAGAAGGCCACACCTAGAGTATCTTCAAAAGGCAAATCAATCTTCCAAATGTTATTATCTTATAACAGAAAAAACAGATCTTTCAATATAGCAGGTTTTCAGCATCCGTCTGGCGATAGATGATGTTTCTATCAGTATCCCAAGGACAGACACCACAAAACAATAGAGGGGTATGTTCTTTCGACATACTCATTGACTTGACAAAACCAGTTTCCCGTTTTTCATGAATATGTGGAAGACTTCAAAAGAAAGAAGATGATCATTTTCGGGTTGAGAGCTTGAGGCCTATGTTACTTGGACTCTTCATTTTGCTTCATGTACCCGTGTCCGTTCCTTGATGCTCGGACATTGGTATGGCACTTAAACTCTTCACTTTAGGCATAAAATTGAATGTTCAGACATATCCGACACTTGGACACATACCGATATCCGACATCAGTTTCCAAGTCCAAGTAACATAGCTTAAGGCCTGAGGGAAGGCTTATAGTTCTTAAAGCTTGAACAGTCTTTTGAAAAGTGAGGCTCTGTTTGTACTCATTAACTATGTAACAACATGAAGCATTTAAATGACAGGAACAATATCCAATATACAAGGGACCTATTATGAACGGCATGCTACACATCTAGGGGAAACAAAGATGTAAAAAACGTCATGCTAAATATTTGAATTGAATGCAAAAAAGGGTTAATGAATTACTTCCATGCATTTGAGAAAATAAAAATAACCAAGATTCAAATTTTAAATCACTTGAACTAAAGAAACATTCATTTATGCAGATGAAATTTAAAACTCTATACAACAGAAGTCACATGCAGTTCTTTCAAGAAACAGAATTAAAACTCGGCGGAAGCCATGAATGCAACACGATGCTTTAATTTGATTAGCTCCGTTCTCTTTTCCTTATGGGTTGTGGAGGCAAACAAACCAAAATGAATTCGCAAGCCTGGAATGAGGCCCTCTAGCAAGTGAAAAAGAACTTCATAACAAAAATCACTCTTCATGGGATTCAGAATGTATAGACGTCATGGTCTAATAATTAACCGGAGGTGTTCATTTGGGTCAACGGGTCAATTTCGGATCAAGTGTTTCGAGTGGGTTCAAAATCGGGTTTTGTGTACGCATTGGTTTGTTTTGGACACCTCTATAATTAACTAACCCCCCCAAAAGATTTACACTTGGCTTTACTAGGGAGTTAAAGAATCAAGGCTAGAAAATAATTAGGGATGAAGTGATAAAGAAAGAAAAGTGGTAACTGCAAAGGGACGTCCGAAAGTTTATAGGAAATCCATTCAAGCCAAGAACAAAATGTTTTTAAGATACCCATACGGCAAACGTGGATGTTTATGGCAGAAATTGACTGAATTTGCTACGGATAACCGAGCATCTTTCATTCTATCAACCAATAAGAACCAATAACAGGGTTTGTCTACTTCCTATGCAACTACAAAACTAGTTTATGAACTATTAAATATGCTCCCAAATAAGAACCTGGATTGATGAAGATTGATGAATTGAATTAATGTAACCAATAATGGATTTGCTCCCCAATATGGAAATTACAGCAACCCTGGAATTATCATTAGAGTTAGTTCCATACAACACCTGTTCTCAATTTGTTAGACTTGCAAAGTTTATACCTGAAACTCGAGATACCGAAAAAAAAAAACAGCGGATACTTTGCACTGCAACAAACTAATGCATACAAGTGGTATAATTCTGTAAAGGGTGTAAAAAAGTAAAAAAAAAATTGTCACACAACATATTGTTAATCTTGAAACCGTCAAACTCCATGCAGCCACGCCCGCATGTTTGAAAGATACAAGTATATTTCTTCGTATGCGCACACAAGAAGCAAGGTTATACCTAACAGTTGCAATGAATCTATGCAATAAAAAAAGGTTGAACAAGACAGATGGTTTCTCACCTCAAGTGACCGGAGCCCCCAAGTAAAACGCCGATGACTGGGGTTAGCAGCTTTAGAATCCCAGCCTCGATACTCATATAAGCTAGTTGAAGTGTAGACACAACGAGGAATTTTTTGAAATGATGATTCAAGAGGTACATTTCCACAAGTTACCACCTTCATTTGAATGAGAAATTGGTTAATTGATTCTAAAAAGATATCAAGTAGAGCATACAAGCAAGCACTTTACTAATGTTAAATTAGAAATTAAGGTATTAACTAAAAAGTTCCATTAGTTCTGCTAAGATAAACTTAATATTAGAAAAGAAGTGCATGCTTAAAGATTATACGCCGAACTACTAAATGATCCATATCCTCCAAGACACAGAATCATATTAGCACAATTGCCATTAATTTGTAACTTAACATGTCTTTCAACTAAAGTACAAATCTCATGTAAACTAAATTCACCCTCTAGTTATATTTTTTCCTTCAGTCAAGAAAATTAACACAATATTCAATACTTTCAATACGCAATTCATTGACCCTTAGTATAATGTACCAAATTTCTCCACCCATTTTTGATTTTAATTTATCATAGTTGTACATTTTATTATTCCCAAGTCCCAACCACACAATGCTCACTCCTAAAGTAGATATCATAAAATCTCCCACACCATTGATAATGGTTCAAAGTACTCTGTTGAAGGTAGCCATGAGAAAGAAAGATGAAAAGGTGAGATTGTTATAAATAGGGAAGAGGATATACCAATGACAATTGATATTATCAAGAGTATTGTATTCAGTTTTCTAACTCTTAAACTACAAATTTTATATTTAAATCTAATTTTTTCTATCTCTTTTTACTCATTTATTTCTCATTCTCTAAAAATCTCAAATCTACACTTGTTGAAGGTCTATAGCTAACTCGGATTTTGATACTGAAGGTGAATGTTTCTAATGCAAACAAAGCCAATAAAGGCCTTATCTTGTTGTAAAGGAGTAAAGATGCAAAAGTCAATGTAACAATGTTCAGCTCTAGATTTTGTGCAGGTGGAATTTTAGTGAGAAGGCTTTGTTTGGATGAAAACTCTAAACTCCTAACAAGAATACTTAAGGAACGAGCAATTTGATGATGATGGAAATATTGAATGTGTGGATGAATAAAACATGTTGATCCACCTTCAAAAGTGTGGATTGTCATAGGGAAGTAACGAAATCAACATGAAATTTTTTTCAGTTATGCTAGAGAAACAAAGATACTTGAGAAACGAGCAATTTATGATGATGAAATGTGTGGATGGATTAGAAAATGTTTATCCATCTTCAAAAGAGTGGATTGTCATTGGGATGTAACGAAATCCACATAAAGTTTTTTCCAGTACATTGGAGAAACAAGGCAATCAACTATTAAACTCACAATCATTCTTCTTCACGAGTAAAAAAGACACTATTGGTTGATATCCAAGCAAATATAGCTGTTATGAGGCTTATGGATCTATATGATCACAAACAACAAACTATGATACAAAATGGATCTATTTGATGGGATTTTAGCAAAAAATTTGTACAGTTGAAGATCAGAAATTATGCGATTCAAGCATAAATAATGAGATATCAAATACACTGAACCAAGAAAGACCACATGTCGTGTTATTAATTTGTACAAATGCCCAACCAAAACAAATGAAAAGTACAGAGTGACATACCCCGGACACTTTGACGAACTGTCCATTTCTCGCTGTTCTAAGCTCAGCATCTGGATATTGAGCAATAAAGCCTGTAATAGCTCTCCTTCCCCAGCAAGTATTCCATGTAAAGACAGCTGCAACCGCACTAAATAGCACCACTACCACAATCAGAAGAATAGGATTGTGCACAGCTCCAAGAATGAAACCACCAGCAATGAAACCCATAACAAATAGCAGAACCATGGCATACAAAATAGACTTAGGGAAGCTCTTGTAGAACGAGTACTCGTCCTCTTGATTAAGTTTTGTCACAGCCTGGTTGTTTACAATTGATGCAGTATGATGTTTCATGGAACCCATGGACTCCAGGGGACCAGAAGCCTTTCGAGGAGCTCCTGAAGAATTCAAGGGGCCCGAAGAAATTGGCCCAGAAGTTATCAAGCCTGTGGTGGGAAGCACTGGTGCAAGAGGGCCAGAATTCTGACGAGAAACGCCTCCACCAGCCTGAGGACCCGAAGACTTTTTAACTGGCTCGCCGTGTTTGTTGAGTGGACCAGAATTAGTTTTTTTCATGGATGCTGAACCAGAACCGCTAACATTACCAGAAGAAACTCTATTCACAGAGTTCTGCATAATCGGGCCAGAGTGAGAAGCAGCTCCTCCAAATGATCCTGTCCTCATAGGGGCACTACTGATAGGTCCAGACTTACGTGACCTCGACCCATCTACAGGTATATCAAACATCTTCCCAAGTTCCCCGGATTTTTTAATATCACCTCCGGTATAAGGCATGGCCACTGAACTCATAGTAGGTTGTCTTTCCTTGGGTTGTTCAGGGCGTCCTGACACATAAAGCCCATTACTGAGCTTATGGGATGGGAACCGAGAACCCATCAGGCTGGTCTCTTTGATCACCCAGAAGATAAGCACAAAACTTCTTAAAATAAAATTATGTCAAGGAACTGCAAAAGTAGGATTTAGATGGTCAAGTTGATGCCATTGACAGATTTAATCAAGGTAAAAGTACATAATAATTATTGACAGACATTATGAGGCTCAAACAAGTAAGATACTTAGGAACCTTGAAATTGAAAAAAAAAATTTAATTTGGCAAATGGTTGATAGCTAATTTAAGTAGCTTATTTGACCAACTAATATTGAGCATGTTGGTGGGAACAACTGAATTAGCTAATTTATAACAAGTTGTTTTAACCGGCTAATTCAACCAACACTAGCAATTGATGGTTTGACCACTCAACCATCTATTTGTACCAAATAAGCTAAACTTTTCCAACAAGCTATTTTGCCATACACCCACAAAAAAAGCATATAGAAGAACTTATATTTTCATGAACACATGTTATTTGCAAAATCTAAAACCACCATATGATAAACAATTGGAAGCCCCAAGCCAAAGAAATGCATCAATTTTAACCTACAATTAAAACAGTCAAGCAGGCTCACTATAAGAAAAAGGACAACACCAAATTATATTATTACTAAGATTAATCCTTGGGGTCTTCAAATATTTATTCAGAATATTCTTCACTGTTTTAGATATTACATTTGCTCATCTGAAATTTTAGGAAGAGGCATAAGCGAATATATAAACCAATTAATAGACATTTTTGTGTTCTAATCCTGCAAAAAAATAAGAAAATTAGTGCATCCCCTCTTATTAAATGTCTACCATGGAAATCATCCTTAAATCAACATATCCATGACCACAACATAACCTCAAGAACAAAATACATAAAATCATACCAACCAACCAACATCATCATCATCATCATCATCATACCCGGAATATCCCCTTCATAGAAACTACGATTACCATACCCTTGTCAAAATAGATAGGAAGTTTACCGTCAGTGAGACCCTCGGCTCGAAAATGACTCATACCAACCAACCAACATGATCTCATATCCTCACAATCAAAATCAAAATCAAAATTAAGCCTTTATCATGATTGTAAAAACCTCAATGGATCCGGGTTTTGTGCCATCATTCAGTACAAAATCATACCCAAAACTCTATTCCTAGTAAGTACTAAGAGTATACTCCAAATGCACTAAATCCACAAAAACAAAACATCCCATAGATAATAAATTCATAAATTACAATAAGTCCACAAGCCCAAATCAGCTAAAAATCACTATAGACTATTCAAAAAATCAACAAGATAATGATAAAAAAAATTAATAATAACTACAGCTCAAAAAATAAACAACCAAATAGATTACAAATTGCAGATCCAGAATACAAATCTAGGGTAAGGGGAAAAATACAGAACCAAAAACAAGCAAAATAAAGGAAAACAAATACAAAAAGAAATACCCACATTATCATTTGAACCACAAAACAAGAGATCAAAAAAACCCAGAAGAAATTTCACATTACAGTACATATAAAGATATAAAAAGTTAAAAACTTTATGGAAAATTACCTAAATGGAAATTAAAAAAAGAGTGAAGAATTCAAATCTGAAGTAGTAAAAGTGGAGTAGATCTAATGAAAGGACAAATTAATATGGAATCCATAATAATATTGACACCCAACAACTGTGAAGCAAACTGAAATAAGAAGGTAAGAGAGAGAAAGAAGGGTGGAAGGTGTGTGAGAAGAGGCAGAGTGGTTATTGGCTGAAAAACAGTGATGGGGTTGGAGGAGAATAATAATAATAACTTGTAAATTAATTTTATTAATTTTGCAACACAAACAACAAATAACCCAAAAAGATCAACTTAGATGGATACTTCATCCGTTCCCAAATACTCCATAAATTTCGTTGTTAGACACTATTCATCGTTCAGGCTTATTTTATATATTGCGGCTAATGAAGATGATCTAACTATTCATCAAAAATTCAAAATTATAAATGGCATTTTTTTATTTTTAAGTAATGAAGATGATCTAACTATTTTTACGGTGTGTTTAGTAAATACTCCAAATGTCTTTCCATTCACTTTTTGCACGGTTTTCAAAGTAAATTTTGAGCCTTAATTCTCTAAATATGCATCATAAAAAATTATAAAAAACTAGTATATAGAAACCCGTGCAATGCACGAATTTTTTAATATAAGTTAACATAAAAATATTAATTTTAATTAATAATTTAATTATATAGTGTATTTATCATATTTATGAGTCTCCATTCAAATATAATTAATATTATAATAATATTATAATAATTACATAACAAAGCATTAGATATGAATATTTATGTGAATCATACATACATAATTTCTGCAAAAAAACTATAAGAAAACAAAAGTAATATTACAAAAGTATTGTTATATTCTGTAAATATTTTATTTCCTAATTTGAACATGTAAATCAGTTCTCAATATTTCCACTAATTTCTGTAATTTTCTGAAATTACCTGTTCTGAATAGCTTAAAAATATAACTGAAATGATTAATAATGTTTCTAATTATTTTTGTCAATTGATTAAAGTATATCTAATTATTTTTTAATATCAGACATTTGCAAGTAAAATGACTGATTGCAAAAATATTTCAATTAATCAATCAGTGATATTCTTCAAATATTTTATTTCCTAATTTAAGCATGTAAATCAATTCTCAATATTTCCACTGATTTTTGTCAATTTTATGAAATTACCTGTTCTAAGTAGCTTAAAAATAAAACTGAAATGATTCATAATGTTTCAAATTATTTTAGTCAATAGATTAAAGTATATTATTAGTGAAAATAATTTAGGCACAAAATCAATATATTTAATAGGTTAGAAATATCACTTAAATAATTCTTAATATTTACAATCATTATAGAAAATTAATTTGGATTAGAAATCTTATCATCTCGATGCAAGAACAATAAATCCAGTTGATATTGACAACTTAAAGATTAGTTGAAATAATTTAGGCACAAAATTGTACTAATTTCTGCAACTAAATCAACCAATAATTCCTTGCAACTAAATCAGTCAATAATTCTTTCCCTCTTCCAATGATTTCAGTCAATAAATCAGTCATTTAATAGATTAATAATACATGGCAATGCTCCACTAAAAATATTCCACTTGACAAATGCTCTTAAGAAAAGACACGTGGCTTTTCACAACACTTTTAATATAGATTATATATAATAATATATTCTATCATCTATATGTCTTAAAATCTTAATCAAATTTCTCTCTCCAAAATAGAATATTCTAAACGGGAAGAACATTAGAAAGCGGTGGAAGTAGTTTTTATT
This sequence comes from Amaranthus cruentus, assembly GCA_019425755.1. Taxonomy (NCBI): domain Eukaryota; kingdom Viridiplantae; phylum Streptophyta; class Magnoliopsida; order Caryophyllales; family Amaranthaceae; genus Amaranthus; species Amaranthus cruentus. The sequence continues at coordinate 6,035,932 of CM033459.1, read as the reverse complement.
TTTAGTTTTTAAATTGGTTAAAAAGTAGAATCTTACTCTTAAAATATGGAAAAATTACTGTAAATAATATAACATTTAGTTAAGTTCAGAATAATAATACCAATTTTATATTAACCATGAATAACGTTAATTTAGGAGTGTTTTTTCTTTGAATAATAACTTTAGTTTATTAGCTAATTTATCAAGTTTTTTGTCATGTAATTTTCTATCATCTGATTTTTAACATGTTAGGAATATTTCAAGAAAACACCCATAAGTTGGTATTATTCAGGATTAATCAAAAGTTGGTATTTTTATAGAAAAATAAGCAAAAAATTGTATTGATCTTGATAAATATTCCTAAAAATACTTTATAAATAACGTTAAATAAAATTAGGGTTGTCAAAACAAAAACACTAATATTAATATTTTTTTTTTCTTTTTGATGCAATTTTTTTCTTTTAAAAGTTAATAGCCAACAACTAATTTTTACAAAATATCATAATTAAAGAGTGAGTTTAACATTAGTCCATCTAACAAACCAACAACTAAGGTCAACACTACTATCAGTCCAAATAAAACGTCTAATAAAAAAATAATAATAGTAGTAGTTGATAGGATTGTACATGTACATAACACAAGAATTTACTGAGAAGGAAAGATAGGAAACAGAAATGAAAACATACCCTTCACCTTCTTCTAACTTCTATTTTTATTTATCTTTTTTCTTGATTGGCTGTAGCCTTAATAGTTACCTTATTCCGCTTAATTTGCACTATTTTTTAGTTTATTTTAATAAATTTACATTATTTTTATTTTTAACAGATCATCATCATCGTACACAGTGTATCTCACTCATAGACAAGCTATTGTTAGAGTCTAGAGAGAAAAAATAGATAGCAACTCCCATACAGGAGAGTGTCGTTAAAGAGTGCCCCGACTCTTTTATTTTTAATAGATAATGACTTAATTAGTTTTATACTTTATATTTTCTCTCTTATTTTTAAATAAATATCAATAACTTTAACTCAATATATCTGATTTTTTAATTTTCGTGCTTAAATTAAATAGGAGAATTTGTAATAATACTTGTTACATTTAACTTTTTTACGCAATTCAATGTACTATTTTTTTAATTTACACATTTAAAAATTATAAAAAGTTTATATTATGAAAGTATGGGATTAGACGATTCAAACAAGATCTCACTTGACTATATTATTACTTATATATTAGCCGCAATATATAAAATAAGTTTAAACGATGAATAGTGCCAAAAACAAAATATATCAATTGCTTTATGTTAGAGAATATGTGCTCTAATTCACTGCTGTCAAAATTGACCCTCGTTTTGCGCCGGAATATCTTACACTCACACTTCATTTTCCTTTTTTATTAATACTTAACACTTAATTTTGGCAACAAATTATCTTCTCAATATAGTATTGCTTTATTTTCTAACTAGATAATTCCCGTGCGATGCAAGGTTTATGACACACCTTCTCTTACATTGACATTTGTCATTTCCCAAGAATTTTATTAGAATGTATGATTCTCTTACATTGACATTTGTCATTTCCCAAGAATTTTATTAGAATGTATGATTCATCTTTATTCAATGACATCATCAATCCATGAGAAGATGACAACTCATCAATTTTTTGAGTTGCTTATGGCAGTTGTGTTTTGTTTTAGTATACAGTATATAGAATAGATTATTTATGCTTAGATTTCTTCATTCACAAATACTCACCACATTATAGTTATTGACATTATTCATCGTTCAAGCTTAATTTATATTATCATCATCCTACCCAATATATCTCGCTCATAGAAAACTATGGAGAAGGTCTAGAGAGGGAAGAACGACGACATCTCATACCTGTAAAGGAGAGCACGACCAAAAGGAGTCCTCCGACTCGAAAAAATTAAGAGAAGTTCCTGCGTCGTGGTGATAAGTAGCACATATAGATATAAATACGTAAAACAATTTTAAAACTAAAATAAGAACAAAACTACTAAAAATAATAAATCAAGCTTAATTTATATATTGTGACAAATGTATAAGAAAAAAGTTAGTCAATTGAAATTTTATTTGAATCGTCTAATCGCATACTTTCTTAATAGTAACTTTTTATAAGTTTTAAATGTGTATAGTTCGATATATAAATAATTGATATAACATATTAAATTGCGTAAAAAAATCAGCATATAATACGTGATATCTTATCTTCTACCAATATAATTTCAATGTTCATAACATAATCTTTGGATTTTTTTTCCCTTTTTTGTTTTTATGGGTAATTCGATGGGATTACTTTTGCAATCCTCTCATATAAGTTTCTCTCTCTCTCTTTTTTTTAAGATATTTAAGTTTCTCTTAAAAGAAGCAAATTTACTTATTGAGAAAAAAAAATATTTACCGATGCTAACATGTCTTAATAAAAAACGATGAACGATTTTTTTGCCCATTGTAAATACTTTTTGTACAAAATAAGTAATTTAAAATTATATTTTAGAATAATTAAATAAATTAATGTACAAAATTTAAAAATAAAAAAATTAAATTAACGTTGTATTGTAGATTTGAAGTCTCATTAGCACTTTCATGTTGACAGTTGTCCCCGATTACATCTATCTTCAGGTATTTTAAGTATCTTTTTCACTTCCCCGTTTCATTACCGAAACAAATTATTTTATATGCTTTAAAATAATTAGTACAATATCAGTATATCACAACGATAAAGTTTAATGATAATCCGACGCCACATTCAACTCTATTGAAAGTCGAGAGTCCGAGTTGGGTTACAGTTGGAGTATGCATGATCCGAGTGGACCGAAACAAATTGTATCTTAGTTTCTAGTCACTACACTAAGCCCTAACCGACCTCCATAGTTGCATCAAAGTTGGCTTTAAAAGTAGCCATGAGAGGGGCACTACACGAAGCTTTTTCCCTCTTCTCATTGCTAGTAGCAGCGCCAGGGATATTAGCAGCACCATAATCTCGAAGCCACTTTTCCTGTTCCTCTAAAATCATCATTCAAACAAACTGACCCAAAGCCTGCTGCCGTCACCCAGTTAATCTAAATTACTCCAATCCAAATTTGAAAAATGCTAGCTCGAGCTCGAATTCTTCATAAATCTAACAAATTCAAACATTTGCTATCTGCTTATCTCTTTGATTCTAATTTATCTACCACTTGTTGTAGGAGCAATTCAACTTCTAGTGTTATAGCAAACCATTCTGTGTTATCTTCACCCTTTTCATTACAAATTAATAAAAGATTTTCATCTTTGGATTATACTTGTATCAGAGAAGGCAATTATGATGAAATTGCATCTCAAAATCGACAAATATGCGCTGGATGTGGTGTTCTTATGCAGGATTCTGACCCTAAATTGCCTGGATTTTATGTACAACCTACGCCTAAAAACCCTAATTACAAATCACCCATTAGTCGAAAGTTTGTTATTGAGGAGATTCAGGCATCTGATTCAGTCAAAAAGGGTATTCTTAATGAGCATGTAGAGCCTGAAAACCCTCCCTTAAACCCTAATTCATTGGTTGTTTGTGCAAGATGTCACTCTTTAAGACATTATGGTAAGGTTAAAGATGTTAGTGTCGAAAATTTGTTGCCGGATTTTGATTTTGATCATACTGTTGGTAGGAAGCTTGCTAGTGCTTCTGGGGTTAGGTCTGTGGTTTTACTGGTTGTTGATGCAGCTGATTTTGATGGGTCATTCCCCAAAAAGGTTGCCAAATTGGTTTCGTCCACGATTGATGAAAATTCATTGGCCTGGAAGGAAGGGAAGTCTGGAAATGTTCCAAGAATTGTGTTGGTATTATCTAAGCTTGATTTGTTACCGAGCTCAGTGTCGCCCACTCAGTTGGAGCATTGGATCAGGCAAAGGGCTCGAGAAGGGGGCGCGACTAAGTTGACTAGTGTTCATATGGTTAGTGCATTGAGGGATTGGGGTGTGAAGAATTTGATTGATGATGTGGTGAGATTGGCTGGGCCAAGAGGTAATGTGTGGGCAATTGGGGCCCAGAATGCTGGAAAGTCTACTTTGATTAATGCAATTGGGAAGCATATAACTGGGAAAGTTGCACCTATAACAGAGGCACCTGTACCTGGTACTACATTGGGGATAATAAGGTTGGAAGGAATTCTTCCTGGAAAAGCAAAGTTGCTTGATACACCAGGCCTTCTGCATCCACATCATATAGCTACTAGGTTGACAAGGGAGGAACAGAAGCTTGTGCAGATTAACAAGGAACTGAAGCCAAGGACTTACAGGATCAAGGTCAGTTTGTATTTATACTTTATTTTTAGAGGTTCTTTATATTTGTGTATTTTTTCTATTTTGATGGATCAAGAATCATTGTGGTAGCTGTCTTTCAGCATGTTTTTGTTATTTTCTGCTTTCGTCAAGCATATTCCTTTTGTGACGCACCAATGATAGAAGAAGACAGGAAGAAAGTATTAAATACTCTTTAGCTGAATAAAATACAATCAAGGGTCTTTCAAAAACGATCTCTTTGTTATCAATAACAAAGTTAAGGTTGCGTTCATCCGACCCTAAATTCTATCTAGGTGGGAGGCACTCAATGACATTGGGTTTATTGAATGGAATGAAGTTGAATAAAATGCTAGATGGTTACTTTGCGTAATGAATGGGAAATTTTATGCAATTAAGGGTAAGGCAGGGGAAGCAAGCTAGAGTGAAGAGCATGTTACTAAAAATGTGTAAGTGTTGCTATTTTTTATTAGTAAAGATGTATTTTTACTGATTGGCTATGCCATCTGAAAATGTTATGTGAGATATGACAATTGAGACTTATGATAATGTTAAAGCAAAGCTTTATCTACCAACAATAAGGCACTAAATCACATGGTATTTGAAGCTTTGCTCTACTCTTTTGAAGCTTCATGCCACCCGAGTGTAAAAGGAACTTTTCTTGGTAGAATGGAATATTACTCTTAACCATAGTTCTTATCTTATTTTCCGTTAAATACTTCTCCAATATGGGAACCTGGTGATTTATATCATGTAGTGTATAATATTGCTGTATATGCAACTTTTTAGCAATAAGCTTGTCAATTCCTCGTAGAACCTAGACATCATTTGTTGCAATGGATATAGAGATCACTTACTGAAATATTATGGTTGTTTTTGACGCTTTTGCAAGAAGATAGGAGCAGAATAAGTGTTAATTTCATATAGAGCCTAGTAAAAGAAATTAGGATTAAGAACTTCTTGTATTGATAAGTATCACACTCTTAAGCTCATACAATTATCTTGATACTAGCTTTATTTCTCTCTTCTGTATTTAACTATTTATAGACTATTACAAGGCCTTATACAATAACCATTGTCTCACAATACTCTCTTTAGATTTGTTACAAAAATATTCCCTCATGTTAGATTTTCTGTTTATTTTTCCTGTTGCATCAACACCTTTTGTCAGCCAATATGATACACCAATTTTCGTCTTCATCCTTAACACCTTTGGTAATGTTGCGTGATTGGTGGCTTGCTTGTATCATGACATTTTCTCTATATTAAATTGTGATTAGGACGAGTGGATGAAACTTGCTGTAAGTGGCACTTTTGGTGGACTCTTGTTGTTGGATAGGTGAGGTTTGTTGCCAGTTGCATTACGTGTTCCAAATTTTACGTGCGTAAAAGCTTGACTTCATCTCCGTCACATTTGAGTCCTTTGATGAAAGATCCCTTAAAGATGCTCCCTTGCCTCCCCATATCTCCCTCTGTAGTTGTCATAGTCTCCTAATGTGCAACACCCAATCATATAAGCTGAAGTGGCGATGCAAATTTCCTTAGGGATTCTCTCTTATGCCTCCACAATTTTCCTTAAGGATTTACTATGTGAATGATCTAGGGCCCCACATGAGATAGATGTTATACAAATCCATTGTATGCATGGTCGCCAAAAATCTTCTCTTGATCTGCTTCTTAAGCTTGGACTAAGTTTAAACCTTTGGTTATTGGGGGAGTAGAAAGTGTAATGTGAAGGCCTTTTGCTTACGTGACTCAAAATTTGAGTGATGTTGTTTTGATTAACAATGTATATGGTTCCAAGGTACTAACTTCACAACAATTTGCTTTGCTTAAACCCTTTTGATCTCTTTGTGTTGATTAATAACGCCAGTAACAGTAACGAGGAATCATCCCTCTATGTTCGTATTTTAAAATCTTTTTCTCCACTGCAGGTTGGACATACGATTCATATAGCTGGGCTCGCTAGGCTTGATGTTGAAGAATTGTCTGTAGACTCTATTTATGTTACTGTGTGGGCTTCTTCTCTACTACCCTTGCATATGGGGAAAACAGAGAATGCTGATAGAATGCTAACTGAACATTTTGGTCAACAATTACAGGTAAGAAAACCTTAACCAAAATTCTTTGGTTAATTGGATTGGTTTGTTTATGTTGGTAATGTAAAACATTGCTGTGGAAATGAAAATGGCAGTCATCCAAATTTAGGATTTTGCATTTGCATTTTTCTTACAATTATTTGTACTGTTTAAACAATCCAAAATAGCGTCACATGATTCACTAATATCTCTGCGAATCGCGAATCGTAAAAACGAAATTTAGTCGGTTTTGGGCTATTTTTGGTTCATTTTGAGTGAATCTCGAATCGAGACATGCGAATTAACTAGCGAATTATGTGACACTGATCCAAAATTAACCAAACTTAAACCGAACAATCTTTTGCATGACTTTGAAGTCTGATGGTTTCGTCTCTTATCAGGAAATGAAACATATGGATTGCTAAACATTGAACTATATTTGCTTTTAATATGCTAAACTCTTGAGGTAATTTGGTTATCATTTGTGTAATTGGGTCTGGTATAAGAGATTCGTACTCAATTATAGAAGTCAAACAGGACTTACCAGAGCTTCACCCGACTATTGCAGCCAAATTTGGACCAAAAATAAACACGGCTTAAAATTTGAAATTGACCAAAGTTATGTGTTTGTTTTTGTACCCGAGCAATGTTTTTTTTTGATGATGATAAGTTAATCAACAATAAACTTGAATATGACTTGATGAGAATGGTTCAGAATTCCAAACCAAATTTGGATCAACCGACCCAAAACGTAAAAGGGATCTGACTAATGTTTAATGTGATGATGATAAGTTAATTTTAACAATAGGCTTAGTATGACATGATGTGAATGGTTCAGAAGTCGAAACCAAATTGAACCGAATAGACTCATGACCCAAGTTCTAAGTTGAACCCAAGTCATTTTAACTCAAAAACCTGTTTACTACCTTTAATCTGAATAACACGAGATAATATTTAGTTTCTTTTGAGGACAAAGACCAGTCATTCTATCTTATGACTTATCCCGTCTGCATTCCATGTCCTCGTTTAATATCTTTATTCTGTTATACTTCTGCAAGTAATCGAAAATTTGGAACCATCTAAAATGACCCATTTGCTTCAGCCACCGGTAGGAGAAGATCGAGTCGAAGAGCTTGGTAGTTGGGTGAGACAGAAATTTCAGATAACAGGAAATAGTTGGAATTCAAGTTGTGTCGATGTTGCTGCTGCAGGTGTCGGATGGTTTGCCATTTGCATCAAAGGAGAGGCAACCATCAGCGTTTGGACTTACGACGGAATAGATGTTCTTCTTCGGAATGCCTTAATTCCTCATAAGGCGCAGCAGTTTGAAGTCGCGGGCTTTACTGTCTCTAAACTTGTTGCTAAGGCAGACAAAAGTTCAAACAAGTTAAACATCCTAAAGAAAGACAAAAAGTTGGCTTGCTGATTTACATTCTTTGGGTTGTGTATTTTTTGAAATAAAGGTTCTTAAGTTATGAATATCATTTTTGAGAAACATAGGATTAGAAATAGTTAGAGGTATTTTGTATCCCTTAGATTGATAAGCCATTAGGACTGATTTATTAGTTTATATAGTCAATTTACTAAAATTTAAAGTTTTGAGTTTTGACATGACTTGTAGTTTATGACATCCGATCGATATAAATTTTTTTTTAATTCTTCGTATTTTTTGACCGGTTACTTTTTTTTTTTTTTTTTTTTTTTTTACGTTATTAAAAATGTTTAAGCATTCACTTTTCTTGTGTAGCTAGAGTGTAAATTGGTTTAATTTTCCCTTTAATTGAATTAAATATTTTTATATAAATATTTCAACTTTGCCACTCTTTCAACTCTATTTTCTAATAAAACTAAATTTGCACTCAAACTTTAATTTCTTAGAAAAGATACTAAAATTTGACTAAAAAGACTACATCTACATGTATTTTCTAATCTAAATTATGTTTTTTTCTTTAAAAAATAGGAAAAGGGGTAAGTTGTTAACCTCCATCTAGTGACACATTTTATGCAAGTTGCCTATTTATAAAATTTTATTAATTCTTGCTAATAATTTTACGATTAATATTTTATTTAATTATTATAATATTTAGTCTCACTTTGTAATAAGTCATATGTTTAATTGTTATTTATTAATGTTATTTATTTCTTAGTTAATTAGTTTAGTATTATTATTCAATTAATTAATATTTAAAATTAAGAGCATTATATGTTTGATTTTTTTAATTTATTAAATTGTTATTATTCAATTAATTAATTTTTAATATTTAGTTACAGTTTTATTTTTTCGGAGTAGCTTTATCCTTGTTAGACGCAACATGTCAACTATTAATTTCAAGTATTTTAAAAAAAGAAAGTTAATAATAATACGTACAACTTTTATAAAGCAAAACTATAATTTATTGGTTTCTCTAGTTTATTAATTATTATTATTATCTATAATAATAACTATTACTAAAACAAAACACACTGATATCATCATTAATTAATATTGCTTACATGTCACAACCTCAACAAAAAATTCCCCTCCAAAACTCAATGATGACATCATTACTAATTAATATCTTTGACTTAATTACTTTCTAACTATGACTATAATGTTATCCATGTTGATGTTATACTTTTTAGGTCACATCATTTAATATTAGAAATCTATATATTTTGTTTCATTTTTTCAATTATTTATAAAATCTTATCAATTTTATTTATTAAATGAGTATTATTTAAGTGTATTGGATATTTTAAGTTGGTTAAAAGACAATATACTTTTATGAAGATTTTTTTATTTATACTAATGAAATTGTAATAAATAATTAATGACAAAAATTTTTTTAAAAATTTTAAAATTTTTATTTATGTTAAATCTATAACTGAATTTTCACAATCATCTACATACAATGCAAAGTATGATACAAATCAAAAAATATATGTAATATATACAACTATTCAGAGCGAAATGAGATACAACTATATATATATATATATATATATATATATATATAACTATACAGAGAGAAATGATATGTTAAAATTTAATAAAGCCGTGCATCCCACGAAAATTTTTAAAATTTTAATTTTTAAAAAATTTTCCCACGGGGATTATATAGTAAGTAATTAATTTACATTACAATTAATTTCTTTAATTTTATCACAATAATATAGGATCACTCTAATAAAAATCGTCATCATTAATTATACGTAGAAAAATAGAAAGTATATTCAAAATTCAAATTCCCTAAAACGCACTAGAGTCTAAGAGTCGCCGCCTGAGTCCTGATCGACAGCATTCCATTCCCCATGAATTAGCCGTCGCCGGTGCCGGTGATGATGATCTAGGGTTATTCTTCCTACACTTCTGTTCCTTTCTTCTCATGTTTATGTGATGATTAACAAACTTTTTTCTTCTCCTAAGAATCGATTATTTAGGTTTCTTTACCCAGGTAATCTAAATTTCACTAATTCTTTAAATCTAATTGCCTATTTTCCTACACAAGTTCAAGTTTTTAGTACATTTTTTCGGGTGCAGATGTTGTATGGAAACGAGGAAGGTTGTTGGGTACCGCCGCAGCCCGTGACATTCCAATTAATAATGCTACAAGTAGGAAGAGGATCTCTTATTTGGAAAGGAAAGCCATGGCCGAAGCATATATCGATGAGTAAGTTATAAGAACATCTTATTTTGATTTCTGGGCTCTGGTTCCATGATGGGTTTTGAAATTTATTTATTTTTAATAAGTTCATTAGTCTACGTTGATTTCTTGTTTAATTTCGTTGAAAGATGAATTGGGTATGGTTTTGTACTTTTGTGTTTTTCAATTCAAAATAGGTATTTGATCTCAACCTTTTCTGATCGGTGATAATGGCAAGCCTGTAGTTACTTATGTTAAAATTGGGTACTTGGGTATGGCCCATTTTTTAAGTTAAGAAAATGGTATTTGATTTCATGTTGAAATTGTAATTGTGAAGGGAACATTTAAGGTTGATAACTTTTTGTTATGGGAGATAGTAGCATGCCTGAATCATGTGTGTTATAATGCAAAAACATGCTTTAAGGTAGTGGTTGTGAAACAACTTTTGATGTTGACACGTATTGTTTTGTGGTTGTCCCTATATTTCGGTTCGCAGGGAGCTCCAAATCCTTATAATACAGCGACATAGTGATGTCCGGGAATCTTCTCTTTTAGGAAGAATTCTTAATGTAGATCGACCAGTGCCAATTGATGTAGAGTAGGCGATTGAGTAGACCTTGGCATGGGTCATTTGATTGAAAACCCTTTTAATTTCGAATTGTGTAACATAGAAAAAGGCTAGCCGAGTTGGTTTTGCTTGCATGAAAAGGTGGTTATTTGTCCCTACTTATACTAGTATCCTTCCTTGATGATTTGGGCAATATTTTGCACTATGATGTATGCTGACATTAGGTGCTTGAGATATTCACTTTTTGCAATATGAAATGCCTTTTTTTTTGTTTCTCTTTTTCACGCCCACGGAATTCCCTTCATCGGGAATGCCAACCATAGTAGCATTCTCAAATCCACAACTGTTTGTTTGTCTTGCAATCCTATTGAGTCCGTGCTTGTTAGTCATATCCATGTATATTAGCTTTGTGTGAATCCAGAATTCTTCTCAAGTGTTATTTGTGATTTCGGCGCTTATATGATGACTTGGAATTCCTTTTAAATCGTGTGCACTTCTTTTTTTGTAAAATTACATATCATGTTTGCTATCAATGGCTAAATCTGAAGTAACCTCTTTTTTGAAGGATAAGGTTGCGTAGATTTTAAACCTAGGTGGAAGTCATTTAATTATTTTGGATAATGTAATGTTGTAATATAATTTTTAAGCAGCACATGGTGAACTGTTGGAGTCTTTTGAATCTTCTTGATAAAATGCCTTCGGCCATTTTAGTACACTGTTTTTGTTTTATATAGAATACAGGTAACACTATGCTTGTATTTAGCTTTCTCTGAAATATTTTTGCAATTGAAACAGAAAATTCTTGAATTACAGCACCTTCAGTCTTCCCGAATCATTTCCAGAGTTGTGCTTGACCCTTTTAGGATAGCATGATTTAGTATTTGAATTTACATTTAACAATAGTATATTAATACTTCTGGGTGGCTAATGTAAACACAAAACTCATGGAGGGAAATTTTGTTTTATTATGAGCAGTTTCACATTAGCTGAATTCTATACTAATGTGATACTCCTAGTATTGTGACTGGATTCTATTTGGACAGGAGTGTATTACTTCATTTGGAAAGCTGAAAATTACCGAAGAGGAAGGGGTAGTGTCATATTTATTACAAGACATAATACCTGTGTTAAAAAAAAATGAGAATAGATTTATATTGACTTAAATGGAGCAGTCTAAAACTTGAAATAGCAAAAGGAATGTTGGAGGCAAGAAAATTACAGACTCAACTAGGTAAATTCTGAGATAGTTTTCTTTAATGAGAGAAATGTTCATTTGATTGATAATACGGCCAAGAGAACTGGTGAATGAGGTTAACTAGTTCTGTATGAATTATGTGTCGATGCATATGTTAGAAAAGACTCAAACTTTAGTATATGGTGTATTTAATGTGTAAACGGATGCAAACCTTTTGCAAAATCTCTTATCAGTTGTTTCCTGAAGATGTATGGTATTCTTGTATTATTTATCTGTTTGAATATGTATACTTAACATTTTTGTTTTTGAACTATCGACGTGGTTTGAGCTCAAGATATATTATACCTATCATGACCTTTTGTTGTGCTGTCGTTACACAGCCATCCTATTTTTCAACTTATCTAGTTCGGTACTACTTCATTTAACAATGTAAAACAACAAGAAATTTAATTGAAATGAAAGTGAGTAGCACATAATGTCATTAAATTTTTATTTGACCACCTTAAATTAGAATATTTATCTTTCGAGAGAAATTTAATATTACGTGGTAAAATCTAATTAAAGTAAGACTGAGCATAGACTTTTAGCCTTTTAGGGAAGAATAAGAGAGAATAAAAATGATTCATAAGCAGGTTTTATTCTATTTGAACCAATATTATTTTTTGCAATTTTCTCTTTATTTTATACAATGGAGACAAAATTTTAGTGATAAGCTTTTCATCTTTGTGAAGATATTGGATACTCTTTCCATTAAAGTTTGCCATGTTCCCAATATTTACTTTATTTAGAGTTGCTTCACGTGGGGCAAGGACTTGTGTCCTTTTGTAAGTGGAGTTTGCAGTCCTAGAATAAACAAGAGATGAGAATGATGGTTGTGATAATAGGTTGATTTGATAGAGCGTAAGGTGGATCCTGTTATAAAGGTCAAGGGAGTGGTCCAACGTCGTCAATAAGAGCATGGCGCAAACTTTGGAGTTTGTTCCACAAAGGGAGTACTTGTTTATCTTGATTTGTTGGTGTTGGTATCTATTTAGTCATTCTATTGCTTTTTGGGGCATCACTAGGTTATCTGATTGATATATATTGGGATTATCCTTTTCATAGTTGACAAGCAGGCCATGGAATAAGATGTCTACACCATTTACCTGCAGGTACAGGGTGATGAATGCTGGAAAATTTCCAACAGTCACAGATGTACAGAAAAAGATTGGTGGCAGTTACTATCGAATCAAGGCTATTCTTCAGGAGTGTGAATACAATTCCAAGGTATCTCCTCTCTCCACTGCAACGACAAAATCAAGTATTGGAATAACAACTAAAGTGAATGGGAATTCTAATGGTGGAGTTAGTCCTGTCTGTCAAACGTTGAATGGTAGGATTTCTATTGAAGACTTTGGCATTTCTGCGGAATTTGATTCAAGCAGTGAAGTGCTGTTGTTTAATAACACTTGCCAGAAGATAGTTGATACATCACATCTGAACAAGGACCATGAGATAGCCTCTGGATGTCTTTCTGAGTGTGAGAGAGATGATGATTTGGCACGCCATGAAAAGTGTGGCAGGACATCTATTGAAAGAGGTATGAGTGGCAAAAGTGACATTCTGGAAACCAAAGAAGTATCAAGTTTGGTGGAGAACACCTTGAAAAATGACTCTCTAACGGCCTTGGCAGTGGTAAGATCAAGAATTAACATTTGCAATTTTGCACACTCAAATCTTTTTGGCACATACCTTTTATGTATGGATGGACTATTAGCACGCCATTTATTTATCGTATCCTCTTTTTTTCTGAAAATAATCCTGATATGTAAGAGGGTAAGTGTTGCATTTGTTTGCTATGAATTTGATATAATCTGATAATTTTCAAGAATTTGTAATTCGAGAATTAACAGTGGGCTTTCGTGATATAATCTGATAATTTTAAAAGAACTTTGTAATTCGAGAATTATGAATTTGCTTGGTATTATAGTAAGCAGAAGATCGTATATTGGAGAAGATTTGCATTGGGTTGGTGGCATTTGGGTGACCTAGTTTATTGAATTAGTTAGAGTTTTTATGTAAGTTGGCCCGCTTTTTAGCTGTATGTCTTTTACTTGTAAAAATGTTTCCCTGCTCATAGTATAGTAACATATTCTTGTATGCTATTGTTTTTCCCAACTTTTATGGATTATCCTATTCTGGAAATGATGCCCTATAACATCTTTTTTGTATGTTGTGACATCTTGAAGCTTATTGTTTGCGTAATATTCATTTTTTATTGGTGTTATATTGCAGTCAGAATTTTTTTTTTTGAAAATTTGAAAATATTGCGGTCAGAATATTAATTCTTAGAAAATGTGATTGGCATTTGGGTGGTGCAATTTCATTCTCTTGAAATCAATTTTGATCTAGAAAATAGTTTCTCAGCTACTGTAGAACTAAATGAATTAGTGAGGCATGTCAAAGATGGAGAGAGACCATTTGTGGATGTAATTGACGTCTAAGGATGGTTTGGAGATAAAGATACCTTAATGAGATTTTCATTGGTAATTGTAACGAGGATAACATTTTTAATTAGGTCAGATGATTCATAAGTGAAAAATGTCATATAGGATTGAAAGATTGGTGACTTGGTGAGACGTTCATAAAAACATGTAGCTGCAAAGGTTAAGAAGGCATTTCACGCTTGCCAAAATGCTTAAAGGAGAGGCACAAGATGAATATAGACTTATCACTATAGTCCCTTTGTAAAATAATGAGACCTTTAATTTGTGATTATATTTGTAGGGGTGTATGCCAATAGCTATACCATAAAACCTTGGTAAAAATGGTTGAGAATTACCTGTATCTCATCTGATCGACGGAGCCTTGCAGAATGTAGGGATAGAATACATGATTTTTCTATGTTCTTTTTTTTTTTTTTTTTTTTACTTTGAAAGAGCCTTTTCCTTAGAAGACAAGAGAGTTTCTATGGAGGGTCTTGAGTATGGAAGGGAGATTATAAAACATATGTTAAGATTTATGGTGCTAATATTAGTATGAGAACACTAGGTGGAATCGTGTTGCTTGTTTTCAATTTCAACTGTTACGTCTTGACTCTTGAGTATGAAAGGGATGTAATAAAAACATATGTTACTGATTTATGGTGCTAATATTAGTGTGAGAACTGAGAACACTAGGTGGAATCATGTTGCTTGTTTCAAGGTCAGCTGTTACGTCTTTACCTCATTGCAAATCAGCTTACCTAGATAATCCAAGTGGACATATCATGCTGTATGATATGATCTGTTGATATACCCTAATGTTGATCGTAATGAAAAAAGGTGTGATGGGTGGAATCATGTTGCTTGAGGTGGAGTCATGTTGCTTGTTTCAAGATCAACTGCTACATCTTTGCCTCATTCTGGATCAGCTTACCTAGATAATCTAAGGTGATATGTCATGCTGTATGTTATCAGTTGATATACCTTAATGTTGATTATTATGAAAAAGGTGTGATGGGTTATGGCAGATTTTGTGTGGGGAGACGATTTAAATCAAAAAGTTTACACATTGGGTAACTAAATTAAGTTACCTTCAAATATGAATCTGAAGAAGTTGGGTATGTGTGACTGATGTTGAAACCAAGATTGAGACGCATTACTTAAGGATAGTGTTTTCGGAATCAATGATGCATGACATTGTTCACCATTCATCAGTATTCTGGTTGGCTTGAGTGGAGGAATGGGTCAACTGTCAAGAGGTTTTAATAATAAGTAAATTTCATTTTGTTTTAAAGACAAATTCTACTGTGGTTAGAGTGTTAGCCACTTACGGAAACAAAATCGAAATTTGAATGGTGGTTGAAACCAAGGTGTTTCTTTGGATCTGTCGCTATTTTAGAAGAATTATAATGATCAAGATTGAAGTGAAGTGAGATAAGGAGTGCTTTACTTATGTGGAGAACTTGAGAAAGTAGAGCACTAATTGGTTTGGGCATTATTAGAAAGCGTCTAAATTCCTTGTATGAACTTTAATGGAGAATATAAGACAATACTTGGTTGATTTAGTGAGATGTGCAACTTGGTTGTTCGTTTTCTGCTTTGGGTGTCGATTAAATATGTATTCGTTTTGCCTTGCATATGAAAGAGGCTGAGTTCAATCCTTCCTAGAAGGTGGGGATTTGGTAAATGCTGATGCAATTATATACTCACTTTGGCTTGTTTGTGGTTTCTATGATTGTTTTGCCACCTGTTTGAAGGTTTCCTTGCACTTTCTTAATTCTCTGAGTATAAAATTTTATTTTAATTGCCAAAAGAGATATAAAGGCTGAACATTAGAAAGAAAATAACTAAGGAAATAAAGATTTATTATCCAATTCTGGAAAATCCAAGAAATTAAGAATTATAATCCAATTCTTCCTTGACAAACAAACTCCAATATGCATTTGAACAAGTAGTTGGTTGTGCAATGCACTCTTATTGATATTGCTGTTTATTATTGTTGCTTGCTAGTTTTGAGTTTCTTAAATAAGATGGTTCATCTTTATTTTTAATTAAAAGCTTCTGCGTGCAGGATAATTCTGAATTGCCAGCAAAGCCAGGTCACCATTCTGAACTTACTGGCATTTCAAGACCCTTGGAGCCTGAAGAAATAAATGAGGTTGCTGATCCAACCTTTCATTCTGTTGAATTCATGAGGTACCTAACTTGTAGTTCTAATCTGGTATCAGTAAACAATATTAGTAATTAAATTTGAGGCGAAGTTCTATTATTTTTTGAAGAGGATAAAAAGAAAAGAAAAGGTTGGTCATTTCCTGTAGCCCTGACCTCCTAAAACATGCAGATAGAGAATTAGCTAAAAGTTCGTGCTTGGCAGCATTTGGACAGGTTAAGATTTTAGCTTGTTGCCTACTTTTGCTCCTTCTGCTTAACTTTCAGCCTTCATGATGAATGAGTTTGATAATTCTTGAAAAGTAAAGAAAATCAAACAGTTTATGTGTCAATCTGTTTGCCCCATTCGCTGTCTGTCTAGATTGGGTAAGCTACTATGTTCAAAATGGTGCCTAATCTGAAAACAAAACTGCATGTGATACTAAAAACTTAGTAATCCTATTTTTGACCTGAACCAAAATTGATGGTACAAACCTGGACACCTACATTGCTTATATTTGAATATTCATAATATGCTAATTAACAATTAATCTGAGTGTGACTTCAACTGGAATTGGTTTAAATGGACTCAACAATCTTCCATTAACTAATTAGAAACTTATTCAAGTAAAAACCCAAACCAAGTTGACCTACTTTCAGTTATGATGGTGAGTTTCATTTCAGATCTTTTCCATTAAATAATTTAAAATAGTTTTCAGGATTCATTTCCAAATGGTTAGTATGTAGTTAATTTTGTTTAACAGGGCCATTGATGAAAAGTATTGAACAAGATTGCCATGATTGTTTCACTGAGTCAATATCATGATTAGCTCTTCTATATTTCATGCTGTTATAATTCTTTCTGCAAACTTTACTAATGTTGGAGCTGACATACTGGTCATAAAATAATTTTCTGTGTTATTTTTCTGGAGGTGCAGGTCAATGAATGTTCGAGAGATCTCAGCTGTGAATGACATGGACGAGCAAGGTTGTAGCTCTTACTATAGTGATAGTGCTATTATTCAGGAGTTAGATAACTCAAATGCGGGAGCTGAAGTGAATAAAATTTCAGAAGTTGAAATGACCTTGAACTGTCAAGTAAAAGTAGGTGCAAATGCTACTGTGGATAAATATCGAGTGTTAGATAATGATTCCAACCACCAAAAGGAGGTGGATGGGTATACTTGTCAAAAGATGATAGATGCACCAATCTTAATCATTGACAAGGATCTTTGCAAAAGTGAGGGAGTAGTTAAGTTAGCATCTAAGAGGGAGCATAACGAAACATCAAGCAATCTGGTTGATATTGGTGAACTTAATAGATCTCCAAAGAGTAGAGAACTATCAGAAAAAACAAGTTTGGTGAAAGAAAATTCAGCATTTCCAAATTTAGAAGCCTTAGCAACTGTGAGTTTCACAATTAGTGTATTATCATTTTATCAGTTATGTTTTTCTTTTTTTTGGAAATTTGTGTGCACTTGCTAATAAATGTGTTGGGATTGAGGCTTTTGCATTGTTTTGTGCAAATTTGTTGACTTCTGATGTATACTGAATCCATTTTCGACTAGCTAGGCGTAATTTCTTCTCCCTTGTTTTTAAAAATGCTTCTCCGTTCTTGATGGAGCCAAACATCTATAGATCTTTGCTTTCGGATTATAATGAAATGTAGTAAATGGCTTATAAAATCATTTGGGAAGTCGTAGACCGTATTCTCTGTCAAGGTCAATTGTCAGTCGTAAAGACGTAAACAGCCTCTTTGTTGTTTTAAGGGTAAAGGCTGCAGAGAAGTAGGATGTAGTGGCTATGCTTTCCTTGTTAGGTTCATCCAAAGCTGTAAGGTTTAGTAAATTTTGTTTATTCACTATTTTACAATGGTTGGGTGTCGTCAACGTGGTGGGGGTCCATGTAATGTAAAATTTTGTTTCGTAGATCTGCTCTTTATTAGTTTCAGTTGCCTGTCTGATTTTGAAGATGACTTTGATAAATTGGAAGTTTATGTTAATTTCACTTATCGAACGTGCCTTTGCTGTTTCTGAAGTGTCTCTGTTTTGCACTGTTTCAGGAGGGTTGTGAATTTTCTGCAACCTCAAATCATCCTTTTGAAGCTCCTAGTACATTGGAAAACTCAAATATTAATGAAACAGATGTAGCTTCTGCTCAAGCCTCAAAATCGGGTGAAATCTCAAGGTAAGGTCATGCAACCCATTTATTGTGATTTTTTTTTCGGAAATGGAATATAGGCAGTTTAAGTGGTACATGCTATCATATAAAGGATTGTAAAGATTGTGTTACAATAAGCAATATAGTTATTTTTAAATTCACAAAATGAGACTCACTACAGACTGTTGTGCTGCTTCATTAGCTGGTACCATTCTTTATCATTGTTATTCAGCATAATAGTGAAGCACATGTGTCATCGAGCATGCGTTTCTAAAAGTGATTTTACTGGTTCATTCCTCTTAATTACCCTGTGCGCACAGCTGTCAAAATTAATTGTTACCTCGTTCACAGACGAGAAAGAGTCCCTTTTTTCTTTGCCGCTTGGACATGGGTACGACTCTTAGACGCTTTATTTTGGACCAATAATATCGTATCTTTTCATAATGTAGTCGACTCAGACACTCGGACACGTAGCTGTGTCGGACATGAGTTCCCAAATCCATGTAACAGAGGTTAGGCTTACTAGAGTGGCAGCACTTGACGGGGAAGATGAGAAACACCTGAGAAGGTTGTGTAGCATGGGCCAGTATTTGAAAATAGGGGAATACAATGGTAAGAATAGGGGTTGTAACTCTGATTTTCTTTGGATGGAGCAAAAGTACGGAAGGACAAGTGTTTGGGAACAGAAAGAGGAGAGCGTAGCAGGAGAGAGCGAGGAAGCATGAGTTGTGGTAGAACGGTGGAAGTGAACAGGCGTTTTGTTATTGCCTTATGTTTTGTATGTCTTACACTGTACTATTAGATGCACTATATGTTAATGTTTGACTGGATTGATTGGTTTTCAGGGAAACTACGGCACAGAAAACCCAAGATCAGAAACTGCAGGAATCATCATTATGGGGCAACCTGAAGAATTTAGCAAACAATATGATCAACTTTTGGCGGAAAACTTGAATTACGTTTTTGATAGAGACCAACAAGATTGTATAGATATTATCATATGTTCGCACTTGTCTTTATAGTTATCGTTTAAAGTAGTTAGACAGAGCATATCCTTGATGGGATTAGATCACCGAGGTTCTTTTACCTCTTTCTAGGATTGAGTTGGAAACAGGAGCCGAGCAAGCTAAAGATTGTGCTCTCTCTTGTCATCAGTTTTGGTTTTGATGTTAGTAATTAAATTAGGGATACCTTTTGTTTGATCGAGAAGGAACATATACGTTGTGCCCATGTACAAAACTTGAACATTGTGACGATTGTTCTCAAATATTTAAGTTTTATGACGCAAACTTAAAGGAATTAATAGTGTGTATTAATTTAAACCGTATGGGGTTTACTTTGGTTGTCATTGAATTTCTTGATATGATGTGTTACTCCATTTTAGGCCGTTATCTTTGTTTCTTCCTATTTGCAAATTTTTTTATTGGCATACTTTTTTCTCTATACTTCACAATGAACATTCTATTTTTTGGGTCTTACTAACACTCCACTGTCTATCTTACTGTTTTTTGAGTTTATTTGGTAGATGATTTTTTGATTGATTTGAAATTGTTGGCATTATGATAGATGTTAGTTGATTTGCTAACTCTTACATCAATTGTTTAAGCCAATAGAAGGTTGGTAATTTATGGTTGTTAGCTGTTATAGACCAATTTTTAAAAAAAGTCAAATGCTAACGAAAAGTTATTGAAAAAAGCCTTTTAATTTTGACTTAAAAGTCAATTATTTTGTAGATTATTGACCAATAAAAAAGTTAAAAGTTAATTAAAGAGCAAATCAAAAAACATTTACAAAATACTTTATTTATTACTTTTTCGTCGAATCTTTAACTTACACTTGATAGAAACATTTAAATGGGGCAAGAAGAGCGTAGTTTTATTATTTTGTTTAGGTTTTGTCACAAAAAATTGCAAAAATCACCATTGTGACTTGATACAAAAAATGCAAGAAATATGGGCAAATGACGAATTCTCAAGCAAATTTAATAATCTTTGTGTATGAAAAATATTACCACACTGACAATCTGGTTTAGAGATTGTTGTAGGTAGGTGAACCTCAGCAAAGTTAACCTTTCATGTATAATGTATATTAATATGAAAAGTATTGATAAATATGAATGATGGGCTACCCGATAGGCAGATACTCACGCCCATCTACCTATTTTTCTTTTTATCATCTAAAACAAAACCAACTAATCAAATTTACAGCCATTAATATCGTTGCTTAATGCTACTTGGAGCAACTAATTAAAAACAATGATAAATGTTCAATATTGAATTCAAATGAACGATTTATAATATACGCCTCATTTTTCTCGACATAAGAGTGACATTCAACTTTGGGTGCAGAACAAACCCATTTACTTGGAAGTGACATTAATCATTGTCGTTATTTATCCAAAGGAGCCATGGAAGGGCCTCACAATCACCCTGAAGCAACACAGTATTTTTGTGAATGAGCAGCCTACATGCCGGTCAAAAGATGATCTAATCAAATAATTGAGCAGGAACGAACTTCACAACAGTAATCGAGTGCAGTATATCAATCTTACTCGAACAACGATCAGCACGCAAAATCTCTACTTGCTCCTCGCCATCAGAAAATAAATCATGCATATAATCAGGTGTATTACTTATCTTCCACCAGTGACATAACTGGAACTCCTTTGCTACTAAAACTACTGCACTGCACTCTCAACTCATCACCTATCTCAACGTCCGTCTTGTTATTTTTCTGCAAACAGTGGAAATAATTTAAAGCATGAGCCTATACAGAAGCACAGAACTTCAATCTTGAAGAAACAATACAAATAATATGGTATGTCGGTTTACTGTGATACATATATTAGTATAAACAGGCAACACGGTGGCACATAAAAGTTTCAACCAAAAGATTTCGAGACATGCTTCAGGTTCTAGTTTTTTTACCACAATCTAAATATTCAAGAAAAGTTATTTCACTATAATACTTCAAAACTAACACAGTAGAAAAAAATTGATTTTAATTACAGCAAGACCACCAAATGCCTTTCGCTGCTGAAAACGATGGTATTTGGGTTCTCAAAGAAGCAATTGGGGCAACCTAACAACCCCTTTTCTTGCCTCCATAAAGATTAACAAAATTTTTTATACCTAACTCAAATGCAGAAAGCCACTAACTCAGCTAGCGCAGGAAACTTTGAATAGCTATGCACAATATTGCATACAATTTCTCATAGAATAATTTTTAAATCACCTATGATCATCAGTAAGTAAAGCCACAATTGGGGGTGGGGGGAATCAGTGAACAAATAATGATTCTCAATAAAAGGTAAATATCTCAGTATATTCACGAATCAAGTGCTATGAAAACAAATAAGTCAATCAGAAAAGGGTGAAAATCTAACAAAGAGATATACCTCAAACCGATACATTCCTTTAAGTCCTCCACCCAGATCAAGGACTAAACCATGTGCACGAATTTGATGAACTATAGCTGTAACTACTGTGCCAAGTTTGAGATCTTTTGCACGAAGATGGGACCCTTGCGAATTGTCATCTTTAATGATAGAATCATCCATTCCAGAAGGCTTAGAGGCACAAACAGAGTCTGTCTTTAGATTAGCAGATTCTTTAGAAGGCTTAGAGGCACGGACAGAGTCTTTTTTTGGACTAGTGGATCTTTCTTTAGAAGGATTAGAAGCACGGACAGAGTCTTTCTTTAGACTTTCATTTAGAGATGTTCTACCTTTACTGGAAGCTGCTAATTTTTCTTCTTCGTCACACTCTTCAACACTTCGAATCAAAAAAGACGCTGAAGCAGCAGAGGTGTTAATTTCATCAGCTTCATATCTAGTTACAACCGGTTCATTGCCACCACTAAGCCTATCCTGACTATTACTCTTTTCTCCAACTGATGTCGACAATTGAGAAGACCCTTCTTTTGGCTCACCAGATCCTTCAGCAGAACGGTTTTTAATGGTTGCTTTAAGGGATAGTTTAATATTACCACGATTATCCTGTCCTATACACATCAAAGAAAGCTGCTGACCAATAGACACTACATCTGAAACTTGAGAGACCTGAAAGAAATGACAGAGACAAGATAGAAACATCAGGTTAATTCAGATGACCCTTGAACAAACAAAAAGGTCCATAAAGCAAACTAGATACGGTTATCAGGTAACCATTCTACTAGGTCACTTAAATTCAAAGTTCAGCACAAATGAGGTACCTAACCTCATATTAAAATTTGAAAGTAGCCACACAAGACATAACAGATATCCAAAAATACAAAACAGACAGCTAACCAAAAACCAACAATTTTGTAAATATTTGTCAATGATCTAGGAGAGTAAGTCATAGGACCTCAAATTGCAAACATCATTATTATTGCACTAATAACCAAGAAACAGATCCAAAGTAGTACAATATACAAAACCAATTGGTAGTTGATGTACCTTAGGTCCATGCATAAGCAGAAACTATCTGCTATGAACTGAACACCTACATGTTACTCAAATCATAGATTTTTCTAGAGGGTCCTTCACAATTACACTCCAATAGTTTGGCTTGGCATTGTGGGTTGAGAAGAAAACTCCATTTAGAGTTAGCTATTTCAACAAATGTAGCTATACCACTGCAGTCGTTTTACTTGAGCATTAAGAACATGATAATGCAAGATATTTTTCTTCTACCTAGAATATAACCATAACAGAAACGCCATCATATCAGAATATCAAGAGGTACATACTATATCCTAGTCCAGTAATGTGTTACTGAAACCAATAAGTTTCCTGTCACACATCATAGTCATAAAGATTTAAAGAGCATCAGATCAACATGGATAGAAAGGTGAAAGGTCGGTTGGTCAGCGACTCAGTATTGGGCTGTAGCAAAGTATGAGCCCACAGAACTACATGAGCAGTTTGGATCAAACTTTGATTTAGATTAGATCTACACAGATCCAGGTATGCTTTTGAATCTGAAAATAGTTTGGCTGTTACCTCCACATTCATATTTCAAATTCTATTAGCTTCTTCTGAGGAAGTTGTTTTTTCACGCAGAATCTTTGCTACTTCAACTAAGTCTGGGTCATGGTCAACTGTTAGCTGCACAGCAGTTTTGTTTTGCGTGCAATGACATTCAAAAAGATGTAGCTCCTAAGAAACACATATTATTCCCTTATCAACTGAATAATTGAATCATTTTGCTACACAAGATATTTATCATTTCAATTAAAGCCTAAAGTTGTCACAGGATAACTCAGATTTTGCAGTAACTAGGGCATAAGGTCCCTTTACTACAGGCTTTGACATTTTTCAAAGACAAATGATGTATTATCAGCCCCGTCAATCTTGAGGTTGTAGCCATGAATGTTACTAGTAGAGTCAAACTTTACCCCATCTCAGGTTTGGAATCATTTGATCCCAACCGTCATTGATTTAGTATATAGCAGGGCTACACAAGAAAGTATTTTTACTTGATGTATTGTTCCCTTATCAATTTTTTTCATAAGCGAAAAATAACTAGAAACCAAAATTAGCCAAATTGATGTCACAAGAGTTCTAATTATGATCATAATGTCACTTATTATAAATTTCTACAGCTAATACTAGACGCCTAACTTTGATCTGTGGTTACCCTAAATTCATATTCATCAGCTTCAGCTTTGGTCAAGGAACAGAAACAAAGTCAGATAATTATACGTAGAAGCACATATTAGTTTCTAGTAACAACATTGACAATAGAAGGAAATCACAATTACAAATATTTACTTCACTTACAGGTTCATGAGACAACTCCGACCTATGAAGAAGACCTTGTTGTCCTCCATTAAACTCGACAAAAGCGCCAAATTCTTTAATTGATGACACAATACCTTTGTAAATTCCTCCAACTTCAATTTCACGACCTATAATGAAATCAATCTGATGAAACAGAATTAGCATCCTCTAATGCAACAGTTAACAGAAACTTTGCATCAATGTGAAGTACAACAACAAACTAAACTATTCCCACGTAATGAACGAACATGGTTTACAATATAGCAAAAAACTGAGCAATCAAGATGGAATAAGTACCTTATCCTGTACTTTATCCATTATAGACTGATTTTTAGCAAGTATCGTTAGAGTGCCATCACCAACAGAAATCCGTGCTCCTGACGAGAAAATTATGCAGCAGTTATTAGCACTTGTTGAATAGAAAGTTCAAGACAGATCAAAATGATGATGGTCCTAAATTATGATCTATAATTCACAACTTCAAATTTGTTTCTAAAGCACATGGATCCACAGTGCAAAAATACAAACAGATTTCACAACCAAGACGAATGATTTTGCGGTCAATGCAACCTCTATTTTGGTGGCGGTAAACTCAAAAACCTTTATGATACAGTAACGATAGGTGATGCGGCCTCGACTTTTGAAATATGCATGGACTTGTTTCAACTCATTAGAAATTGTAAGTTAGGTTTTAACTGTACCTGTTTCTACTTCAATCGCTCTTTTCAGGGCACCTAGAGGTCCAACCAAACGGCGTATAGAGTCATTGCTGTACTTCAAGGTGGCTGTAATGAGGAAAACAAATAGGGTCAAAAACAGATTCAGACTAAAGTGAAACTGTGGAGGTCACAACATTACCTAATCGAGGTGAGTTTCTATCATCATCGGTGCGGGCTGCATTTATCTCACGCTCCATATGATCAAGGATTTGAAGACGGCCTTTTAAAGCAGGCTCCAAGCTTTCACAAATTATATCCAGTGGAATTCCAGCAGGCTTTATGTCTAACTGAATCGCTGTTATTCCATTACGAGTCCCAGCTATTTTAAAGTCCATATCTCCCAAATGATCTTCTAGCCCCTGAAATATGAGATTATTGAAAGCATTTAACTCCAAAAGAGTGAATAATCGCATATATATAGCAAATAACAGTATGTGAAATAAAAGTAACAGCCTTCGTGGACGAGGATGTTTAGGAAGAATATTCCAAAATCAAAACTCGTAGAGGATACTCCACCAACATAAAAGAAACAGATAATAAATAATAAGATTCTATCTCATTGATGGATTTAATTTTTCACAATATTTTATGGAACTAGACACTATTTTATTCATTGAAAACTTCAATTTCTCAATAGATTGACAACTGGTATTTGATGAATGCATTCTAACAAATATAAACAAATTGGAAAAAAGAACAAAAAGTAATGACCTACTAATAGGCATAACATTGTAAGGGTCATAACTCATAACACATACATGTCTATTTATGATTTTGTCCATTTACTTTCACTAGGTTCCAGGTTATTACAGTAATTTCTTGGGAGAATTCTTTACTTGGAGTTCAACTATCTTGTGATATGCATTCTTCGACCATTTTTTACAAGCTCTAGTGAAGGGAAACAAGACCACTTTCCTTTTGGAATGCCACATTAACTTCAAGCAGTGCAAGAGTTTACAACATGGCCATAAGAGGCTGTTTTGTTCACTACAATGGAAGGGAAAAGAATCGAACAAAGAGAAAGATAAGGACGGAACCAAACCCCTTGTAGTTCCCCTTTATGATTCATTAGAAAGGGGAAAAACAAATCAATATTTGTTGTTTGTTTATCAACCAATTATCTTCCTTGCTAATAAACCAATTTTTGTTGTTCATCCTTCACTTATCTTCTTCACTAATTCCTGCTCAGTTATTCCCTTTCATATCCAAGGCGGCCAGTACTTCTCTAACTACATTTTATTTTTTAATTCACCGCAGTCCACACTAAGAAGAAACAAGTGCCTGATAACCACCCACCTTCCCACCAAGGTTCCATAGCAACAACACCGTTGAAGTATTAAGAGAGTTATATGGTCAAATTTGACCATTAAATCTCCAGGTGTGGAGCTTTCATGATTTAATTTGCCATATATAAAGATGTTTATGTTCATTTTCTATCTTGCATCTCAATTGATGTGTTGTGGGATGTGGAGCGGGATAGCAGTGTTTTTGGAATGTGGCAGTGTGGTTGCGGTGGTTTCAAGCCGTGGTAGCCACATATTTTCTAGTTCACCATGGTAGTTTTGGGCTAGTAGCCTTGTGAAGTTTTCCTTTTTGGGACATTGATGGTGGGGAAATGACAGTTGTGGCCGTGGGTTGTCTGGAGTTGCCAATGGACTGTTGGTAAGTTGGTAGTCAGCAACAGTCAAAGGTGTTTAAGGTGTTTGAGTAGTTTAAGTGTTTCACTTTCACAAGGCCAGAACAAGGAGAAAATCAATAAGAACGGAGTCGGGGAACTAACTCTAACTATAGAGGAATAAGATCACAAAACCCAGACCAGTCATATTTTAGGTTAAGACAGCCTTGGTCTTTCTCTTTCTTGATTACCCCATACCAAACAGTATTTACGCTTAATCTACTAATGAGCTACACGAGAGGGATGCGCATGAAAGGACACAGATCCATCATCCAATTCATGGGATCTATAAACACACATTTGTCTTATAAGTTATAACTGTCCCAGAAGCAATCACAAAGTTGAGATTAGTAATAAGATCAAATCTGTAAGGATTTTGTGGTACAGGAAACTCAATTTCTGTTTTTCTTAAAGTTCTTACCTTCAATACCTTATCATTAACCACACCTCATGATGCCACTTTCTTGGATTTTGGGTACAAAAAATATTCTTTCTAATAATTTCAACTCCAGAAGAAATCTCAAGAAAAGGATGGAATAAAACTACTTTATTGAGACTGAGTTTTATACAGTGAAACTCTTTTCTAATATTTACATATATAAATCTATGTATAATAAGTAACAAAGATACCTATGAGCATTATCCAGCCCTTTGGTAGAATACGTATTGAGATCTAAAATCTTAAAGGAGATAAACTCTAAAGACTATGCAAAATGTAACTATTTAAGTGGGGATTCTAAATGTTGCCTAATCACTTATGTACATAATTTTTCCCTTATTACAGTTAGCTGAATACTGATACCTTTCAACTTATGACGATTGCATGTCTCCTATAGAGTTGAAAGAAATAATCTTTCGGTAGAGTTTTAGATAATTTTATTTACCTATATTGCATTCACGGTCTCTTTCAATAACAACAACGTTTCATTACTCCAATGCCATTAAGTGGCTCCTACCTAAGATAGGGTTTGGGGGCGTTAAATATATACAACCTTACCCTTGTTTGTGATAACACTAACAAAGAGGTTGTTTCCGATAACATAATGTGCAACTTTACATAGATAAGAAATGCACATGAATTAATGATTCATTGTACTTTAGTCCATTACAATCCGAAACCAAAGAACTTTAAATCTTGGCCCAATCAAAATACGGGACACTCACAATCTCTTGCAATGCTATCAAATAATAAAACTTTTCTGTACATATCAATAACTAGACAAGACACGTCCTTCCAGATTTTAATATTTATCAGGTGTTCAAAAGAATATTTTGGTTCATAAAAGCAGAGGATTTGACATCTTGCACAACCTTTACATCCAATAATATAAAGCCAACAAATATCAGTATTATTCAGAGGAATTCATTTCCAAATGCCTTACCAAGATATCCGTCAGTATACGATAATCTGATATCTCGCCAGTAATTGGGTCAATATCACTGACGAGGCCTACAGATACACCTGCTACATGTTCTCTTACATGAATTCCAGCATCCATCAGCGCCATACTACCTACCAAACAAACAGCATAAGCAGAGGACAAGAGGAAGAAAAAATAAAAGCACAACGACAAATGTATGAGTAACAATACATAAGAATCCATTGCACCCAAACTAGCTTGTTCTTATATCTGCAAGAGTTCAATATAATGTAAAGTAGTCGAACACAGTTTTACTAACTAAGAAAAACGTGTATACTTCCTCCAATTCTCCATTATTCTGTAGTTGCACTATTACTTTTTGGGATTCAAAACTCAAACTTCCTAAACTTCAACTGAAATGCATCACCAACATGACAAAACATAGCCAGGTGGGTTACTTAGATTCATCTACAATTTCAAAATAAGATTGGAAAAATAATCAAATACAATTCAATTTAACAACAAAACAAATCTACACTAGATATTTATAGCCAATAAACTAATTCAGAAGAGGACAAGCAGTTCTCAAACAGAAGAAAATTACATGTTGACCCAATTCCTTGAATCTCCCATTTAGGCAACTCCTAAAATATCAGGATAACTAAGAAAACGGACTCTTCATTAACATAAAGTAGAT
This sequence comes from Amaranthus cruentus, assembly GCA_019425755.1. Lineage (NCBI taxonomy): Eukaryota > Viridiplantae > Streptophyta > Magnoliopsida > Caryophyllales > Amaranthaceae > Amaranthus > Amaranthus cruentus. The sequence goes on along the minus strand of CM033459.1, from coordinate 6,007,203 downwards.
TTGGATCCTCTTGGATAGTGTATGGACACTTCAAGTTTCAACACTTGATTTTGGATTATTACAAGGAAATGTCAAATTTTGCTAGATATTCGAATATTTAAGCAACATATAGAACAACAACAATGCCAACGCCTTTCTTAAGCAATGTATTAATAAATTGTATAATTTAATGACTACCTGAAATTCAACCAAATATTTAGAATTTACTTGAATACAATGAAGTAATAGACAAAGGCAAGTAACATTGAATATAAAGTACAAAAATTTTAGGATTTTCATGCTCATTCCTAATAGTATTGTCTATGAGGGCAAAAGCAATGCAAGTCTTGAAGAGAGTCATGCAAGTGAGTATATGACAAAGACTAGCTTTGGTGAAATAGAAAAAAATGTTGTGTCTTGCATTGAGCCTTAGAAATCTAAGATTTGTTCCAAGACTCTTGACGTGAGACAATGTTATGATTTTTTCCTTGATCCAATAATAACATGTCAACTCATCATTCAATTTTTTTTTGGTCCAATAAAGTTGAGTTTAAAGTGAATCTGGAGATTAAATGTAAAATTATTGAGAATCTTGTATGATTCTGAATAATAAAAAAGTTGACGGAAGTTAGCGGAAATCTCATGTAACATAGTTTGAATGTAACATAGTTTGAAGATTAGGGTTTGAGTCTAGACAGTATGAAAAGTTAGATGGCAACGAGTATGCAAGCTAACAGAACATAAACCCATACACAAGAAAGATGGGAATTACCTCCACAGACACTAGCCATTGAAGTAGAGCCATCCGAAGCCATGACTTCTGAATTGACGCGCACAGTATAAGGGAAGTCAGTTTCTGGAGGTAATACAGCAAGAAGAGCTTTCTCAGCAAGTGTACCTACAGAGCACAATATTATATAGGTCCGTCAATCTGTGTAGCACAGGAGTATAGAAATGAAATGAACGCTTCACAAGTTATCATTTTGATAATACCGATGTAACTTATATTAGAAAATACACTGCATATAAGAAAAAAATACAGACGGTTGTTAGCAACAGTGCAATGACAAAATATCAACAATTCTATTATGCTTAGAGAGAGTACAAGACTCGAAGCACACAAAGTAATGCCAACTTCTAAATCACATGTCCATTTTTTATTTATTTTGAAAACAAGAAATTAATACTTAATGAAATAAATTACAAGCGTATGGATAATAAATCCTTATTATATAGTAAATTTATATTAGATTCTTCATCATTCCTACAAAGATCTCCCAATGCAAAAACCAAAAAAAAAAAAAACACATTGGCCTTAGCTCAAAGTGTGGCTATGACCTTGACTGTCTCCCAAACTACATCTATTTGAAGAAGTCAATCCTTGATAATTCTATTTCTTTCTATCCTAACAGTCTAAAGTAAGGCAATGAAGCACATGTCTAAACTTGAACTCAAAACTTTCACACCTTACCTTCTACTACCTTAATTCTATTATTCTTCCTTCTTGATTTCGTTGGAGCGAGAGGATTTAGCACATCACCTTTCCCAATACTGAACTTGTATCAAATAACTACAAATTGAAACCATAATATCAGATGTTAACCTATTTCCACTCTTATCGAGTACCAAGTCTGAACAAACACTATTGAATGTAAGACATTAGAACTATTTCATAGCAATCCTAATGTTTAATGTACATTTTTCCAATAAGTTGCCTCATTGACTGAATCCCAAGATACATTAACATTCTTCAATCAGTGTTCTCAATGCTAATTTCACAACCTGAGGCATGCTCCTCTGTAATAATATTTTATATACATCTAAATCTACTAAGATTGAAGGAAAGACAACAAAGATCCCTAGAAACTCGATATTTTACAGATTAATAACACTTAATTTTACACTAATTATACTTAGTAAGGTTCAAAGCTGAAGTCCCCCCCCAAAACAATTTCCCTCCTAATATAGTTTTCAAGTGTATTTAACAGTAGCAAGGCCTTAAAACGGGAATTACTCAATGCATTTGTATATGTTCTTTCAACTCCCACTATCACTATGTTTCACTCATGGTGTCAGTCAACATCATCACTTTAACCCAAGCTAATTCACTGCAATTTTTCTTCTTAAAAAATGTCAACCTTTGCACATATTTAAAGCTTTCTTTCTACTGGCTTATCTCTATTCCAACTAAATAACCATTGGCTCTCTAGTTATTAGGACCCGTTCAAACCAAAACTAAATAGAACCGTAATTTGAACAACTATATTAACGTTTTTCGTTCCTTGTTAGCATCAAAATGGTCTAGGCTTTTCTAGTTATTTTTTTTTCTTTTAGTGCTTGGAATTATGGTTATATTATCTTCTACTTTTGCGATACAAGATTTTTGATTTAAGATTAATGTCTACTTATGAGTTATGATCAATGTATTTGGATAACAACATGGCCCTATCTTAGCTTCTATTGGTTCAGACTTCATTTCCTAAATTTCCTAAATACTAAATTAACGCTTCTTGTTTCACATATCGAATTGCATTTTGTTTCACGATAGCATTGATCTAGCACTACATCTTCTTAGCAGGTTTCTTATTTGAAAGTTCCCCATAAATTTATGTCTTACTTTTGCTTTGACATTATTAGTATGTACTGCATAACGGGATCTTCCAATAATCAATATCATCCCTATCTCTTGGCCCTCAAAAGAGTACTTTTACATGGTAATTTTAGTAAGCAGTTTCAAGAGATTTGAAAATAATGCAAAGCAGCACATTAACCAACCTACCATGCCCAACTTCTCGCCTATTCAGGCCAGCTCGCTTCCCCACTTCATTGATTGAAAATGGAGGGAAGCTATAATGAAGCATGAATCGCTTAGTTGACGGGCCGACTACAGATTCCAAACGTTGAGCATCTCCAGGTGCTCCAAGTGTGACCGTACAAAGCACCTGTACTTCAACATAGCAAAGAACATGATTGAAACTTCAACGCACCAAAATTAGAAATGTTTGTCCAGGTAACACTTGACTTAATTCATTAACCTGAGTATCACCGCGTGAGAAGAGCGAAGAACCGTGCAAAGCTGGTAGGTTGCCTGCTTCACAATATACGGGCCTCACTTCATCAAGGCTTCGTCCATCTACCCTTGCACCTTCTTGAAGAATCCTTCGACGAACAATCTGGAAAAGGCATTATTCCTACTTTAGCAAAAAAGACTAAGACCACAAAAAGGATAAACAAAGGGAAAGAAAAAGACAAAAGGTAAACTATAAAAAAGTTTACATGTTTGATATCAGGCATTTACAATGTTGCAGGAAAGTAATAGGAAATGCATAAACTAATATGGAGTTGGTCAAGGCAGTCAACATCCTTCAGTAGTTAAAGAGGATTTAACAATTTGTTGCCTAGAGTAGAGTATTCAAGAAAGTCCTCTTGACCCATTTTGCTTTATATGTTTTGACCTTCACACCAGGTGAAAAATAGCTATTATTAATGTTATCTAGGGAAACAGATATTCGTTGCAATGTAAAACTACTCTACTTAGATTCATCTGGAAATGGAACTTAACAAACTAATTTTATTATTATTGCAATGTTTCATCAGCCGAATCACATTAAGTCATCTTATCAAAGAATTGATAGAGAGAAAAAAGAAGAAAAGAGTTGAATAATTAAGGTGTCCGAATGAAAAGCACTTACTTTTACAATAGTATTGCATCATCCCAATGCAAATAAATATCAGTGAATTCTTGTCTATGTGAGACTCTAACAATTAGTCACAATTTTAGATGGAAGGATAGTACATAAAGTGTTATTAAATGGAATAGGTTAAGGTCACAATTTTAAACTTGATGTATAACTCATTTAATTAAACGAGGATCAACCCATATAATTTGGAATCAACCCATTTTAAAATTTTCCTATTTGTCTTAGTAATGTACAATATACACAAGTCATAAAATGAAATTATGAAATTGAGGCCAACTAAATAAGATAAGACCCATGTTAATTACCCTAAAATGAAAAAACGAAAAACCCCTAAAAGTATTTGAGAGTTTTTGACTTATCATTTTTCATTTTAGGGTTTTCTCTCGATCGTCTGTTTGATTTGTGATGGTTAAGTATTCACATATGATGTCAACTAAACATTTATTTTTTCAAACACTAATTTACTAGTTGAAACTTTAGACCATGAACATTTAATAAGTCTGATTCATAATTTGCTTGTTTTATTTGAACATTTGCAAATGATTCTGAATTAGCTGAAATATATAATTGGATTTGTAAATTGCTTGATTTGTTAACTAAACAAATCATTAATGCGTTGAGTTAACCGGTCAAATGACTTGTTAAGCATCTTAAACCAAGTCAAGTGGGTTCAAATTAGGTAGGCTAGATCGTGATTTTCAACTTGATTAACTAACGGGTTAGGTTTAGGTCAAGGCGGTTCTGACTCGTTTATATATGATTCGATGACAAACCCAACCCAACCTCGTCATATAAGTCTACTATTATACAAACATCACATTATATTGTTGGCTTTTCCCCATTGACATGCTTCTGAACATCAAAAAACTAAGCTTTATTACCCTTCTTTCACAAGCTAAAACACCAACATAACCTTTTAAAGGAACTCTCTGTAACACTCGAGAAATTAATACTTCAAATTTTCGGAATTTAAAATAAATAAGGGAATTAGAATTATTTTGGTCAAAAATATGTTCAATTAAGAAAGTAGTATTGGACTATGAGAAAATAAATTGGGCTCTAACAAGGATGACATATCATTTAAATCTCCTTATATATTTTATTTTACTACATTTTATTCTACTTAATTCTCTTAAATTAAATACCTATTCACCTTCTTCCCCAATTGCTTCTATGATATTTCAAAAGAACCAGAAACAAGCCCTCCTAACTTCTCTAATCTTTTCGGTCCAATTGCAGCAAATCCTCCTTCCCTTTCCTTGATTCTTTTGAAGACAGAATAGCCTTAGCCTCTTTCATTTGCCTCCTAAACTACCCAAAAAGATGAAACTGGTCCATGGCTTTCTACAGGAAGAAATTCAAGTCTCCATCATTGACTTTTAATGGCGATGAAGAAATTGGTTTCTTCATTTGCAACAATAAACATAACTTGTGGTTCTTCATCTATTGTTGGTATTCTTTCTTTCTAATTTCTAATTTTCACCAATTTCCTTTGAATATCCATGTTTATATTCACTACTCAAAATATCTTTGATTTTTCTTTTATGATTGTCAATCGTTCTTCAATTTGCTATTAAATTTTGGGATTCACTTGGAATATAATGGTATTGATAAAGTATGGGTTAATTTGATGTTCTTGAAAGTTTTGTAGGGTTCTTTGGAAGATTATTGATTTTGAATTTGAATCCCACTTTTATTTTTGATGAAATATATATAAAGAAATAATGGATGTTGGATTGAATTTAATGGATTTTTCAATTATAGGTCTTATTGTGGAATATTTCTTATGGTAAGAACTAAGAAGTCGAATATTTGATATTTTTGAATTGGTCGATAGTGAGTTTGTGGATTTGAAATGCTTGCTTATGAGAAATGATGGAAAAACTTACATTCTTGGATGGAATAATAGATTCTTGGTGGTTAAAATTGAAGAATATAATTATTGATACAAAATTAGAGAAGGATAAATAATATTGGTCCTAGACTTGTCGGAAAATATTTGTTATTGATGAATTCTTGGATACTTTAATATTCTCGAATGGATTAGGAGATTCCTTAACTGCTAATTGTGGTTAAGAGTATTTTAACTCTAGTGTTGAATGGTTATATATAGAGAACTATGGATGTGTGTTAGTAAAATAGAATCTTGGATTATATTACATTTTTAGGAGGAGATGTAATAAGATGTACGTTAGTTTAGTAGCATCGAACCCACGTTGGTGATGGTATCTTTACGATTGTGTTTCAGGAGATGACTTCGTCAAAGATCCCTCCTAATGCTTGTGTTGAACCGGTTTTGGCTATCTGAAGCGTCGGATTTGGTGAGTAGTAGCAGTCCCTTAAAGGGTCTGGCCAGACTACTGTTTTGAAAATGATTTGTTTTTATATATCAAACTGCTTTGAATTGATGATTATTGATGATGAACTGGTTATGAATGATTATGATATGGTCAATGGATCGGGCTCACGAGCTGGTCATTGACGGAGTAGAGGGAAAACCTCCCTTACTCCCTATATTTGAGGTGAATTGTCATTCAAATATTGACTAGCCTCACCCGAGAGTGACATAGCCTTAGAGCTATGGGTGTTCCTCTCAACTAGACTCCCTGTGCGCACATAGATCTAGGAAACTGATGTTGCTTTTAAGCCTATGTTTTGAATTATTATGTTTTATTGTTTTGGATTGTTACTTCTCATTCAGTTTAATTTGACCCCCTGTTGTTTCCATCTTTTAGATTGTCTACAGATCAGAACCGGTCGGGATTGATGGGTTTACGGAGTTGTTTAGAGTTCCAAGGTCGTTATAATGAGCCGAGCACGTTAGAATTGATAGTTTTGTATTAGGCTTTGGAAAATGTATAGTAGACTAGACTGTATTGGTTATGTTAGACTTTTATAAAGACTTTTGTGATTTCTTTAAGTTTTAGTTAGATGTGTGGTTTGAATTAGTTGAGTTAGTTACGTTAAAGAACCAGTGACTCCTTTGCTCAAGTTTTGAAAGTGTGATTTATGTTTTTGGGTTAGTAAACCCCGTGATGACCTGTCTTGCTTAGTCAACAGTAAGAAGGGTTGTTACACTCTCGGTTAACATGTGTTACTTCCCAACAAAGGCAATCATATAGGCAAAAACGTGAATCAACAAGAAATGACATAGTCCATGTCTTTTTTGTCTTTATTTGTATAAAATCTATATCCATTCTTTTAGTATAGGTTTTGGCACCACTGTTGTTTAGATAAGATTCCAAATTGACCCTACTATAAAAACAATCCATCGTGCCAATGCCATAAAAAGGCAACCTTAACCTTGAATATACAAAAACGTTATTCTCACTTGACCTGATAAAAAATTCATCCACAACTTCACATAAATAAAAAGTGAAAATGATTTAACGAGTCATTTTATTATAGCTCATTACAATATGAAATCAAAGAACTATAAATGTATGTCTCCTCGAATATAGTAATGCCAAAAAAAAGAGCAATAACAGTTATAATCAAGGGCTTCTTCAAATATTAAGATTGAATATCGAGAATGTAAACACCCTTCAACAAACAAACCTCTCGTCTCACGACATTGAAATAGAGTTTCCATCTGGAAAAACATCCTACAATCTTAAACAGGTTTTTATCTTCAATAATTAGAAATATGGATATGATTTAAGGCAAATTAAAATCATTAGAGTTCACACCCCTAAAACAATTGTCATACATTTCTTGTCATTATTTACAATGTTATCTTCTCATATCATCAACTCAGTTCAACTAAAAGAAATGTAGCCATATCTTATCTCATGAAAATCTCCCAACTCAGTTCAATAAACATTATAAAATGAGAACTAGGTAAGATATCGATGCTTATAAACATTTTCTATGAATTGATAATCATTCATTTTTCGGTTTAGAACATAGGTCCAAAACATCCCACGGAAACACTTATACCAAAAATGACAAGCCAATCATCGCTATTAATTAAAACAATAACATAGGTTTAAAGAAAATGCAGCTCATAAGGAGGGCAAACACAGTTTTCACACAAGAACTTAACATAATAAAATAAGTGAGAACATTATAACTAGACAAAATAACTCACCTGCTTCCTCACAGTATCTACTGCTTTGGATAGACCAGATAAGCTTTCTTCATCACAATCTTCTTCAAGGACCTTCTTTACATCTCGAGTAATCATGTCTAATGCCTCTCCACGTTCAAACTAAACATAAAATGATACAATAACTGATCCAAACACAATTTTACATATGACTAGAAAGGACTCAGAATTTCACACTATTTGTGGAACAAACACGTTACAGAACACGTAGATAGGAAGATTCTTACCTTGCCATATGTTGGATCCGAAAAAACTGCTTCAATTCGTGATTCAGACAAGTTTCTGATCTTCTCCATAGTACTTCCTGGCATCATTGATAATTTGTATTCCTTCTTTTGTTTCCCAGCTTTAGAAGCCAAGCGTATTTGAGGATCAAGATACTTAACGGCCTACAATAAAATCTATTAGTATTAACAAAAAAATTGCATGATTACCCTTACAAGTTACAACATACAAGAATGCTATTTCAAAACTGACCTCAGGATGCGCAAGCCTCAAGGCAACCTTCAAATCTTTTTCAGATATCTCACGAGCTTGCACATCTATCATCATGGTTTTATCATTTGTGCAAGCATACACCAAGTTAAGATCACTCAAGCTGAGCTGTGGAACATTGGCATCAAAACAAACCATTAGAAGCGCACCCAACTGAGGTACATTTAGGCCCTTTAACACAATTCATAGAACACAACGACCAATACTCTCTATAGAGCCAAAGAAAAATGTTTACAAGAGTCAAGTACGGTTCCATTAAGACTTCTTCACTCTAAATGCCCCATAAAATGTTCAAAGCATGAAGAAAAACAACGGTCACGAAGAAACAAAGAAGATAATTTTAATGGTAGATAGAAAACGGTTATTTGAAACATGATAAAAATTTTCAACAAATGTATTGTTTTCAGACTTAAAGGTGTTGTTTTCCCAAAAAGTGGCCTATAAAAAATGACTTACCCTGGATTTTTTATCGAAAAGTTGAAAGATGGTTGTTCAAAAATGTCTTTTACTAGGTAATTTTTGGCAAATTGTTCAATTGAATAGATTTACGCTCCACAATTTCCAAAGGCACGAGCCCTAGCCAAGTGTAGAGGTGCCTTGAATATTTTTCTAAAAGCCCAAGAAAGCCTTGTATAAATTAAGAGTGAATCATATAAATCATTTGTTGGGATTTGTAAAGCGTGCGGATAGATGTCCCATAGCAAGTTGTGACGAATTGAGAAAATAATAAGGCAATGGGTCTCTCCACCTACTATCATATGGTTTTCAATTGATACCCATTTGTTTTGTGAGTTTGTCTCTCAACTTGATTGATGGATGGGGCTAGAAGAATCATCATGTACTAGTATATGTCCCGAGTATGTTAGTTTTTAAGTTATGTAAAAAAAATTATTGAATATAATTGTTTATTTTTCAAAACTAACCATTATATTGATCATAACTATATATTACTAACTAAAATGATTATAAGTAAAATAATTCTATTTCACTGATTAAAATAATACATACTAATAAAAATGGAAAATGATATATACAGCCTTAAGGGCTGTATATAAGAAAGAATCTTGTATTTAATTTATATAATTTAATATTATTTTTGCTTTGGAAATATAAACATTGATTTATATTTAATTATTTTAACATTTATTTTTCTTGGGAGGTTAAAGTCTATAAAACATTAATCGTTTTTTAATTTCTATATTAGATTTTCTTGAAAATTTAAAGTTATTAATGAAAAAGAGAATTTGTTAATTTTTATTTACAGCCCTAAATATCATTACCCAATAAAAACTTCTTGTTACTAATGATAATTTTTCTTTCCTAAATCGATCGATTAATCTAAGTATATATTAAATTTTTATTAAACAGAGGTTAAATTATTGTGCAAATATTATATTAAACTTCCTTCCATGAAATGATTATACGGTATACTCATACACAAACACTTAATTGATGACGTGCTCAAAATATATACTTCTATAAATTTGTCATTAATGAAACAACATATTCGCAATCCGCTAAGAATAAATCGATCTATGGTTTAGTTTTGAATAAACCCACCTAAGGGGTTTCTTGCTGAGAATAAACTCACCTAATGTTTAATAGGTTACCAAACATATAACTAAGGGTTCATTCTTAGCAGATTACAAATACGATGTATTATTCTTAGCAAAGAACCCCTTAGATGGGTTTATTCAAAAAAAACCATAGGTGGGTTTTTTCTCAGGGGATTACAAATAGGTTGTATTATTAATAACAAATTCCCCTACTTCTATAAATTTGATTATTCCCCTTTTCTTTATCATAATTATCATTGTAAAATTATTCTAAATAAGATTTTAGTTATTATTTTATAAATTTTTATTTATAATTAACAACTATTTTAAATTCTAATTATTTTTGTATCGTAAATAAGGTATAATTAATAGTTTAGTCATTTTATTTACTAAAATCAAAGTTACACAAATTTTTTTTCTTAAAAGAGTGTATTTAAAAGATTAAAGGTTTTAGAATTGACTTTCTTCTTACTATTATTATTCATTAAGAAATAAAGTTTAATTAAAACTCAAAGTTTCTATATTTAATTACGTAAAATTTAGGAGGGAAAATATGATGTATAAAAGTGACATGTGTCATATTCTTTTATTGTTTTAGTAGAATGTATGATGTATGATGGTTGTAAAAACATTGAGAATCAAAATTTTAAAGTGTATATGAAATGAAACATGCTTCTAAGAATTATGAACAAAACATGGCTGGATTACCTCATCCATGGTAGGATTAACGATAAATTGGCCATCAATCCTCCCGATACGTATCATTCCAATAGGGCCGCCCCAAGGTATATCAGATAACATTAGTGCAGCAGATGTAGCATTAGCTGCCATGACATCAGGATCTTGTTTTCCATCAGAAGAAAGAACATTTGCCATTACCTACACAGAAAACCAACAATAATCGCCCATCAAACTAGCCAAGAAACAACGATATTCTATTACCGCAGTACTATTTGAGTGGCTCTACCTTTGTTTAATAATATCAAAAAGGTTTTCCACTTGACTCTTAGTAACAAACATCATTCGCAACTTCAACTTAACATGTATTGAAGACAGTTTTTATCAAAAAAATAAAAAATTAATGACAGTTTGCTATATCCCATTATTAACTGAACCAAATTACCCATCAGAAAATACAACACTAGAATTAATAGGAGACAATAACTGAATATGAAACTCATACCTGTACTTCATGATAAAAACCAGAAGGAAACAATGGTCTAATAGGTCTATCAATTAAACGACCACACAAAAGTTCACGTTCTTTAGGAGCACCTTCTCTCCGCATAAAAGTATTCGGAATAACACCTTTAGCATATTGCTTCTCCTGGTAATCAACCTAAATAAAAAAAGTACCAAAAAGTCAATTCCAATTGAAATTATACTTTCACAATAATCAAAGTGGTTGAGCAATTACAGTGAGAGGTAGGAAATCACGAGGAGCATCCGTTTTAGCAGAAGCAACAGTAGAAAGAACTCTGGTCTCTTCCATGGCCATAACAACAGCGCCATTAGCAAAGCGAGCAATTTTACCAGTTTCGAAAGAAATTAAGCTGTTTCCAATCTCGAATTCCTCTTTGAAAGTTTCAAGGAGCTTCGTGGAAGATTCGACAGAAGGTCGGCTGCTACAGAATGAACGAATTGTACATCTTCTTCTGGTAAAAACCCTTGGCAGAGAAGTTAGAAGATGATTGCAAGCTTTGGTTGCCATGGATGTGGAGGGTCTCAGGAGGGAACTTACTTTTTCCAAGGGTTTAGGGTTTAAGGGTTTAATGGTTTTAAATCCAATTTTAATTGAAATTGACTTTTTGGTACATTCAAATCTAGTCATAATTATTAACATCAAACGTTTAAGTTTATTAATTAAAGTTTCATTCACGATCTATTTTTTACAATTTAACAATATTTTTTACAATTATAATGATGAATCGTTAAATTGTAAGAAAAATTGGTACATAAGAAAATTTTAAAATAACAAAAATAATTGTGTAAATCAAATCATAGAATCGTAAAATCGTGTTATGATTCTAGCTCTAAAAATTTTATACTAATTAGAATCATAAGATTCTACCTACAATTCGAATTGCACGCTTAGTTTTGGATCGTAAAGTCGTGAAATCGTAGATCAGAATCGTAATGTTAATAACCATGGACTTATCAAAATGAAAAAATGCTTCAAATTTAATGGGACGGACGGAAGGAGTACAATCGTTATACACTTATAATTTTTAAGTTTTTTCTATTACGTAGTCGTTTATTTTTGAATTTGACCGAACCATGATTAGTTTATGGTTGCTTATATATCTAGGTGTTTTCATTTTCAAAACACACTTTTCTTCTTATGTCCTTTTCCTTTTTCTCTTCCTTCTCTCTCTCCATAGTTGCTTCTTCGAGATAATCATTGTTTTGCTGTAAGGTTTATTTCAGTACTTCTAGAAGACCACCTGGAAGCCATGACATTAATTCTATTGAAATTGGTGATAGTTGGGTAAAGTTGGCGACGCCTTATTTACGTCTTAGATTACTAAATATGTCCCTTTTACCCATCATTTGTTATTGCTCATTGCCTCACTCTTTACCTGCTTCTTTACTTATGTCTTTATTTTTAGTTATTTGTATGTATTCTACTAATTCTATTTGTAAGCTGTAGATTTCTCTTCTTTTGAAGACCTTTTTCGAGTTGAGGGACTTTTTGATCACACTCTCCTCTAGTCCTCTATCGGTATGACGTAAGCGCTGCGCGCTTACGTCATTCTACCATCCCCATACCCTGAACATAGTTTTCTATGAGCAGGATACACCGGGTATGATGATGATAATTCTTAAAGTTTAGTGCTTTTGCAAATTACAACCTCAATGTTTATTTTCTGCGAATTACAACCATCAAAATATTAAAATTTACAGGTTTAAACCAAAAACACAGAACTCCGACCATTTAACCTAAAATTACAATCAAAATGTTCGAAATTTTGTGTTTTGGCCTAAACCTGCAAACTTTGATACTTTAATGGACGTAATTCGCAAAAAATAAACATTCATACTATAATTCGCAAAAATGCTAAACTTAGTTATGATTATTGGCAAATTATTATTTTTTTATTTTCTTTAAACAAAGGGATATATAATTATCTACCCACAAGAAAATACACATTGTCTCTTCTTCTAAACGGTAGTGTTGAGATGTCTGATAACCCGTACGAAAGAGTGAAAGGCGGTCGTTTAACTTTCAAAGGTGGAGTTTCCGCCATAGCCAGTGGCAGTAAAGCTATCGATAAGAAGAAAAAGAAGAAGAAGAACAAACATCAATCGGATGTTGATGTTCTTGAACAACCTACTGATTCTCCTTCTGGTGAACTCATTTACACCATTGATGCGGCTAAGAAGATGAAATATGAGGAGCTTTTCCCTGTTGAGGCCAAGAAATTTGGTTATGATCCTAAAGCTAAGTCCACTTCTTCCATCTCTGTCGAACAAGCTCTTGATGATCGTGTTAAGAAGAAGGCTGATCGTTATTGTAAATAGACCTTTAAGGTAAACCCTATTTTATTTCGAAATTCGAATACTTTGGATTTTTGTACTCTTAATTATAGTTGTGATTGAGAATTGAGATTGTGATTTGCTGCTTTTCAACTCAATTTTGTCACTGAATAAGATGTTATCAATTCGGATAGGGCAATTCTAGGTCGAAATGATTCGCTGTGCTCTATAAGATACATTAATTAATTTAATGAATTCTTTAATCGTGATTTGGAAATATTTTTTTTAAAAGCATTAATTAGGGAAAAGATTCTTGAATATTTGCTGGTTTGAACTGGTGATACCTAGTAGAAATTGGAGGAAGGCATCTGATAACGATTTAAACAAGCAATAAACTTCCATTCATATTGGTCCAGAAGGTTTTGTATTTAGGCTGTTTAAAGCCCTGCCATGGCCTTGGTTTAGTCCTTGACATATAGTGTTACAACTTACAATGCTAGTATACTTTTGGAGGTTAATCATTCACTGTTTCTTTTATGTATTTTGGTTGTTTTCTATGTTAAGATCGGTATGTACGGGTCTTAGTGTATATTGGTTTAGCAATTACGTGTAACCCATTAAACTTCTCAAAAGACTTCTCAAAATTCATATTAGCCGTAGTCCTCCCTTATTCTTGAGCATGTGTGATGAAAGTCCCAACTTATTCAATCATAAGAAATTTAAGCCTCATGGACCATATGAATCACGATCCAGGTCATGCTAGATATTTTATTTACCTTAAGGGAGGAGAGGGGAACAAGGTGAAAGAAAGGGGAGGAGAGGGGAGGGAAAAGGGAAGCCACTTATATTATTTGGATTCGCGATAAAATCATTTCTCTTATTTGGACAAGGCCACAAGGGCATTGGAGAGAAGAAAATCATTATTGACTAAGATGTAAATCATATGGTTCCATATGGGTGGCTCACATGGAGAGCAACTAGGGATATATGCAATTGTAATGTATGAAGTTAAAGATAGCAAAAAGAGTAGCTGAGATACATATGTTTAGGTGGATGTGTGGGCATACGCTAAAGATATAAGTGAAGATATATAAACGAGTTAGGTGTGTTATTTATCGTATTGTTGATGAAATATAAGGAAATTGACTCCACTAGTTAAATAATGTGCCGCAATTAAGGGTTGGTTAAGTGATAGACAAAAAGATGACTTTGATGGAGGGAGGAATATGGATATGAATGATTTCGGGAGGAACATATAATGTTGGATAAGATTGAATGAAAATATAAAATGCATTTTTTGATAAAGAAAATTTAATTAATAATTGAAGAGCAACATACAAGGATAGGGATGAGGCATCTCATAAAAGAACTAGAAAATTACACTAAGGTTCTCCTTTAATTCCTTCAAAGATCTAGTCCAAAATGTGGCTAGGAACATTGCTCTCTCCCAAACATCTAAAGGAAGAGCTCTATCCCAAAAAATTATACCATTTCTTTCCATCCAAATGGAATAAAGAATGGTGAAGAAACAAATGTTCCAAAGAACATACAGGTGACCCTTACTACCGAAGCCAGAGAATCTCATTTGAAGGAAATCTCCATTTTTCTGTGGCTCTATCCAAAACTCTCCCCTTACATTAAATAATCTCAATATCTCATCCAAATGTCCCTGGAAAGCAGTGGAGACTGGAGAAAGATATGAATTGTTAAAGACGATCTTTTATGTTAATTTGTTTTGATTAATGTAACATCTTGGGATTAAGGCTTTGTTGTTGTTGGATAAGAGATAAACGGAGGCGAGGAGAAGGAAAATGAGTGATTGTGCAAGAAGTTGCGTCGATTTCAAATGCACCGTGAAAATATAGGAAGCAGTTAAAGAGGAAAATAATACTTGAGTTTAATCTTTTGATGTATAGAATGTAGCCTGTAGGAGAGATAACGTGAGGACCGAGAAGATTGAATATGATACGAGAGATTTTAAGGAGGAGAAGAGGGTGTGCCAATGACTTCCAAATTTCTCCACTTTTGTGGAGATTTGTTTCTTAAATAAGTATTATAAAAGATTCCTCATTTGTCTCCGACTTCGACTTTGTTATCTAAATAAATAATTTCAATATTGGATAACTCCTTGTCTTGTCTTCCTTTCTGTCCGTTTTTCACTATCCAATACTTAATCGCATCTTCAAGCCTTCTTTTCCGCTCCCCTTGGAGCTTCAGATCCACCACTCCTCATGAATACCCTCCTACAAGTGGCTCAGTCGATTACTAATACATATTCCTCTATCATACCTATTTTTCTACAACTCCTTCTAATGTGAGAGCTTTTGGGGGTAATATAGCAAAATGAGTGGGATAATGGAGAAGTTGACAACGTTCCCAACTTCCCATCACTTTTCAGTATCCTTTTCAGTATCTTGGATGGTGTTAAGTTGGATTAAAAGGTTGAGCTCTGTACAAATGAGAGTAATTAAAACTGGGTCACATTCGACAGAGTAATGTGAGTGGTCCCAAAGACATGATGTTATTATTAATGTCATTGTACAAGAAAATTACGAGTTACCTCTAGCATTTGTTGTGAGCTTTTCTCCTCAAAATGAGGAATTAGTTACTCTTCTCTTCTCCACCACACCAGAGTTATGACTTCGGTTGAATTTGTTGTCTTTAGCCCAATAAAAATCGGTACAATGTCCCTTCCAAAGCCGTTGTGATTCATGAGTTACCTTTGACGACAACAGCCACAATAATGTATTCTTGATTGTAGCCAGTTTTCGAATCTGATCAAATTGTTGGTGAAATTCAGGTGTGAAATTTTTAGGTATTCTTGATCTCTAAACTTGAAGGATTTAATAGTGGTTTTTCTTTACTCAAATTACTTGCGATCTTGTTTTTCACCGTTGATAGTTCTTCTTTTGCTTCCATAGAGTATGGTCACTTCTTTTATGTGTGAAGCTAAAGTGATATCCAATGATTGCTACAACAGTGATGCTCACTTCAAAACATATATATTATTTCTTGAATTCCTATAATGATTAAATCCTAAATGATTACAAGATTTGTAGCAGTTTCAATTTTGTTCAAGAAGACGGAAACTGTTCTATGAACTTTGCTATTAGTTCAAATATGAGGATCGTCACATAGAGCACGTGTAAACTAGTTCAGTTCGATTTAAACCAGTGACAAAACTCACATTTGTTGATCTATAGTTACCTATTTTCATGTTTTGCCGTTTCGTACTCGAGAGAAAGAGGAAAATTTATCAAAATTCTGTGATGTCTTACGTATTGCTCTGATGCAGTGTTGATGCGCGTCTTTCGGAAGGCTTGTTGAGGCTTTATAAAGTAGATTTACCTGGATGCGCTTATGTATCAGCAACGTTAGCTAGTGGAGAATACTCGACTTGGAGGAGATACCGAAGCTTTTATCAGCTTCTTTAGTTGATTTATAGAGAAAAATGTAGACATTTCATGCAACGGTCCAGTTCATCATGTATTGTTAGAAGAAAACGGCTCATTTCATGCTTCAAAATGAATCTTTCCATACATTCGTATCAAAAATACTTTCAGAAAACATCAGATAAATTTAAAGAGTTAAAATTCATGGATATGATTGCAAGAATATGGTAAGATTGAAATAGGGTAAAATGAATAAGATGATCTAATATGAATTAGAAACTTATAAACACATTTAGAGGGATAGAAGACTTCACGTAATTACGTAGTATGTTAAATTATTTATTTAATTAAGGGGAACATGTTGCTAGTTTTTTTTTTAATTATTGTTATTATTAGGATCAATTACCAATTACAGCCTTTAATTTTACTCAATTTCAAATAAATAACTGCGGATTTTTTTTACCAACTATAACCTTCAACTTGGGAAACATGACAACGATATAGCCAAATTACCCCAAATTGACTTAATCACCGGCTAAGCCTTAAAATTACCTTTGACCAAATTCTTTTACCTTTGACTTTAATTTTAAAAAGAAAAAATTACCCAGAATAATCCAAACTTTCACTGATTTTCTTACAATAATCCCAACTTTTGATTAATCATAAATAATCTCAACTATTATATTATTTGCCCATAAATAATGTTGTCCAATTGGTAACCTTTTATTGTAGGTTAATTAGATAAAAGAAAAAGAAAAATAAAATAAAATAAAAAAATAAACTCGAAACTCTCCTCCATCATTCCCATCCATCTCTCTCCTCCACACCACCATTACCACCCCGTTCTTTCCCAAAAACTCCGACGACATATTTGCTGCAAATGAAGAAGTTTTTGAATAGGAAGATAGAGTTCAGATTGCAAATTTGCTTTATTAATTTGCCTTGTAAACATCTATTCGACCCATATTTTGTGATTACTTGATGAATTTCCTTGAATAAAAGTTGATGAAAATTATTATTACTTGGACAAGGAAACTATGTAGTATTTGGAGATGTAAAAGAAATTAGGGTGCTAGAAGTCTACTAACTATGACATTAAAATTTTTGGCTATAGAAATTATGTAATTGTCCTTATTATTTGAGGTTTGAACATAATTCAAGTTGAAGATGGTGAGAACAAAACAAATCCATCTTACCAGTTACCATGGTAGTAGAAATTTCTAGATTTTTTTGGCTGTAGAATAGAGGTGAGAGAATTTTTCTGGTAAGGATCGATGGTGGTGATGGTGGTGGAAAAGTGAGAAGGGGTGATGTTTTGTTCTTTACATTTTTTTTCAATTTTAATTTATTTCTCTTTTTTATTTTATAAAATAACCTGTATCACTCTTGGCAAACACTCTCTAAAATTGGGATTATTCAAGATTAATCAAAAGTTGGAATTATTGTAGGAAAATCAGTTAAAGTTTGAATTATTGTGGGTATCATTTACTCATTTTAAAATAAAAAAAAAAATTTTAAATCTCATTTACATCCTTCAACTCCTCCAAAACCAAATCTCAAAATTTCAATCTGGGAGATCATTTACTTCACAAAGTTGTTTTGAATCCATCTTGTCCGGAATCTCCATCTAGTCCCTCCTTTCCTAATTTCTCCCGACTCCTAAAAATCAAGAGCAGGAAGAGAAAGATCGAGTTTCAGAGATCAAGAAATTGAGCAGTAACAACGGGGTTAAAGTTTCTGAACAAGAAAGGATGGCATACTGGAAGTCTGCGTGACATTGAGAACGTTTGGAAAGCTGAGCAGAAACATGAAGCTGAACAAAGAAAGTCAGAGGAGCTTCGCAAACAAATTCATGAAGAACGTGAGTACGATGAATTCCGTCTTTTGCAAGAACAAGCTGGAATCGCACCGTAATTACCAAATCATTTTAATTATTACTATTTTTTGATGTAATTATTGTTTATGTTGATAATTAGGGTTAGGGTTAGATTTCTTATGATTCTGCTTATTTTCGATTTTGTTGTTGTTTTTGCCAAATCATTACGAATTTAATTTGAATTGATTGCACAATTTTAATGACTATAATTTACCAAATCATTTTGATCATTTTGTTATTCTCATTGTTGTTAGGAGGCTGGAAAGATTGGAATTTTTGTATGATTCTGGATTAGGAGTTGGAAAAATTAGTTCCTTTTGATTTCCAATAATGAAGGATCCTGGGTTGGTTAGTAATTTAATCAGGGAGAGAATCTTTAAGACTAGATAATGAAGCTCTACTTGAAATTGAGGATGATTTTGAGTTATTAAAGAAGAGAGGAAGAGAAGCCATGTGAGGGAAGGAAGCCTTGAGATTTGATTTTGGAGAAGTTGAAGGATGTAAATGAGATTTTTAATTTTTTTTTAAAAAAAAATGAGTAAATGGGATTGTTAAAATTAAAGTCAAAGGTAAAGGGGCTTGGTAAAAGGTAATTTTGAGGGTTCAGTAGGTCATTAAGTCAATCTGGGGTAATTTGATTGTATCGTTGTCATGTTTCCCAAATTGAAGGCTGTAGTTGGTAAAAAAAAAAGTTTGCGGCTGTTTATTTGAAATTGAGTAACTTAAAGGTTGTAGTTGGTAATTAATCCTTCTTTTTATTATTATTATTATTATTATTATTATTATTATTATTATTATTATATTAATTTCTCTGATTAATCTGGTTTAAAATAAAATTTTATCTAAAATTAATGTTCTAGTGCTATTGTCATCAAAAAAAAAAAAAATGTTCTAGTGCTATTGAAAAAAACTCTCCTTTTGTCCAAAACATTTCACAATAATTATTTTTTGCTTAATATTTATCAATCGGTTTTTATTAATCTAAAAGTTAAAACATAGTCAAACAAAATCTTATTTGCATATACTCAAAAAATATTTATATAAATTTTTTACAATTTTTAAAGTTTTTAACGATTGATTCAGTACATTATAGCGTGAAAAAGCTGAATGTATGACCATCTCAAACTATACTTCATCAAACATCAACTAAGAATGTCTTGCACCTAAATAGTAATAACACCATCATCCATGATCCAATCACCTTTACATATAGTAAGAAAGCCTAAAAAGAAGATACAATTAGTAAACATTCGTTAGCTATTACCAATCTCTAATACAAGCCTACAAGTTATCTAAATATAACAAGATAAGTATTATTAACTACACCTCTATATAACATTTTCCAAATAGTACTATATCAGAAAATGTAATGTATATGATTGGTTCTTAAGGCTACATATATAACAACTTTTAGGAAACGAAGAGAAAAAAAACGAGTTATAACTTGAATACAATAAGACCTCACTAAGAGTTTTAGAGTCGTACATATAGTTGGCATCGACACATTATGAATAGTCTCAATAGCATGTTGATCCATATATCTGCGTAGTGAGCGTTGAGTCAACTTGCGTCCCAACAGTAGTAGATTCTCTCTGTGTCCTGAGTCGACTAACCCTTGAACCATGACGGTGGTGGAACTTAAAATGGTTCAAGCAGGGTTAGTCGAAGCAATACTATGTTGAAACCTCTAAAACAGCCAATATTTTTTCTTGGGTGCTCTGCTTGGTACGTCTGTTGAGAAGTTATATAAATACACGAGACGTAATATGATTCGAATATCGTGTTCTCAAAGAATACAAGCAATAGTTGAATGAAAGTTTAAGATACACGTTACCTCCAGCGTCATACAATGAATTATAATGGACTTCACTCCAAAAGCTCAGCCAAATTTCTGTAGAGCCGAAAGCAATAGTAAGATGGTACAATGACTATAAATCACTCGTCAACGAATTACGGATGAACTGAAAAGTTCAGCAGCCAGTGTAACTGATTATGCAACTGTAAAATATTGTCCCGTATTTATTTACTTTTCACACCTAAGAAACAAAGGATTTGACGACCTGCTCACGACACTTGTAGCTCGTAAAGTATTATTCCAGACATTGCCCAATGCCACTCACGGTATACTACCGTTACACTCGTTCATCTCCCTTTCCTCTGCCCACTCATGGGGCATAACCCATCCCCAAGAACAAATTTTATGATTTTTAGAGCTATTTAAAGTTCAAAATGTCAAGCACAAAAATAAATTTTTGAGGATTTTATGTGAGATTTAGTGAGCAAGAACTGAAGTCTTTCTTCGCACATCATCAACATTGACAACATAACAAAGATCCCTTATGTCAATGGCGAGTAAAGGTTTGCTAAAAACTTATCCATTTTACTTGCAGTAAATTGATGCTCAGTGGGCTGCTTTCTAATTCATATCTTCTTCTTCTCTTTGTATTAAATTAAATCAAGTATTGGTGGTGGAGAAAGAGAATGGAAAGAAAGGGAACTAAACTTAAATGGAAGGAACTTTATAGAGTCGTTCCATTTCCCTTTCATCATTATGACAAACGGAACGCCCAAGTATATCATTCTGAAAAGATATATTTTTATTTGGGATGGTTTCATGTTTAAACATAAAGAGTTCATGAGCACATTATGTACCCTAATCTGTATTACTCCAGTTATTAAGGTATGCGTCATGTGTCGACAAAATTCTAGCAAATGTGAAACAAATATTGTACAACCAAAGAAAATGAACAAAAACAATATCAAAGCCTTAACGTGAACCAAAAAAGTAACTTTGGGAGACTTGCTACCAAATTATATTTCACTCATTTGTATCTAGTAGGCTTGCACTATATCTACAATAACTAAAAGAATAATTCTAGTGATTGTACACATATTTCCTCCTTAACTCATTCCCATATGAGTCTCAATTATTTATGTTATTCATAATAATCCAAGTCATATTCGTCATACCTCTTGCTTGTCTAAGATCTTCAAAATTCCATTTTCTTCCATATTGTCTTAGATACTTTGAATCCAACTCCAAGAATCTATTTTATGACCTTAGTTTTATAGAGCATGAGACGCATTACAGGCTTACAGCTCAAGGGCTAGCATCTTGACCCTAAGCCTAAGGAGCTAAGGAGCTTTAATAGCAAAAGGCGAAAATTATGTTTTCCAAAATTATTTTACTAAAAGTCTGAACATTAGAGGTGGGCATGTGTGCCTTTTGTTGCACCTCTTTGTAAAAGCTCACTATAAAAACTTTCCATGATTGTTCACATTAAGTGTTAGCACATAGTAAAGCAACATTGTTTGATTTTCATATATTTTTCATAACTTGGAATTTTTTTAATAAATGTGATCAATATTTTTGTCGCAATATCACTTTGACTTGGTATGAATAATTTAGTTCCTGATCAGTAAGTCCTTATTTTAAACCTTTTTTCCAGGATGAAAAATATTCAAATGTAAAAAGTAGGATCAAAATGAGAGTTCTTAAGTACTTTACCTTTATGGAAATTCTTGTCATAAGGCAAAATTTCAATATAGCTAGAGTCACGAAAAGAGGTGACCACACAAATCTTGGCTGCAAACTGCAAACAATGACAATGCAATAAATTTAAAGCACCAATGGATAGTCACAAAAGATATAAACATGGAATTAACTTCTACAATTTTTTTTAGTTCACTAATGGTTTCAAATTCAAGAAAAATTATGTTAAATAGGTATCCTAGTGTTTCAGTTTTTTTTTTCTACTTCTAAAAGTTATGTTCTTGCATATTCGTTTCTACTTTTTTTGTGTAATAATGCCTCAAATCTACTGGTCCCCCAACTGATTTTACCTAATGCATATGGTTCCCAACAAATTTTCATCTTAATGTAAATGGTCCTCCATTCCATATGAACCCTCTTTTTTGGGACAATGTACCTCAAAATGTAGAAGAATAAAATGATAGAGAATACGAAAGTGTAAAGTATATCAAAAAAAATATGATAAATAAATATACCAAATGATTTCCCTTTTTGGGACAATGTATTTCAAAAATTCACATCAAGTTTTGCCAAAAATGACCCTAGTTAAAGATGGGCGCACCATATCTATATGAAAAATTAATGAACACAACAGATCCTATTTTTATATAGTTGCTTACTCGATCTGCTGCTGCTTGTAAGGTCACATGGTCACCCCACTCTCCTCGCCTGCAATATTTAACATTTTTGCAATGGTTAAAAAAAGTTAATGAAAAGTTTACATCAATGTCACAGATTCAACCTTTTCATCTTCCTCAAGTAGCGTCTATACTTCATTGGCACATGACCTTCATACAAATTTCTGAAGCTTTTTAGCTGAAAAACATTTTCAACAAAATAATAAGAGTAAAGAAGACTGAATCATCATGTTAATTACACATACTTCATACTAAAAAGTATGTACTTCCTAATAGATACTTTCTGATTTGTCATGTAGAGGTGCCTTTTTGTTTCCTTTCTCAAGTTCTAGACCTTTCACAAAAATCCAGTAAAATTAGAAGAGTAAAGGAACCATAAAAATTGGTAGATTTGTACAAGCATAATAATGACAGACGATTTTATTTGGAACGCTAAATTGCCTTTTGAGGTTAGGACGTTGGCTTGGCTTGTGGCTCTAGGCAAACTAAACACAATGGAAAATCTTCAGACTCATCGTCCCAATTTGGCTCTCAACCCTAATCAGTGTATCATGTGCCATAGAAGACAGGAGTTCAATGATCATTTATTTCTTCCGTATGATTATGCAAGAGGATTGTGGGATAGACTCTTTCTAATCAAAGAGGAATCTTGGATTGCTCCATGCCTCCCTCCACAACACATTTGTGATTTCTTGGGGGTGAAATTTTATGGCTTTGGCCTTTGGGCCTAACAATATCCTACATAAGCTTTGGAACACATGTGTCTTGGCTACCATTTGGTCAATTTAGTTAGAACAAAATTGTCATATTTATAGTGACCAATTTTTTCCAAGGAGAAAATTAATTTTTTAGCATCATTATGGATGAAAGCATTTGGATTTTTAAATTATGTTTCTCCGAGAGATCTTTATCGAAGTGAACTGAGGGTTATTTTGTAAGTAATTTATGGACAGGACATCTTGTCCCTTATGTGTACTTTCTATTTTTATTAATATATTTTCTTTATCACATAAAAATCAAGCCCTCTCTTAGTAATACCTTATCTATGTTCAAGTTATGCCATTAACTGGCTAACCTCAAGTTTTTTTTATCAATCTAGTAATCTACATCTTCTACTTGATCTATGATTTATCATAAACTTCAGAAGAACTGCAAAGCTGACCTGCTTGACTACC
Organism: Amaranthus cruentus; assembly: GCA_019425755.1. Classification (NCBI taxonomy): domain Eukaryota; kingdom Viridiplantae; phylum Streptophyta; class Magnoliopsida; order Caryophyllales; family Amaranthaceae; genus Amaranthus; species Amaranthus cruentus. Next base: position 5,983,274 of record CM033459.1, on the reverse strand, counting down.
TCCTTTCGCACATGCCGATGGTAATCTTGGTTGTGGAACAACTGATCTGCTAATGCTCGAAACTGTACAGAAAATTGATTTTTAAGTTATTTCCTTCTTTGTCATAAATCACCAAAATACTTCTCTAGATACCTTACGTCCTTACCATATGCCTTCTCCGAGTCTATGAAAACCATGTGTTATCTCATATTTCTTACCTATAATACACATGGTATTATACTTATAAGAGATCTAAAAGGTTTAATATTATTTTTGTAATAACTGATTTAGAAGAGTTGTTTATTACTTTAAGTTCTTACTTATATAGTGAGCATAGCAAAAATAAAAATTAAGTCTTTAAAAAGAGATGACAAAAGAATTATATTCTTAAGACAACTTTAACTTGGTTAAAAACAAAAAAACAATAATTCTATTAAATCAGGTTTAGTAATGTTCAACCTAAACTAATTTAGTGACTATAAAGTTAATTTAGTTAGCCAAAAAATTAAATAAATAAATATATTAATCAATAAATGAAAGTCATCTTCTTCAAAGGCAAATTCAAGCAACCTAACCTGACAATTACCGTCTCCCTCGATCTGTAGTTCAGCCAAACCATATGTGTTTAATCTGAATTCAAAGATTAAATCTTTCAAATACAGAAGAAAAAGTAAATCATATACATGATAAATTGCCAATATGAAAGGCTCCTTCTAGGTGAAACTTATTAAGAATCATCAAAAGTGATTCCAAATTCTGACTTCAAGAAAGCGCCAAGCATATTCAGATTAACATAAAAAGGCAAAGTTGACACATAAGATCAAATGAGAAGTACTCTTCATTTAAGCAGAAATCTAAAAAGCTTAATAAAATGTATACAATATTAAACTACCCCAACGTCAATAAGTGGCTCCCACCTAGTTAGAGTTTGGAGGATCGGACAGAAATAACCTTACCCTTGTGAAAGAAATAAAGAAATTAATAAAACTTGGGCGTGCTAAAGAGACATTGCCAAAAAAAAATTTTACATCCACCATTGTAACATCACATGCAAGTATGACTAACACACGTATACAAGTAGGACCTTACTTTAAATGCCATTCATTCATGAAGGTGGTGAAAAGGTAGTAAGGTTCCATGGAATTTTATCATATTTGACAAAACAAGCACATAATTGATAACCACATTCCAGTACCCCAAAACCATAAAATGGTTCCCGCGTAAGTGGGGTTTGAGGAGGTCAGATGTACGTAACCTTATCCTTGTTAGTAATAACAAAGGTTGTTTTCAATTGACACTTGATAGCAAATATCATCAACAACTTCACATAAATCAGAAAATACATCAGCCTTGGATTAGCAACAACCTGTCAGCTAACCGATTATGGTCAAAGGTTGCATCATCCGCATTAGGAATATCGCTGATAACTCGAGGTGTATGCTGCGAAACAGGCAATAATTCACAATGAGGTAACTCTGACCAGTCCACAGACAACCAGAATTTTAGAGCATTAACAAGTAGAATGCTAACTTGTCAGACAATAGAGGAATTCATACAACTTTATATACTAGGAGAACCACATATTCAGGAAAAGAGTTTATAAACTTATAATCTTATATACTAAAACATGCATATGATTACTTAAAACACTCTCAAATTTCAACTACACGTACAAATCAATTATGCATTCAATGGAATCTCAAGAAGAATCATGTCACACCTAAGAAGCTAGTATGCATATTTTATCTTCTAGAAAATTCTGTAGCCTCAAATCACACCCTAGTACCATTAAATGCATTTTTGTTAACATAGTTATAGTAGTAGGACATAATTTCGAATTCAATAGACAAACAAACAAACCCAATTCATCCAGCAGCTGAAACTCAATAACAAGCACCCAATTCATAACTATTCCTAACCTAAAACCAAAAGTAGCAGTAGCCAGATATTATTATTCTAATACTCATACCGGGATTGAGTCCAGATGAGAAAGCTTCCTGGCAAGCTGATTTCCTGGATTACTCAATTTTTCATCTTCTGCCAACAATTGGGCAATTGTATGGTCATCCTCGGTATCAGATAAACTCAAATCAACACTTGAGCTCGATCTTGTACTTGAATTGCCAGGATTTTCAGTCATAATATTCATCATCAACTACTTACCAGTAATACAAATCAAAACTGTACAAAAAAATCAAAAAAATCACCAAATTGCAAGGATTATTTTAAGCATAGGAAAACATCACAAATTTGAAAACCCTTATCGATAAATTAATACAATTCAGTAGTTGAGAGTACAGAACGCTAACACTTGGTAGAAAAGCTTGACGAAAACGCTAGCTAGTACGACGAAGAGTTGAAAGCGTCAAAAAAGGAAAATAAAGTTTTGACGTTTATGTGCGTCGGTTTGTACGTCTTCGTTTATTTATCTATTTTGACTTTTGAGGTTGAACAAAGGCGGCTAAAAATTTGTCAACACTCATGATTCAAGGGTCAAAACACGGATGTTCTGAACATGTTTAACATATTTCATTGTATAGAGCCCTAAAAAATTAGAAATCTCAATATTAAATTATTTAGTACTATATGTTAGATTATTAATAATACAAAATTGTCGGAAAAATATCATAATTTTTATAATTGCACGGGGCTTTTATAAAATTTATCAATTTTTGCTCTGACTCTAATCCTGAGAATTTTTCGGATGATCTTTCTTGAATTGAGGAAATTTTAGGCAGCTCCTTTTTTATGGATATGCTTGGTACAATGATGATGAATAATATTAAGAAGTTGAGTATACTGGTTTAAAGTAGTTGGGTATTTAGAAATTATATATAGAGTGAAATCAGTGTGGTTGTGTTTAAAAATGAAAATATAAAACAAATTTATTGAAACATATTAAAATGAAAAATTGGGCAAATTTATTAAGATTTAGGGATTGTTAATTTGCATTTAAATTGTTGAACTTAATTGTAGCGACTCGGAATTAGAGTGAATTTGATATAATGTTGAATTATAACTTGAAACTTGTAAGATTTATATTCGGAAATAACTTTTGATTGCATACATTGAAACTTTTAATATCCGTTAGATAGGTACAAGTCACTTAACGATATTATGGTAATAAATTGTTGAATTTAGAATTATACTTGACTTATATTCGACTTGAGAACATCCTATCTCAATATTAGCAGAAAATATAATTAACTTCACTGGAGATACACTTGACCAATAATTAATATAAGCTCAATATTTATTTAGGAAGTATCTGATATAATTTAACTTCAAAATAACTTGATAATTCTCTATAAAACTCGCTTAATATTAATCTGACTCGCAATCATTTGACCATATATTAGCCTAACTTGTTTGCGTACTCATCAAACTTGTATAGGACTCAAATCTAGATTAACTAGTTGTGTTAACTAGTTGTGATAATTGATTCTACAATTGTGTGAGTGCGCTAGTGTGAGTAGGAGCGTTAGTTTTTGCGTGTGAGAACACACCAAAAGACCACAACATGTTGCTCGAATAAACACGTTAAGACTAGAGCGTTGCACTAATTACGGGTAAAAAATGCTCGAACGAGCTTCTTCTGGTGCTCAAATGAGAGCTTCACAATTCTGTTGTGCTTATGCTTCAAATACAAAATTATACTGTCTGTATCTCACGAAATTTGCCCTACTTTTCTTTTTAGATGGTCTCATTAAATTTGCTTTATTTTTATTTTTGGTCATGACTCACACTCCTTTTTAATTTTCATTTACACATTTCTCATCTATACATTTCGTTCACTTTACCGTAAAAACACCACTATATACACTTTTCTTAAATGTTCCACTAATTGCCATTGGGGCAATTTTTTAGAAGAGAGGGAGTATTAATCATCAAGTACTCAAGAACATCTTTGCTCGAACAAGCACTTAAGTTCGGTTTTACCAAATTTCTCCACAATAGTTGTCTTAAATAATCAGCTTAATTAACATCTACTCAAGCAATTAATACTCAACCGCTCAAAATCAGTGCGATTTCAACTAAAAATCATTTGCCAAACATATCCTAGAGGTAATATTTCGAAAATAAAGTACAATAGTAAAATGTGGAAACCATAAATGGATATTCATATTATAAACACTTTGAGGAATAAATATACAAACTCATTTCTCCTTTACATTTTATAGCCAACGTTATGGGAGTACTAATAGGCAATAGCACCACTATACATGAGCAAATGAGATTAATTGATATTTGAGGTAGACCAAAAATGTGAAACATAATTACAATATTAGCGGTGTTCAACTAGGTCAACATTAAACCGATTAGAAAATGACTCAAATCAACTCGAACCAAACCCAAACATAAAGGGAAAATTGTGTGAACATACCAACTCATATACACTACATGAAAACAACTAGACTCGAAACACCAAATTCTAAACCGAATCGATGACCCAAATGAACACCCTGCATAGATAAGAATTTCACAAGATACCGATACATCTCGAGTTGTCAGCTGTCATGTTGATTCTCCACTCCAGTATCGAAGTTAGCAGTACATCCATTTGGACCATTTTCACTTGCATTTCCTTGTGCTGATAAGAGGTTCAGTGCCAACAAAGCTGCACCAACTGCAGGTTCAACCTGTAATTCATACTTCATGCTTTAAACAATAAGATCAGCAAAATATTGTAGCATATAACTTCTTGCAACACTATTTCCACGGTGAAACCGTCTCACACAAGAATTTGTAGCCTATAACTTCTTGCAACAAGGAGCCCATATGTAAAAAATTATGTTGATTGAGCTATTCCGCCCATGTATGGAGAGCGTCTCATGGTAAGACTATCTCACACAAGAACTTACGTAACATTATTCCCTAAAGATGATACGGCTAAAAAAATTTGAATGGACTTCTTTCTTAATCTAAGAGGTCGTTTGTTTGACGTAGGAAGTAAATTTTCATGAGAAGTTCTAATTTTAAGGAATTTATTTTCTTTGTTAATTGTTATTATAAACCTAGAAATTTATTCAAGTAGTAAATAACCAAAGAGTAGGTATTGTAAGTGAATTCCTAGTTAGGAATTTACTCTTGAAAATTCTAAATTCCTATGGTTTTTTATTATTTTGATAAACAAAAATAACTCTATTTAGGCATCTAAACAGCTATAGAATTTATGTCCAAACAAACAACCCCTAAATTCATATAACTCCTAGTTTCAAAGGTCAGCAAAACTCCCCCGAAAAATCATCTTCGTTGTGAGACAATTTCAAAACAGATCTTGAAAGCCTTCACAAAGGCCCAACATAATTCACTCGGTATCTTGATCTTGAGTGAATGTATTAATTGACAAATGAATCATACATTTCTTTTATAAACAATTCGGGAAAACAAAGAACTGGAGAATTCCGAATTTAGTAAGTGAGTCATAAAAAATGTGCTGTCAAGCGCGAAAAAATACTAGTACCACATAATACTAAGAAAGTTCGGTTTATTAGAGGATCCAAACCTTTGGTCTAATGGGATAAGCACCCGGGTACTCTCGTCTAATGCAGTTAATTGTTTCTCTTGCTATATCCCACTTCGTATTAGCTTCTAGGATACCACCAACCAAAACAACAGGAAAAATGCCATTTTTATCTGCACAAAACAATCTCATTAAGACATATTCTGTCTTACATTCCAAGATTATAAGCAATTCAGGGAACAGAAATCTGCACAAAGATGGGGTCGAGCACAGGCAGATCAAAGGATTATGCTTCCTCCTCCCTCTCCCTATTCCCTCTACTCCCTCCTAACAGCAAGAAGTCAAAAACCAAACTGCAGACACTATCAAATTTTTTTCATTGATCAATAATACTTTTTATCGTTTAAAATGGTTTAGGCATGTGCAAAGACATGGTATTACTATTAATGTAACGATAAGAAAGATTGGAACTTGGGGGGCTTAAAAAGTGCGCAATCAAGACTGAAGGCGGCCTAGAGGGCATAAGTGGTAAAGAATATGAAGGATTTAGACTGACCGGTTGAGATGGTAGAAATTGAAATGAATAAAGAAGAAGAATTCATATGGACGACCACAAGAACCGATCTATTAGTTCATGACTTCATGGAGGCTGTAGCCAACCTCATTCTCTTGGGATTAAGGCTTTGAAATTGTTGTGTGTGTACTATATAGGAATAGTTATTCAAAAAAAGAAAGGATAACAAAATTTCAATAGCATATACCTAAAAGCAATTGTATGGAAAATTTTTGCCTCACGAAAACTTGCAATATAGCATTCTCTAATACGCAAGTATATGGTTCCATATACAATAACACGTTGAATATTTAATAGTGAATACCTTGACCACACAAATGAAGTCTCTGGACAACAGATTTGACACATGTAGCCAATTCTTCAACTGCTTCCACCAAAATTTTGTTTGCAATCTCATCATCAGCTTCTGCAGAAGTTATCACCACAGGTGCAAGTGCAGCAATACGCGCCCATGAAGGATCTGCATATGTCCACCTAAAAGACCGATGAGCAAGACATAGAACTCATTGTAAAGTGAAGCATACTTCCCACAAATTGAAGTATACCATTATAGAGTTGATTCATCTTCAGTCATCGCAACTATCAGAGACCATTTTCTCAATCAATTCTCTCTTTATAAGAAGATAACTTATTTTTACAACAGTGAGGATTCCCGATCAGGAATCCAGCAATTACATTCTAGAAGCACAAAGGAATGACAAAGAATACATCAAGTAATATAAAGAATGATCGGCATATCTGACTGATTGCGTTTAAACATGACTAAAACAGTCATTGATTTTCAAAGGTAAAAGTTTCAGAAGAAAGATACCCAATAAGTTCATCAGGAGAAGATAGCCCAAGGTTATGCAAAATACTATTGCAAAGCATTGTCTTTGGACCACGGCCATCCTGTGCCCTCAGGACTGCCGTCAGAGCTTGAGCAGCAATTCCATAGCCACTGAATTTAAGAATATATAATGGTAATAGATTGATAACAAAATATTGCCTTAAAACATTCGTTTAAAAACTAAAAAACAGAGGGAATGCATGAAAACATTTTATATCCAATACTTCAATTGCTTGGCTTCCAATAAAAACTGTATATCTCAAACAGTAATAATTTCTCCATGGAAGGTGCAACTTGTTCAAAGTTTTTTTTCAAAGCAAAGCCTAGATATCATATATTTTGTGATAACTTGTTCTTTGGTCGGTGGACGGGAGGAATATATTTGACTTTAAGGATCTTATTAGTCCCTCAACACTACCGGTATACCAAAATGCATCCATATCTAATACTCGTAGTAACATTGATCAACACAGGAAAAAGCTTATATCATCAAAAACCCTGATCTCAATGCCATTTTGTACTCTCGTTCACAGAGAGAATAGACCAATTCCACTAAGAGTAGCCAGATACTATTATAAGGAGATCAGAACCGAACCTTCCCCAGTCACCAAGAACTGGTCCACCACCACCAGCACGAGCTTCCTTTCCATCTTCTGTAATACCATAAGAAATGCTTCCTGTTCCAGAAATTAACACACAACCATGAAGTTTTCCCATTGTGCCACTAGCAAGTGCAGCTGCAGCATCATTATATACTGAAAATTTCACAGGGCTGCTGAATATTTTCCTGTATAAAAGATATCAAAACAATTACAAAACAGAATTACAGTTATAACAGGAGTCTCACAAGAAGCAACGGCAGGCCTACTCGCAAATGCAATACCTCTCCCCCCTCCCCGCACCATCCAAAAGAGGTAAAAAGTAAATCATCAAATAAAGTTCAGGGGGTCTGTAGGTAGATCTTCTCATTCCAAAAATAATGATGTCCACTTGTAGCAAACCTTACCCACCCGTTTTCAAAACTGTCGACAACAGATTCCAGAACACAATGTTCAATATAATCGATTTTGAAACATACACATGACTTTCAGCACAGTGAAGCACTAGAAGGCGTCAAGTCTGCATAACAAGTCTGTTTGCTCTCTTCCAAAAGCACCGTAATGTCTCTTATATTAATTACCGAGGCCAATGGATCTAGAACTCACCAAAGAAAGACAATTGTAGCTATGCACATAAAATACCTCCAATGCTTAAACAAATGAATAGTCTAAACTTGCTAGTTTAAGACAGAAAATTTTGAAGGACATATTACCAAAAACCACAAATTTCCTTTCAGTGTTATTTGAGATGTCATAAAGTAATCTTCAAAGAAAATCATGAACATCGAGGCCCAACACATTGCTTAAATACTTCTCCATGTAAGAGCTAAGAATGATTAGGGATATCTACATCTCAATATATATGGTTATTTAGTGATGTTGAAGATATATCCCATATTCGTAAGTGATACATATTGCATTCCACAAGATTAAAAAATGAATTAGGAAAGCATCCTCTTTAGAGGTGTTCAACAGGCCGGATCGAGTCAAAGTTTAAATGGGCCGGGACGGGGCGGGTCATGTCAAATGTTAAATGGGTCGGGGCGGGTCAAGCCCGTTTAAAACCGATCCACTTTGACCCGTTTTTTAAAAATTCATAAAATAGCTTTTTAAATACCACTTTTATGGCCCTTTTGATCGGCTCAACTATGTATATAATAATATCACATTAAAAAAAAAGTGGCATATTTTTTTCCCAACCATTTCCTATATTTATCCAGCCCGACCCGACCCTCTACACCAAGGCTCGTTAATGACCCGACCCGCTAATGATCTGTTAAATTGTGACCCAACTCTTGACCCGTTGGGTTGACCCGTCCCGTTGAACACCTCCAGTCCTCTTACACTATTATGGAATTTTTTATGTGCTATTTCCTTGTTTTGAGGGGGGGGGGGGGGGGGTCTTACATGTGATTAAAAAATGTTCTAATTTCCTAATTAGTACTAAAAAAAGAACAAGAAAAATCAAATAATTGTGGAAAACAAAAGAATAGTCCATTTTCTAAGCGTTGAACTGTACTATTCAGACTTGTGCAGTTGTGCTTAAGGTTTAAGCACACCTAAGATTGAAGGACATCCAAAAAAAAAGCAATAATGGGAGGGGGCACCCCCCCCGCGTCCAGAAAAAAAAAAAACTTCATATTTCCTGTGATATCATATACATTACGACCATGTTAAAAGTGATAATATAATGGTCGGGTTAGTGGTAAAGTAAATGTTTTCATAACTAAAAAGTCGAGAATTCAAAATTTGCCCTCATATTTTATAGCCAAGTTTAGAGTTCAAAACTTTTTCCCCTTAATCTTTCACCCAAGTTTCGCCCCTGGTTCCAATCTAGCAGGATCCTATGCATTGATGGATATCTCTTTAACTTTAAAATTCCATTCAACTTGGAATAGTTAAATGAAACTCAAGAATTCATGGCCTTAGTGCACCATAATCCTTTCAAATCAGAGTTAGCATTTGATGATCTCCAACAGGGAAAATGCTTTTCAATATATAATTGAAACCCTAAGTGATGTAAATGCATAAAGTCCACAAAGGAATTAAGGATATAGAGATAAAAAAAATCGTCCACCATTGCGAGATAACAATCTCATGACTCGCAAAACACAAATGACCTATAAAGGCACACAAATGACCTTCAATAATCAATGGACTCGATCAGTAAAAATACAAAATTGTAGCTTTGGAAGTGAAATAGAACTTTAGATTGCCACACGAAGTACAAACTACATACCTCATCCAATTCAAAACTTTCTCTTGATCTTTAGGATGGTTAACACCTGATACTGCCAAACAAATAGCGCGAACTGCTACTCGACTTAAATGTGCCAGAGAAAGAGCTTCATCAATAACATGCTCTAATGTATCCCTCGCTGCATCTTCTGCAATAATACAAACAAAAACAAGCAAGATAAAAAAAATTAAAAGAAAAAATTCTCAAGACCTCAATCTTAAGTTTGATAAACAAAGAACTAAATTTGCGATTATGTAAGTGTGTTCAAGAGTATTCATCAGAACAAGTAAAACAGATACTTTACATGTGGTGAATACTTGTATCAAAAACTACCTAACTAAATTTCAGAAACAATTTTTTTTTTTTTTTCAAAGTAAAAATCAAGCAACCAAGATCATTAAAAAAAATGAAAGATAATTGTACTAAATCCCTCTGTAGTTACTTGAAATCTTCAGTTACCTCAAGCATCTGTGTCGGGCCCTTGACACCGAAACATGGGTAGGACACTCTGACATGGGTAACACACTCGGACACTCCATTTGGTTGAAAAAATGGGATTATTCATAAAATAAACAAGCACTTAGACATGTATCAAACATGGATATACGCTCGACCGTGACTTTTTGATCCTTGCCTTTGTTCCTCCTTGATAAATTTGATTCAATTACAATCGCCTTTCATGTAGTCGGGCTTCTTGCACGCCTAACAACCTTTTCATTGGTGTTTAATACTTTAATTTCTTAGTGGGTTTCTCCTTATTCTAGTTAGAATGTGACCTCTTACGATTACAGGTTCCGTTGGACCTAATTTTCTTACCAATACAGGTTCCTTTTTTATTGGTGTTAATTTTTTAATGAGTTTTTCCTAGTTCTTGCTAGAATTTGACCTCACACTTTCCAATTGAATAATGTAATATCTTTCTCAAATTGTACTCATAGTGCAAAAACAAGCCAAACTGTAATGTATGTAGTGAAGAATTTTTAAAAATCTACCAAACACTACTGATCATAGTTAGTAGTGTTTTAGCTCGGATCCAACAACCCTAACCCACAATTACAAACATCTAATCTAGCATTATCAAAAGAATCCTAAGAATAAAGCAAAAATCCACAAAAACCCAGTTCGAGAAACAAAATTGACAGCTAAACAATCAAATGAATCAATTGAATGCTATAACTAAATTAAAAACCCAGTTCAAGAAGACATTAAATTGACAGCTAAACAAGCAAATGAATCAATTCAACAAACTAATCATCTGGGTAAAAGGAAGAAAGCATAGAACAGAATTACCTCCAATACTATTGAAATTAGAACATCCAGCAACAGCACGGGAAAGAATTGGTAATGGGTCAGGGAGATTTGAATTGGAGAAAGGCAAAAGTGGGAGACAAACGCATACTGTTGAAGTGGCTCCACCATCTACCCCTAAGATTACTCCATTGTCAATACCTCCATGATTATTTTCAACATTTTGGTACTGAGTCATCTTGAATTGTGTTCACTTCTTTGTTCTTCCTTTGATTTGCAACCCAAGTCGCTTGAATTTTTTTGGACGACGGTGTTGATTCAGAGACGATGGAGATGATGGATCTTCCAAGTCTTCCGGGAGGAGAAGTTCGTTTTTTTAAAAATAAAATAAAATAAAATATATAAATCTCACATCTACCTCACTTAATAATAAAAATTCAACATTTTAATTAATTATTAAGAATAATATATATAAAAATTTCATCTAAGGTATTATTCAACATTTTAATTAATTAATTAATTAAGAATGATATATATAAAAATTACATCTAAGGTGTCTCACATCATTTTTTGATGCATTTTAGAGCTACTTCCTTCGTTTTTTATTTAGTTGCACCAAAAGACAATTTGACACTATTTATCAATGTCATTTAATTTTCATATTGTCGATAATTTATAGGTTAAAACATAGTATGTTGGATTTTACTAGAATCGTCTCAATGTGAATTTTATTGATTTTTAGTTATTATAATTGTTCGATGTGCATAATTAGAGATATTAACTATTGAATTAGTATATTGGGGCGTGTGAAATTGTCCTTAGGTGCAAGTAAACAAAAATGAAGTATATAATTGTCATTAAACTTCTTGTGAAGTACCTCAAAGCTATAAGAAAGTTTTTTAGAAGAATAAATGATAAAATGAAATTTTTATATTTAGTCAAAAAATGATATTTGAATTATTTATTAGGGTAAACATGAGATTATTAATATCAGATAGGATAGATGAGGTATTTTTAAATTTTAATTTTCTTAAAAAGGCATTAAAAATAAAATAAAGCCCAAAAAGCCATGAGGATAAGTGATATAAAGTAAGTGAAATGCCAAAGTCAATGAAAAAAACTATTACTATAAACAACTTTTTTAATGTGCATTAAAACTAGCTTTTTAGGTTGCTTAAAGTCACTAATCGAATATTTTTTTATAGATGACTGACCAACCAAATAACTCCCTTTACATATAGCTTAAAAGTCTTTAGCAGACACTTTTTAATGATTAATCATCCAAAAAAACAAAATTCATAAGTAAAAAAAAAAAAATTAAAGCTAATTGTTAAAAACATTCTTAACCTTATCATAGGCTTGCCAATGGCCCAATACTAACACACATCTAGTACATAGAACGAAGACAATAAACACTGCCTACAAGTACAAGAATACGGAAATATCAAGAAAAGTCGTCAAAACCAAAGACGATTAAGTCGATAAGTTCATTGAGCAAAAATTTCTAATCAAACAATGTGATTAAAATTATTAAATAAAAAAAAAACAAATGCTCTAATAATGTAAACAAATCAAAAAAAAAAAAAATTAAAATCCTAAACGCCCCGCCTTATAAATTCTTCTGCATAAGAGTGATTTGTCAATATTACAAATTCCCGTTATTTACTTAAAATATCTCTTCATTAAGCAAGGGTGTAATTTCAACGATAAAGTTCATTGTTTCCTGCACGTACATGAACCTGTGATTCCAACATTCAGGTAGTTGCAAAAAGCCCTATTGTACTTGTATGTCTAATTTCTGGATGTTCACTTTTAATTCCGGTCCCTACATCTTCAAACCTTCGTTTTACACCAACGGGAAACAATCTGACGAAAAATAGTCGTTCCATAGCAGAATCCGTCATTGTCGCTTAGCAAAAATCTTTTTAGTATTGTTCCGAACCACATCAAGTTCATCGCAGCAAGCACAGATGGCACAAGTCAACAAGCACCAAAAGAAACCGAACCTGTAATTCATGAATAACAGAGAAATTCAGCATTTTCGTAGTTTGGACTTATAAATTACGTTCTGCTATAAGATTTTGCGTTCCAGCCTACTGAAAGCTCGTCATAAAGTGACCTTTACAAAACCTAACAGCCTTAATTTATCACGAAATCTGTCGACCACCCACCGCCATCCTCCCATCAGTACCATCCAAAGATCACCTCCCCCCTTCTGATAAACAATCTTACCACTTACCTGGAAAGTCCCATATTCTTGATCACCTGCCAAGCAAGAGAAAAAATAGGAGTAGAAGATCGAGATGAAGAGAGGTTGACCATTAGCCACAAGGCCCACAACTAGAGGTGTTCAAAGGGGGCGGGGTGAAGCAACTTCTTAGAGGGTCAGTCTGGGTTGGCTTTTTGAAGAGCTTACGAGGATCAGGTCGGGTCAGCAGTCCGTTTGACTAGCCCTACCCCATTTGTTTCTATTAATATTGAATTAAATCATAACTGGATGTCATACACATCATCTTACCCAATGTATCCTGATCATAGGAACTATGATTAGAATTTGGAGAGGAAAGGAAGGCGACAACTCATAACCATAAAGGAGAATGCGGCCAAATAGTCCCTCAGTTCGAGAAAGATACACAAATGAATCATCAGAAAAATCCTAACTAGTCAAAACATAAAATTAAATAAAATTACATAATAAATAAAAATAACTAGGTAAAAACGAAAAGCCAACACGAATTGCTTCGGGCATTAACAAAATCATAAAAACAAAATGATCAACTCATAGTGATAAAAAGCCTGAAAATGTGGATGTGAAAAGAGAAGAATGTCCTCGGATGTATAAATACTCAGTAAACCAGTCTTCAGAATGAGAGTAACAAAAGCCAACACGAATAATCAATAGTTGATAAGTAATCAAAGCAGCACTAAGCAGCGAAAGGTATATAATTATCGTACATGTTTAGGGCAAATGACATCAACAAAACACAAAAGGCAAAAGTCTAAATAAAACACATAAAAATAACATCAGCAGGCACCTGAAAATGCTCAACGCCTATCTGTTTTGCCATTGGAACGCTTTCCGGAAAACAAGTGTTTGGGTTTGAGATTAGGGATGACTCTATCTGCTTCTCCCCGACGTGCACTCTTATTCCTCTTGTTAGAAGATTTCTTGGCAAGCTTGATAGCCTTGCCTTTTTGGACAGAGTCCTTTAGTCCTTCACCAGGGACAACTTCAGTTGGTGGCCGTGATTTTGACCTAGACCTTGATCGAGACAAAGCACGTTGTTTCTTGTTGGATGGCTCGATATCCATATCCATGGTATCCTCGTCTCCATCCATATCAGATGATCTAAGCCTCTTCCGACCCCTTGACTTGCTCCGAGCCCTCTCTATAGCGGCAGAAGGATCCAGACCCAATTTGGATAATTGCCTCCCCATTCTCTCAGTTGTAAACTTTTTATCCTTGTCAAACTTCCTAGGAACAATAGGATTATTCCCTGCTGTGCTCTTCTTTAATCTGTGTTCTTGAATGAGCAAGCTTTTCTTTTTCCTGATTTCTGCCAATGCTTCTTTCTCTTCGGGTGTTAATTCGTCACCATCCATCTCAAAATTTTCCTCAGCTTCATCGGCAAGACGAAGCCCTTCTTCTCTCTCCAACTCTTCAAGCCTATGCAAGATATCAGGGTCAACAAAGTCATAAACATTGTGCCCATCAAGAATTTCTGGCATGATATCCTCCTTCCATTCATCATTTGCTAAGATGTAATGTTTCTTCAAACTAGCCGAGTATACACCAGCTCCACCATTCTCTTCCTCAAGATCCCTTTCAGTTTTCCTCTTTTCTTTCTCCGCCTTTTCAAGTGCTTCCTTGGCCTTGGTTTCCAAAACTCCAGCAGGAATGCAAGCAGGCCTTTCCATCTGATCACGGGGTTTTGGCATTGCTACATGAAAGCGATTTAAGCAATCATTTATCTTCTTAGACTTCATCTTCAATTCCACCCTCTGATCCAACAACCTATCACATGCTGAATTCTTCACCGCAATAACGCCTTCCTCTGTCAAAGTACTCATTGTTAATAGTACTCCCTCGTCACTAGTTGCCTCCCCTCCCTGGCCTACCACTGTTTTCAGAGCCTCAGCTTTCATTTCCATAATCAACTTCTTGTCTTCCTCAGGAATACTATCGAATGGCTGCAAATCTGTCTTGTTGCACACTATAATCAATGGCTTATTCATGAAAAGTGATTTTATACTATGAAAAAGAGCAGCTTGTTGGGCAATTGTATACCCACATGATCCAGAAATATCCAAGAAGAAGAGAACTGCAGCACGCAAATGTGCTAGAGCAGTAATACTACACATCTCAATGATATTCCGATCTTCAAACGGCCGATCCAGAATTCCAGGTGTATCTATCACTTGATACCTCAAATACTTGTAATCCGTATGACCAACAAAAAGAGACTTTGTTGTAAACGCATACGGCTGTACATCTACATCAGCCCTAGTGACCTTGTTCATGAATGAACTCTTCCCAACATTGGGATAACCACAGATCAATATTGTTCTTGTATTTGGGTCAATAGAAGGCAATCTAGCCATGTGTTGCCTAACCTGCTCAAGATAAGACAAACTAGGGCCGATTCTCTTTACTACAGTACACATTCGACCAAGAGCAGCAACCTTAAGACACTTGCATCTGTAAAGTGAATCACCATACTTCAACAATTTAACATAGTCCTTAGAAATCTTGGAAATCAAATTTCTGGCTGTATTAATTTGGCCAAGGGCAAGCTTGTAGTGATCCTTGTTGTACAGAACATGAAGAAGATCACCATAAAAGGGATGTATATCATCCAGCCTAGGAAATTCGTCGATGATAGCAGACAGCTTTTCATGAAAATTCTGCTGTGTGTATTTCACCTTTCTCATGTAAAACTGACGAAGCCGAGATATTGCATAACCTTTATGGACAACTGTTGGGGTTTGTCGTTGCGTTCGTGATAGAACAATGTCTATCATTTCTTTCCCATTGGGAACAACAGTGATTTTCTTTAGGTTATACTGCACCATCTTTACAAGTTAAAGATAACCCTGAAGAGAATGTTACATTTCGAATAAATCTCTATTTACATAAAATAAACATAACTATAGCATTTCAAAGTATTAAAAGAAACGGTTTTTCATGTTGGCTATTGGCAGAAGCTAGAGAATTATAGAACAGGACCACCAACCATGGAAGCTCCAAATAACCCACTAAACCATTTTGACCATTACAGCAAGATTTCAAGAGCTTTAAACAAAATAGCGCTCCAAACTCATGTCATTTTTTAGCAATCGATTCATATCAATCTTATGCTACATACTGTTAGCTTGAACATTAACTTGATTTAAGAGTTTCAAATTAGCTACCAGTTACAATCAAGTTATACCATTCTAATACCATTTTAACGACTAGAATATTAAATCATCACACAATAAATATCAATTTTCAACTATCTCAAAAACTCCAAGATTGTGTTTAGGAGCAAATATTTCATTTCAAATTCTAAAGTTTAATTATGAAATCATATACTTGTGAAGAATTGGAGAATGTTTGAGAGTTCATTCTCAAAATATCAACTTTAACTTCTTTTAAAACAAATAGGCATAGGCTCACATCAAAATTTGAATTTTTCTTGATTTACCAAACACTAAATTTGAGCCAATTCTACATTTCCTAATGGGATCTCTATTCCCAAACATAGCATAACTGAATTTCAACCAAAAAGACAAAGATTTTTCATCGTCATTAGCATCATAGCAACAATTTCATGAACTTCTAAAAAATTAAACTCCAAAAACATCAAATTTTAAGTTATTCCAAAACATAAAAACTTAATGTAGAATGAAATCAGCGTGTCAACATTTAACAGTATAAAAAAAACTAATAAAATTGATGATAAGATTGAATAATAATTATAAATACAAAAAATGAATAGCATTATAGCGAGGATTGACAGAAAACCTGAAGAGGGAGAAGAGTGTACAGACGGCGCTAAAATGATGAACCCTAACTCTGGAAAGAAAGCACAGGTTTAAAAAGAACTTTTAAAATAAATGAGCCGTTTAAAAAAAAAAAAAAAAACTTCATCAATTGTTACTTAAAATTGTTGATATTTGTCAATTGGTCCCTTCTATATGTTGTTTTCATTTTTTATTTATATCACAAATTTTTATAATACTAATCAAATTTAATATTAGTAACATAGGGCGTTTACTGATTTGAGTCAAAAATAAACTCAATATTTGTCTTCTGTTACTAAGTACTAACAACGGGCCATTATTGACTTGTCTTCTTACGCAATTTATTTTTCACCCACGACAATGTCTTACCTCAAATTTAGGTAAAAGAACGCTTATTTTGTAAATTATTTAATTCAATGGTTTATGTTGGAAATTATTTAGTTTCATCACTTATTTTTTGACATTTATTATTATTATTATTATTATTATTATTATTATTATTATTATTTTATTATAAATTTCATTTCATTTCATAGAAGAAGACTTTACAAGAAGTTGGTAAGGAGTCGAGCAACAAGCTGAGCACCCACACCTTTTTGAATACAGAAAGCTAATCTATGAAAAATATATACTCTAGACTTAGGGCTATTCGAGTTACTCGAGGAAAAGGAAGCAATCCTTGAGAGCAGATTAAGTGCGTCTTCACTTAACTCTCCAAAAGTGGAGAAAGCAAAGGGGATAAATTTGTAGCCATTATCTTCACATTTAGTAGTGTATTATTATTATTATTATTATTATTATGGGCTTTGTTTCAATTCTCATGGGCTAATGACTCATGTATGAAAAGTTCCTATATGGAGTCTAAAAAAAATAATTATATTTCTGTAAACAATTAAAGTATGTGTTTTAAATATTTAAAGTATTAATTTTATTTTTAAAATTACATGGAGTAATATTACTTCATCTGCTCATTTAGAATATTTTATTTTGTAGAGAGAAATTTAATTATGATTTTTAAGACATATATAGATAATAAAATATATTCATATGAAATCTCGTTAGATAATACATAGAAATTACATAGAAATAAGAGGGGATATAGAAAATAAAAATGATGAAATGCCTGATTATAAAAATGAAAAATGAGACAAATTCCTTGAGACGGAAATAGAGAGTATTGATCAAGCAAGGTTTGTTAAGTAGAGCTATTTACAAGTAATAATAATTCTATTGTAAGTGAAGTTACTTGATGTTCCCATCCCCATATCTTCAAACCCACCATTTTTACACCAATGAACAAAAAATCTGATGAAAAATTGACATTCCATATCCAAAGTATGTCATTGCCTCTTAGCCAAAGTCTTTTTTAGTCCTTTTAGTATCTTCCCGAACCACATCAAGTTCATCGCAGCAAGCACCGATGGCACAACAAACACCAAAAAGAAACCAAATACATGCATTTGCATAACCTGCAATTCAAAAATTACGGAGGTATAAATTAGAAATCAGATCGAGCCATCAAGATGTAGGAAGAAATTATTTCGAAGCAGGATCTATCATTTTGAACAACAGTGTTTTGATCGTTTTCTTTTACACACTTCACCCTAGCTACTAAGATCTACACTAGTCGCTTATCTCGTTTTGGCCATCCTATAAAAAACTCTCTTTTATCGAGTTTAACTCGTTGTATACCTTTTTGTACAGTTTTAAGTTTGACTCACAAACTTCTATCTTATTTTGACTTGTATATATTTTGCAATGTTTTTTGCACTCCAAAAATTTTTTAAGCTAAATAGCATTATTTCGTTTTCTTTATTGCGACATTTACTTCTTCATTCCACCATGTGTGTCCTTTTTCACTACTATACCACCCTTTGCTATCCTCGAATGCATGGTCTCTCATCCCTAAACCTAATAATATTTGCTCATTTGACATCACATTAGATGTGGCACGCAGCTTCTAAGCAACAACCTAGCAACCTTTACACACCTAAACTACACTCTGGTCTTGGTGTCTAGGAGGTAAAGTGCAGTCATTGCTTAGTATACACCACATTCGAGCGATGCAGTGCGCTGCTTTTGATGGACGACATAGAAACCCTTGCAGACTTATTAAAGAAAGTGCATCGCGTTGCTGGCAATTGAGAAGAAACACCTCGAGTTAATTGGAATTCAACTCGTAACATAGATGTGATGTTTGATTCTTAGGGTTTGATTCTCACAAGCCCCTGGTTTTCCTTACATTGTTAAAGCGTTTACCCACGTTCAACCTACTTTAGTAGAGTAGTCACTTAATGAAATTGGGGGAATAAAATGTAATTTGTGCACTTAGGAGAGTCACTTCAGTGGAGAAACTTACTTGCTCAATCATATACTTTCATATTAACGATAAATTGATATCAAGTTGCTTAATGCACACATACATGCATACAAGTAATCACCTTTTCTTTAGTGAAATGCAGACTATGACAACTTAAGTTTCAAGGTCAACACTCAACACCATAAGTTGGAAGTAAAGATCAAAAGCAGTTACCTGATTATAGTGCAAGTAAACATGGTAGAACATGTAAACAAAGAGCAGAATTCTAGCAACCTGCACACATCAAACTAATGTCAATTTGCAGAATGCAGAGTATGTATAGTAATCAAGGAGGAGAGATAAACCTCAGAAGTCAGAAAGGCATGTACTCACCAACCAAGCAAAAAAAATCACAATTCCATTAATAAGATATGCACGAGATCTCTTCAATCCAACCGTATCAAGAAACCTTCATAGAGAAAGCAAGAAAAGTCAGCAGCAGCCACAACACAAGGCATAAACAAAAGGCCAGTAAAAGACTCACCAACGCATATTAATCTCAGGTGTTGTCACTTCAGAAATGAGGACCATGAAAGTATAAAGTTGTCCTTCACCAGAGAACATAGCATACGCAACAGCAATGCCAGAGAGAGAATGATGTATGACCTGGACAAGGTGGCCAACGTGTGAGGGAAGAATGGCATGTAATATGATCACATCAGTTTTTGAAAGTTGGAGGGTTGTATGTGGTCCCCATATATTTATATTTTTTCTACAGCCTTCGATCTTTTATAAATCTCTTTAAACAATTCTAACCTATACTTTTAAAATCCTTAACTGATACAAATGCCAAAAACTGCCTTACACACTTCTACTTATGTTAAGCTGTTAATACTTGATGTGATTAATAAGTGCTATTTACTAGCACTTCATACTTCATAGTGTCTTTTACTACCTTACTTTAGTAGTGTAGACTGTAGAGGTGTTTTAAGCTTATTTTGATATGGATTTATGCTCAAGTTGTAGTTTGGATGATTTGTTGACTTTGGTACACTTGGAGCATAGACTAGTTTAAAAGAGTACTTTGAGCTTTATTATTTAAAGGAGTTGGGGATAATTGGATTCACGGGGCTTTATGTAGAGTTGGGAGTTGTCTTGAGGCTCTCATTAAGTGAAGCAACGAGCTGGAAAATGAGCCCCTCCTATTAAGGTAACGACCAGTTACCTAGCTCTCCGGCAATGAGTCATTAGATCCAGGCAATGACTCATTTGGATGATGATCCCCCGATCTATAATTTCCAGACACAAATAATAACTCTCATCCAGCAACGAGTCGTCGGTTCAACAACAAGCGAGTACAGCATCCAAACGATTTGTTGCTTTGACGAGTGAGATTCCTCTGAGCACGCAGAGGTAACCTACGAAGCAATGACTCCTTGGCACGTTAAAGCTTCAAAAACACCACAATTCTTGCCAAAAGTATCTTTTAACATTATCTTTTGATTTATATTGTTTATTTATTTTGTAATTGCAGAATGAAAGCTCCTACAATATAGACAGGAATAGGCTAGAAATTTGAGCACCCAAGTTCATTAACCTAATTTTATGATTGTTTTGCATAGTTCTTATTAACATCCAACATTCAAGGCAGCCTTTAAAGAGAATATCAACAGCCCAGCCCCTATAGAAACTAAGATACACTCAGAAACAAAGATAGATGCACTACACAAAGAGATGGCACATGCCTGAAAGTCAGTTCCTCTGATATTATCAAGTCTAAGGCATTTGAGGCTTAAGCACTAGTTAAAATTTTATCTAGTTCAGTCAAAAGGGCCTTCACAAGCCAATGTGAAAGGCTCAAAACTAATCTTGTGTTTTCTCTTGAACAAAAGAGGATAGCAGCCTTTGGTCTTGATAATAAATTTCTTATATTGATAAAAGAGAAAATACGCAAAAAAAGAAAAAAGGAGAACGTGAAGAGAGCATAATAAGCAGGAACCAAGGACTCACATACTCTATTCCACCCAAAGAAGGATAAAGCCACATGATCATTGCCAGGTCTGCAATAAAGTAGCCAACAGATACCTGTCAATTTAATATCCAGATTCCAAGTTACCACAACATTAAATAATGCCAAAGTCTAATCCCAAAAATATTAGGTTGGCTACTGAAGCCAAAACGAATTAATAAGGAAGTGCATTAGAAGTTATGAATCTCATTCCATTTTGGAAGCAACAAAAGAAATTTAATAGCAAGGAAAAATAATCATATTCACCTATATGTTACAATTTTTAGAAGTTCTGTATATTATGAAAAACAAATTAGCATGTAAAGTCGTTGCTAAAAATATTATTCAGCCCTATCTAATACTAATAATACTATGTAATACTAATCTACAACTAACAAGATCAATTTCAACACTAATCTTCATATTTTCTTCTCCTTCATTCATTCATATGACCAATTTAATGTCATAAGTCATATGCACCCGCAAATCTCATTTTATTCACTCCTTAGGTCACATATGGCAAAGTTCTACAACTTCCTTTTCAAAGCTCCTTATAGTTTCCACTTTTTACTCTTCTAAGCAGTGTCTTCTTTGCACATGACCCATCTAACATAGACGATTTTCTCATTTTATTTTATATAAATACAACTCCAAAACCCTTTCTTATGTCTTTATTTTGAAATAAATCATTTAGTGTATGTCCACTCATCCATCTTAACATAAGCATCTCGTCTACCTCAACGCACAATTTTTCTAAAATTGGAATACCTTGTATCACACCACCTACTTCTCCTAAAGTTGTCTTTTGAGCACTTCCTTGTGAGGGAAATGTGCATTAATGACATTCAATATTTTTCTTCCATACACATTTATTTTGCACACCTTAACCACTTATTCATCATATACCAACTCAGCATCTCTTTCTATCATGTCCTTAAATACCATAATTTGCATAATTTCTCCTTTCCTTGGAAGACCATTGACATTTCACCAACCCATTTCGCCTCTTGCATACAAAGAATACTAATCTTACGTTGTGTCATGATCTCATCCAATTCTAGATACTTCACTGAGAATGGTCCAACATTCCAATATAATCATCTTAGCCTAAATCTAATTCTTTTCTTTGGTCTCTTATCCCTAAAACCTAGTCTCAAAAGCTTAACAAAAGTATGAAAAAATTAAGAAAAAAAAATAATTCATTTAAAATCTACACTATCAAATTTATTATTCTTTCCAATCAAGCACACACAACTTTTTGACTATTCACATAGAGCTCCGAAGAGGGGTACATAATCTTTCGCAAATCACAATATAAGTGCAATGCGAGGACAAAAAGAGAATCAACAAATAGCATTACATTCATAAATACCAAAGGAACTCTTTTGTCACCGGGAAACTAGTAATTGATACGTGTAAATACATAGAGACCAAAGAAAGCACTTACTCCAAGAGTAAAGGTTGAAAGTGTTGAGCTACGAAATGTGACAGACCCATTTGTTTGATAATCAGCATACAAGTCTGACCAGAATACGAAATATAAAGACATAGCTGCAATGAAAAGAGCATGGACTGTCGAGATGCCACTGCAAATTGTATGAGATAATTACAAATATACGCAAAACAATTATTTCAGAAAGCAGAGCGTTTAATAAAGACCAACCGATTGCTCCACTCAATCTTTTGTACTCTATTAAGGCCGCCATAACTCTTGAAGTATAGGGCACTAAACAACTGAGTAAGATCATAGACCTAATGCAAAAAAGAGACAACAAAACCCACAAGAAAACCAAGCATCAGACAAATTATAGTATGAATAGTCCGAATAAAGAGGAAAACATGCAAACAAAATAATTGAAAAGGAAATGACTTGATCTCATGACATACCACTTTGCAAACCAATATGCCTGCGATTATTGAAGCATAAGGAAGAACACCATTAGATAACAAATTATTCTTCACCAGATTAGTGGTGGAGCCAGTAATGTAAGGGAAGGAGGATTTTAACATTATAATGTATTCAAGACTTCCCACCAATACTGAAGCAATTCACAAGTCACCGATAGTCCAAATCACCAAAGTAATCCAAAATTCGCCGATAACAACAATCTGTATATTCAATTTACATTATATAAGCATCCACCAAACTTTCAACAAACAATGATAGTTAATTAACTAAACCCAACAATCAAGTCCAATTCCAAATAGCAACTGAATACCATATGTTAGCATACAGTTAAAATCCACATAAGAAGATCATTAAAATAACATCAACATTAACATAAACAGATAACCCACTTATTCCTACTGTCCACCATTCCTAATCTAAGTCAATAAGTCACTGGCGCAACATAAGATAAAGATAGCATTTACCCCCAATTTGATATAAAACAATACAAAAAAAACTAATTGAAGCTTAATCCAAAACCCTAAATTGAGATTGCAAACCAAAAAACGGCCAAAACAATAAATTAGGCATAAAAAATCAGATCTAAAGATGACTGAGGGAGAAACAAGTTACCAGAAAAAGGTTCACCGAGTCAAATAGAAAAAGTAGAACAGCCGGCTAGCTATGGTCGGTGGCTGGTGTGCGGTGTGCCGGAGCTCCGTGGACTTTGCCTTTCATGAAGCATCTAGAATCCGACCATAATTTTTATTGAAGAAAAAATAACTGTAGAGATCAGTTGCACAGCAAGAAAACAACTAGTGACTCGGCTACAAGGGTACCCTACAAAAATTATCATTCAATCATTCTACTCCATCTGTTCTGAAATAGTCGCTACATAACAGTTTATGACACTATTTATCGTTTAAGCTTGTTTTATGTATTGTTGCCGCTAATGTTTAAGAAAAAATATAGTTGAGTGAAATCATGTTAGAATCGTCTAATTGCATACTATGATAATATTAAATTTTTATAATTTTTAGATTTGTATAAGTTAATATATAAATGATCAAAATAATCATGGTGATATGAATTATATCATACTCAAGTGACAATTTAAGAAAAACTTTGACAATCATCATAGTAATTATCTACTCCCTTCGTTTTCATTTGTTCTTCCCATTTGGAATCTGGGAAGAAACCAATATAAACTATAATTACAAAATAGATACTACGAGAGTTGAGTAAAATAATATAAAAAATAAAGGTTCTATTGATTAAAGTGTAAGTGTAATAATATCATTAAATTTCATTGGGTGTATGTAAAGTAAATGCATTAGGAGTTAACATGTAAATTAATTTTTATAGATTAGAGTGTAAGTGTAATAATTTCCTTGAATTCTATTGGTTACTAAAATAGAAAGATTCTAAATGGGAAGAACCTTTAAAAATTTCCAAATGGGAAAGTGAGAAGAACATATGAAAATAGAGGGAGTATTAAAGATGATGTATGTAGTGACAAGTTGCAATTTTAAAAAAAAATTAACAATTTAAAAATTTCTATTGATTAAATTCCTCCAAATCGACGTATACTTAAGCAAGTTGTCAGTTTTCTAAAGAAAAATTAAAGAAATTTGATGGATAATGATATTTACAACCCTAAGGATTGTATATAAAAATCAACAAATTCTCTTTATTGTCATTTTTTTAGTTTTTTAAGAGAATCTAATATGGAAATTGGGAATAATTAATGTTTTATGTAGTTAATTTAAGTTTTAAATAAAGTATCAAATATTTCCAAAGCAGATATAGTATTAGATTACATTAAAAAAGTCACTAGATTCTTTCTTATATATAGCTCTAAGGGTTGTATATATCATTCTCCTCTATCTAATAATAAATCAATTTGATATTAATGTTTGCTTAAATTTAGAAAAATATCATTGGCTTAATCGTAAAAATTTGAGGTCAGCTATATAAACAAATATATCAGTTTCAATGGTTGTCCATGTGAATTTTTCGCAACTGTTCATTTTAACTTTCAATCATCTCAATTTGTAAGTATAAATCCTTCATATCATTTTCCACTCATATCCTTTTAGTTATATTCTCGCATTTTTTCAGTCTCAATGGTTCCAACTTTTTTATCTTTCTTATCGGTTCACAAGTACTCGTCTTTGCACGTGCTCAGACCATCTTAAACGTTTTTCTTTACTTCTCGATACATTTTTTGCACTATATTAATGTATTTTTTGGGAATACTTTCTGTGTCGTCACCCACAAAAGTACTTATTTCAGTATCTTATTGTATGCCTTTTTAAGACAATAACAATAAAAAACAATGTGTAACTACTTTTTAGCCATATAGTACTTCATCATTTGTTTCATACGATGAATTATTTCTATTGTAAATCTCCCCGACATGAATCCAAATTGGTTCTCTAATGTCTTGGTACATCTCATCAGCAGAAGCAATCGTAGACATCTACGTTGTTCTTGTAAACTAACATTATTGTTAGAGTATATAGCATATTATGGGGCCTCAACCATCACCTTTAGCTTTTGGTTGAGATGGTTCCTTGACATGGTATCAGAGCCAACGTGACAAGAAGTCACAGGTTCGAATCTCAACCACCCCTCATTTAAAGTGGAATATTCAGCGCCTATGCGCATCCACATTTCTAACCTAATGGGCTCTCGTGTGAGGGGACGCGTTTTGGTAAATAGCCAACAATTTTTTTTATAGATAAGACTGAATAATTTTTTTATACAAGGTAGACCGTAGGATAAGAAAGTGGAGATCTGCTAAGTGCGATTTAAATCCAAAATTCTATTGAAAATTGATAGTTACTCCGCATCACCTTTACAAAACAACTATGAGAAAACTCGATTCTTTAAATCGACTAATAATAGGCTAAATTAACTAGTGTTAACAATCATTTCAAAAAAAAAAAAAAAAACTAGTGTTAACATAAACTTGCAAAATTACAACAGTGAAACTCATATGTAAAAGTACAATGACACCAATAGCCAATACAAATTTCCAAGCTAATGATTGGGATTTGGGAATCTCTAATGAACTTCAAAAAAATTAATCTCAACTAAGATCGGCGAAGACGAACACGACAATTTCTTCTTCAATTGATTCGCGAAACCTACATCAAACCCTAGTGATTCCCAATTTTCCACGGAATCATTTTCAATTGAAGTTTCCAATTAATTTCTTTATCTGAACAGATCAATTTCAAAATCAAATTCTTGCGGATCGTGATACTATGAGATTGGATTTGAATACTGATTATTTTCAAATTCGAATTACAACCTAAAATTGTTGTAAGTGATCTTAACTTCACCTAAAAGTATATTGAAATTGTTAGAGAAAGTTGTTGAAGATTGAAGATTCAAATTTGAGTTGTTTAGTATGAGCATGAATCACCATCTACACCGCCCTAAAATGGTTTCAACATCATCTTCAGTCTCATCTTTCTTAAGAATCGGAAGGTATTCCAGAGTAAAACAAACCGTTTTCACCATTTCCTTACTCTTACTTCTTTACTTGTTCGTCAACACTTTCTTTATCTCTCCTCTTTCCCTCAATTCTTCTTCATTTCATTCAAAGTCCTTTAGTTATGATTCCAATAAGGTGAAGATTTATATCTACGATTTACCTAGGAAGTTCACTTATGGAGTTATTGAGAGTTATGCTATGGCTAGAGGAGGGATCAAGGGGCCTGTTTCTGATGATTCCCAGCTCAAGTACCCTGGTCATCAACACATGGCTGAATGGTCTTTATTTTCCGATTTGTTGAAACTCCAGAAAGACCGATTTGATTCTGCTGTTATTAGGGTTGATGATCCGGATGAGGCGGATTTGTTTTATGTACCCTTTTTTTCGTCTTTGAGTTTGGTGGTCAATCCAGTTAGGGCTAATGTTAATTCTGGCAATGGGGCTGTTTCTGGTATGTATAGTGATGAGAAGATGCAGGAGGAACTGATTGATTGGTTGGAAAATCAAGTGTATTGGAAGAGGAATAATGGATGGGATCATGTTTTTGTATGCCAAGATCCTAATGCTTTGTATAAAGTTGTTGATAGGATTAAGAATGGGATTCTGCTTGTTTCTGATTTTGGCAGGCTTAGGCCGGATCAAGCTTCTCTTGTTAAGGATATCATTGTGCCTTATTCTCATAGAATTAATCCTTACAAGGGTGATGTAGGGATTGAGAATCGTAATACTTTGTTGTTCTTCATGGGAAACCGTTATAGGAAAGAGGTAATCTTCTAGTCTGTGTTACTTGTTTTGTTCTGTTTAGATGTCCTTGCTTGCTTGATTAATGACTATGTAGCAATGCCATTTATTGAGTATAATTTCGTGATCTTGTGGTTGGAGGTAATCTTCTTAATCATCAATTCAACAGGGCAAGTGGTAGACTGGTAGAAATGCCATTAATTGTTTTCATTTTCACAATCTAAACATTTGCTTTAATTTTATGACTTTTATGACTTCTATCTATAGTTGGCATTAATTTTCCCAAAGTTGAAAAGCATTTTTTTTGGCACGGACTTATCTAATGTGAAAAACAACCTTCACTTTTTTGTATTCCCAAATTATCATGTCCAAACAAAAGCAAATTTTACTTGGGTTTTCAATTTTTGCCATCTCAACGAGCTCTTGGCCCTTGTGGTTGTTGAAAATATGAGATCTGGGGTTAGAATGAGTTATGACTAGAGGTTGCATGATGTAATTTGTGCAACACAGGCAGCTATTGATTCAATCAAGCTTTGATTTATATTTAAATCATTTAGAAGTGATAGTCTTACTGGCTTCTTCTTCAAATTGCGAATTTCCTCAAATCTAACAAATGATTTCTCACAACCGAACTTATAAGCAGTAATCCTCTTGATGGCTTTTCTTTGATGTGTCTCCAATTTACTCAAGTGAACTCTTGAACTACCTATGGCCAAAATGCTAAATCAGTGATCTTGTATCAAGTTGGCCCTTTTAAGCTACTTGCCTTTGTAAATTAGGACTTGGGCCTTTTACCATATGACACTACTATATACTCAGAGATACTAGCTTTAGAAACTTAATTATATTCTCAGTGTGCATTTTTTTTTGTGCTAGACTTAATTTATTGTCCAAGGACAATGGTGTTCTATTATATTTTGAAGTAGTAAATTGGAATATTTTCTCTACACCAGAGCCGGGGAAAATTAGGTTCTAGGAGTCTAGGTTGACCGTTAGGAGGAAGCTTGCTTGTTAGCTCTGATTTTCAAATTCCATTTCAAGGGTTTTAAGTTCTATCACTACAATACATTTTTAGCTTTATTTTTAATTTTATTGTTTTTACCTCTGAGCTGCTGAAGGAGGGTTTAGAATAGAAATGCGAGATGAATGTATCAAATATGATTTACGTTGGGTATAGTGGTTGATGGAGGACTTGTTGTGGAAGTCTATGTAACTGTGGTCCATGTACATTTACATGTTTTATCTGATTTGTCTCTAGGGTGGAAAGATTCGTGACATGCTGTTTGAAGTTCTCGAGAATGAAAAAGATGTTATCATAAAACAAGGTACACAGTCCAGGGAGAATCGACGTGCAGCCACTCAAGGAATGCACACATCAAAATTCTGTTTGCATCCAGCTGGTGATACACCATCTGCATGTCGACTCTTTGATGCCATTGTAAGCTTGTGTATTCCAGTTATAATCAGTGACAACATCGAATTGCCTTTTGAAGATGTCATAGACTACAAGAAAGTTGCAATTTTCGTAGATACAACTTCATCAGTGAAGCATGGCTTCCTAATTAATTTGCTTAGGGCTGTTTCTGAAGATAGAATTCTGGAATATCAGCAGGAGATAAAGAAGGTATTTTTCCTAATGTTCTTATTTTTATCAATCAATATTGTGTTAGAGATTTGGAGAGCTGGACATGTAAATATTGGTGTACAATACACAACAACGCCAAAGCCTTATCTCAAAATGAGTTAAAAAACATATATTGAATGAGTACAAGAATTTAATTCTTCACCGTTAGTCAACTTTATGTTGATTTGTTACCTATAATGTCTCACATTGATTTTTTGTGGTCATATAGTCGACCCCATATGTTGGGAGTCACGATTTTAGCTTTGATGTTGTTGATGTAGTTGTGGCAAAACTTTTGGTGTTCATAGGAATTGCCATGGGGCATTATTGCGTCCACTAAAATGATGAGCTATGATGCAACTCTTTTTTTGCATCAAGAGTTCTTTTTTGGGGGGTTGGGGGGTGTTCGTGGTTCTTCTACAATCTTAGCAGTTCACTTTTTTACTCTGCAGGAGAGATGCCTTGCCTTGTCTTGCTACTTGTCTTATTTTGCATTTCTTTTTGGTTAAACAGCTAAGACACCCTTATTGCACAAATCTCAATTCTCGTGTAATGATTTCCTCTCTAAATTTTGCACATGCCAAACTATCCACTTTTGAGTATTTCAACTAACTTAATCTATGTGCTATCAGCCTCCTTATTGTAGATCTAATATATGTACGGAACTCTATTTAAAAAACTAGTAATAGAAAGGCTTTGAAATATAATTTGCTTGCTGTCTTTTTTCGATTGACTCATTTACTCGGTCTTTCTGAGATTGGTACATAATTGCTCCTAATGTCTTCCATTTCCTCTAAATGACATGTATCTATTAAAGTGGCCCAGTTCACAATGCAGTTTTTGTACATGACATGATCTTTACAAGAAACGTGGTTAGGAGTTCAGATGGATGAATGGGCTTCTTTGTTTAGGAGTGGTTGGTCTAGCTACTATTTAAATTGCGTGTTTATTGTCTAATTAGCAAAACATTAGGACTATGTTTGTGGTCAATCAAAACAATATTTTTGCTGTCTTGAGATGACATGCGTGGAGCATTATTAATTGGTTGCGGAAATTCATTGCAAATCTGGTTAATCTGTGTGCTTGGTAATTCATGCAGGTGAAGCATTATTTTGAGTACGACGATCCTCATGGAACTGTTAATGAAATCTGGCGCCAAGTTAGTTCGAAGGTTCCTTTAGTGAAGTTGATGATCAACCGTGACAAACGGCTTGTAAGAAGGGAGCTATCTCAACCTGACTGCTCTTGTGTTTGTTCAAACCAGACAGACATCTCTTCCAGTTTGTAGTTCATTCTTTAGTTTTTCATGTGAGCTGTCTCGCCTTGGCCGGGAACTCCGTTGTTCATGGGAGTCACCTAGTGGAAAAGATAGCAGATCAACATTTTCCATCCGAGCAGAGAGACTGGCAATGGCAAGCACACTGCCAGTTGTATGATTGATTGTGGTTCGTCAAGTTGGGTCTTTCGACATGCAAATGAAAATATACGGAAGTTTTGTGCAACCATCCGAGCAGTAGGGTACAAATGAGTATATTATCACACATACGATTCACAATGCGTTTATGACACATTTTGTTCCATTTTTTAGATTCCCCTCCAAACTCGATTTCATGTATGATCACCATGAAGGCACAATCCAAGTCTTAATCCTTTTGCTATGTATTAGAGCAATGTGTAATGTATTTCGATATTTACGGGCTAAGGCTCATGTTCGTAAAGGCCATGGCCATCGGCATTAGCGAAAGCCATTCGTAGCTAAGAGGCAACTAAAAATGTGCACCTATATATCCCTCCCAATTTGTTCATCTCCATTTCTAATGCTGATATCTTTTAGTGTTGTTTCTAGAGATGGTGATGCGCGCCGGTTTCTTGACTTATGCCCAATATGACCCGTTGATTTTACCCTTGTTGATATTATAAATCGCCTTTTGTATACTAACTGTATTAGTCCATCATTATCATCCTATCCAGTGTAGCACGCTCATAGAAAACTATGGACAAGATCTGAGGAGACTAGTTGTATTAGTTCGTCCTTTTGAATTTGTCACATTTCAATTACGACAATTGTCTCATTCTCTTTTATCTCATCTATATCTTTCCTACTACATCTACTCCTCTTCTTCTTTTCTTTTTTTTTTCTTTTTTTTTTTTTTGCTTTAATCAAGAATATTGCCCCAAGCAATGTTGTAATAACCCTTTTTAAAAATGTAGTCTACATAGGCTAGATGTTTCTTCGCAGTCGCAGCTTGGCAACCTACAACCGTTGTCAGCCATTTAAGCTGCAATGTGTATTAAAAAGGTGTCTTAAAAAGTTATAATGTCTACCTCGTTAAGAGCCAACCTAGTTTGACTCGACTTGACTTTGTGTTTCATAAGCTGTTAAAAAAGCATCTACTATGCATAATGTTTAACTAAGTATATAGGTATTTGACAAACGCCTGATAGTTGCTGATTGAAATAATTGATTTGACTGGTTCATTTTATGAATTAGTTTGACCAACTGATTTTGAACAAGCTAATGAGATCAATTTATTCAAAATAATAAGTTGTTTCAACCAGCTAATCTACTAAATACTCTCTAGTTTGTTTGATCATTAATCATGTATGTGTACCAAAATAAGCTAAGATGGTCCACTAATCTAATTTTCCAAACACTCACAATTCTACATGGACAATATTTGAAAAGTAACCATTATATGATCATATCACATGGAAGATTTTAAATTATAGAGGTTCAATTTGGACCAAAAATTCTTTATTGACATCATATAACAATTAGGGTTTACCGCTTTCCCTTCTCTGTTATAAGAGCATCTCTCACGTTACCAAAGTAAAATAGGAATGGGGAAGCAATAGTCTATTGTCTTGGTTGGATCAAACGCGACTTTTCCAGTTAAAGTACTGTATTCGATTTTCATCTAACCGTTCTTTTTCCTGAATCTACCCCATAGTTCAAAAAGAGAGGTGTATACCCTCTATCTCTATGACTTTTTCTTACTTTTTTTTTAGTCTGTCTATTTTATTATGCTATAATTTCACTTTATAAAAATGTCCCTATTATTTTCTTTATTCATATCTTTATATTTTAATTTTTGTAACATCATTCACACGATTTAAAACGATAATCATTTTAAAATAAAATTTTAATTTTTTTATTGCAATTTCAATCAGACGAACTTTGAATTTGAAGAAGACCTACTAAATGATACTCCATCTCCTTCCTTACCCATCTCTCTTCCTTTCGTTCTCCTACCTCCTACTTTCACTCATCACTTCACCAAATCACGCCTGAGATGTAGGATTCATACTTCCCTCCCCAAATTCTTGATCAAAAATGGTGTTTAAAGGCAGATTTTTCTCCTCCAAAAAGTCATCAGATTCTGATGGATCCAACAGTCCACGTCGTTTCACTTCCGCCATTAAAAGCGACAAGAAGAAAGCTAAATCTGCTGATCATCTCCACAGAAATCCTTCTAAATTACCCATCAACAGTACCACAAAGAGTAACAATAATTCTCCTACTTCTACTTCTACTTCTACTTCTAGTTCTAGTATTACCAAACAATCAGTTTCTTCTAAGATCAAGAATGGAAAGGGGAAAGAAACCCAAATTGATTCCACTTCTAAACCTAATTCCAATTCCTCATCAGCTTCTGTATCGCCCATCCTTGCATCTTCATTGGGTCTTAACAAGATCAAAACTAGATCCGGCCCATTACCTCAGGAGAGCTTTTTAGGGTTTCGGTCTGATAAGACTCCTCTTGTTTTGGGGTCTAGCAATCTTTCTAAAGCTGGGATTAGTGAGGGTAGTGGAAAGAAGGATATGGGTTGGTTGGATAATGTTACTGACAGTGCAAGTAATTCTGATTCGATGTCGCCTGAGAGTGGTGGTCGTTCAACCGCACCGAGCCCTAATCTATCGAATGCAGGCCAATTGCCACGCTCTAGATTGTCATCTGGAGGAGGTTTGCAACTCTCTTTCTCCTTTGGGTTAAAATTTATTCAAATATAGTTTTTATCATCAATTAGTTGGTGCATCATGCCGCTACCTTTCAGTAGCTATACAATGGATTGAAGAATGTGTTGGGATGTGGTTGAATATTTTCATAATTGACATACTAATTTTACTAGATCACTTATTCTGGTTGTTGTGATGTCGGTTTTAGTTTTGCTAGCCTTTTTGATTGGTGACTGCTATAAGATGTTTTTCTGAGCTGGTATGAGTAGTAGATTTGTAAGGGAAGAAAGGGGATTTTGTCCTGTACAAACACTGCTCTAGTATTTTTTAGAAATTTTGTATGGAAAATGGATGGAGCTACTCTTTCGGTAGACAAACTTACAACAAGAAGCCCATGTGTTGATAATTTGTATTGGTTGGGTTATTTAACCAATATATATGGCACATCTCACGATGAGACTTACGATATGGATGAGGTGGAAATGGAATCGGAGAGGTCCTATTATGTTCCCCTTTTAATAATCCAAATAGTTGTTTGATTACTTACTCTTTGCTGCCCTGCCTTTGCCACATCGATGGTCTAGGTGGGGAGGAGTGTCTTCATCAGTAAAGAAGCTCTTGGTGTTTACTTGAGCAATATTTTTTTGGCAAGTAGAATTAATATATACTCCCTCCAACTCAATTCAATTGTCCCATTTGAGTTGGGCACGGATATTAAGAGTGGGATGGGGTCCACCAAAAAGGTGGTAGTTGGGTATTGGGAATTAGAAAAGTGGGGTATTTAGGTAAAAGAAGATAGACAAAAGGAAATGGGACAATTGAAGTGAATTGCCCAAATAAGGAAATGGGACAATTGAAATGAGTTGAAGGGAGTATATATATATATATAGAGAAAGAGAATGACAAAGTAAATGTTATGGGCATCATGTAAATGAACTACTAAGGTGTAGACACACAAAACCAAACAGCTAACCAAAATCTAAACTACTAACCGAAGCCAGACCCAAACCCTACTAGATTACAAAAATTCTTTACAAATATCTTGAACTCTACTAGCAGCACAACAATGTTTATTGTAGTAGCTTTTCCTCAAAGTGCCATTGGTTCCTTTGTCTCCAAATGAAATAAATCATCTCATTCCAGCAAATACAAATTATCTTAGCCATAAACATCACATCCTCACTCAAGCTCAAAGTGTTTAAGTTATAATTAAAAAAGCTTAAGATTCTAGACCGGATCTCAACATTATCACAAGAAGAATTAAGGATCAATTGTTTCTGCCTCTTTTTGACAAACATCTATCATCAACTAGGTGTCTCTCTAATAAGCCTATCCATATTAGCAATCCTTTTTTACACAACAAGAAAAATAGCCCTTGAACTAGCTAAGTTTTTGTGCATCAAATTTCGCTAAGGCAATTTCAAATTGATCCTTGATTCTGAAGGAACCATTTTATTCCATTAAACCCTCAATCACAAAGTTGTATATCTTAGTAAAATAAAAAATAGAAAACTACTAGAAACAATGCAATTGGTTAGTAAATTTAAAAATTGCAAATTAATTTTTGATAAAATGATTTTTATCATAAGTAATTGGTACACGTATACCACATGCACCGAGTAAAGTTAGGTATGTGGGGGAAAAGTAGTTGCACAGTAATTCTCGCGGGCAACCAAAGATTGTACAACCGTGATGAGAATACTTTACATTACTTACAAGGCCTCTTGTTCTAACCAAGCTTCACACGATCCTCTCGACTTTAGGGTATGTTTGTGAATCTTACTCACTTTATTGACGAATAAAAGAATGCATTCTTGCAAATGAAATTTTTTTTATAACTTCACTCGATTCCATTTATTCTTTATTTGATCTTGTTTTATATAAAACTAAATAATTAAAAGCATGCACAAAAGAAAGTTGAAGAAAACTGTAAACATTTGATGCAACATTCCAAGATATGTGGTGTAATTATGTATTCACAATTTCACTTGCTTGAAATTAAGGGGGGAGGTCTCAGTCGGTAAGGATGATATTCGAAATGAAGACATAAGTAATGGTTTGATATGAAAGATAAAATGCAAGAAAATTGTTTATGTTGATTTGGTAATGTGCAAAATTGACCAAGAATTCATTAGCTAGAATAGTGGAAGGTTGAGGTAGGAATTTTGAGGAATTTAGAAGAAGATATTGGTCGAAGATGACCCAAATTGTAGGAGTGAAGAATGACACGAATATTTGGGATTTGCAAGTGCATTTTGACATTAGATAGAAATGAATGTAAGTTTAGAGGAGGAAAATGTATGTGAATGATCATTGGAACCGATATTCTTACTAGGAATTTAATATATTAGATAGGGCCGATTAAAGTATGATTTCTGTTTGCGATGATCTCTCATGTTGATTTGTTTCGTTTCATGTAGCCAACGACCAATCCCATATGTGCTAACATTAAGGTCTTGTAGCTGTATTGTAAATTTGTAATTGCAAAATTTGCTTGATGTATGGACTTGAGTACTTCTTGCTCCAAAATTGGAATACTAGGAAGTAGGAAGTAACATGTTCCTGCATTTACGGCCATAATGGTCAAAGTTTCTAGTTACTACTTACTTTTGTAGTTGATGAATTGATGTGCAATTCTTTGCTATTATCTTGCTGACTGTTCCTTATCCGCGCAGTGAACTTAAATTCATTATGGGAGCAGCCTGGAGTTGTAAGAAGTCCAGATATTTGTACTCCTGAAGGACAGGTTGCTATTTCCTTCCCCTCACTGTGCCACTGATTATTATAGAAGTTTCATAAATTAAACTACTATTTTCAATGGTTTTTTTCATCTGCTATTCTAATGATTATAACTCAATATTCCTCCCTAGATGGCATATGGTTGTGAAACTCCTAAGGAGTCTGAATCTCCTCGTTTTCAAGCCATTCTTCGTGTTACAAGTGGACCACAGAAGAGATATCCAGCAGATATAAAAAGCTTTTCCCATGAATTAAATTCTAAAGGTGTACGGCCTTTTCCATTGTGGAAGCCTCGTGGTTTAAATAATCTGGAGGTAGCTCTAATGTTCTGTACACTTCCTTTTATCAATTTTCATGATGGCTTATTTTTTTGCATGCTTATGTCCCTGTTGAAATAAATGTTTCATGTAGGAGGTTTTGGTTATGATACGAGGAAGGTTTGAGAAAGCCAAGGAAGAAGTAGACTCTGATTTAGCCGTGTTTGCTGCTGATCTGGTTGGTCTCCTGGAAAAGAATACAGAAAATTATCCTAGATGGCAGGAAACTATCGAGGATTTATTGATCCTAGCTCGAAGATGTGCGATGACATCAGCGAATGAGTTTTGGCTCCAGTGTGAAAGCATTGTTCAGGAATTAGATGATAGGCGTCAGGAACTACCTCCTGGTAAACTGAAGCAGCTTCATACGCGAATGCTATTCATACTCACACGATGTACTAGATTGTTACAGTTTCACAAGGAAAGTGGACTTGCTGAGGATGGACATGCACTTCAGCTACGTGAATCAACAATACTGCAGTTTGCAGAAAAGAGGATACCAACTGGAAAGGATAGGAAAATTTCTGTTTCTGGTAAGATTTCTAAGGCATCATCTGCACAAAAGTCCTTTAGTCAAGAACACCGTGGTCGCAATTTACATTCTTCCGAAATCTTCCTCCCTACTGCTGAAACCACAAAGAGTACTGAATCTCCCTCTGGAAGGGAACGAATTGCTTCCTGGAAAAAACTTCCGTCTCCTGTTGCTAAAAAACCAGAAGCTTCACTAATAGATTTGAGTGATACGAAGTTGGAGCATTTAAAAATATCCAGTAGAAGAGAGACTCCAGATGCAGACCCCTCCGCAATGAAGGTATCTGAAGTTCTATCTTCTAAAGATCCAGTTGGACAAACTTTTGCTTCTTCTAATCATCAACATAAAAATTCCTGGGGTTATTGGGGAGATCAGCCGAGTATTTCAGATGAGAATTCCATAATCTGCCGAATATGTGAAGAGTTGGTTCCAACCTTACATGTCGAGGATCATTCAAGAATATGTGCAATTGCTGATAGATGTGATCAGAAAGGCTTGAGTGTCAATGAGCGTCTTTTGAGGATTGCTGAAACTCTGGAAAAAATGACTGAATGTCCTTCCCAGAAGGATTTTCAACCTGCAGTTGGGAGCCCTGATGCTGCTAAAGTATCAAATTCGAGCGTCACTGAAGAGTCTGATGTTTTTTCTCCAAAGCTTAGTGACTGGTCTCGCAGAGGCTCAGAGGACATGCTAGACTCTTTTCCTGAAGCAGATAATGCTGCTTTCGTGGATGATTTGAAAGGTCTATCATCCATGTCTTGTAAGACTCGTTTTGGCCCAAAATCTGATCAAGGAATGACCACTTCATCTGCTGGAAGCATAACTCCTAGGTCTCCTTTATTGACACCAAGGGACAGTCCAATTGACTTGCTTCTATCTGGTAAAGGTGGTTATTCAGAACATGAAGATCATCCCCAGGTATTTTTCATTCTCTCATAGTTTCCATTTTTTTAAAGTTATTTAGTAAAATTGCATATCAGTTTCATCTTTTAGAAACCTTGTTACAAACTTCATAACCTGCTGAAAAGTTATACAGCTGCATAGAATTCTGTTACTTGTACATGCCTACTTCATAGTCTCGTCCATGAAACCAGCTAACATTACATGTTGAAGAGACGTGATCAATTTAGAGGAAAAAAATAAAGGTTGCCCCTGTGGGATTCCTCTACTAAAACTATGTATTTCTAAATTTGCAATTATAAAGTTTTAGGCTCTACTTTAGGAAGATACATCCCTGCAAGGCTGTTCATTCAGTTCCTTTGGAATCAATAATTGGTTTTATCACTTTGTGGCTATGGGAGTTGGGCTTTCATGTGCATATCTAAAGCCAGTGAGTTACTAGGAAATTTTAATCACTTTAGAGGGCTTATTGTCATAGGGAAGACTAGGCCTGACTCCTGAGCACCGCAACCATGAAAATTGTTGAGCTCTTTGGGATTATGCTTTGAAAGTAAAGCTTTAAGGTCCTTACTTGCCGATACAGAAAATTTCTAAATTAAGTTGCAGATAATTTCTAACCTATAATTATTTTCATGTACATTCTCTTATTAAATTTGTAGCTGCAATGCAATCACTTGGCTGTGATTTCATGTAAGTTGAACTCATTTCTAGTGTGGGGTGTTTCTTTTACATTGCCTTGGACCTTTGATTTCCTTTGGGGCTGCCATTAGACTAACTGTATTATATTTATCCGTGAAATGTTGTCGAAAAAGGCAAATGTGATGCAAGCATTAAATGCTACTCAAAATAAATTTTGTTGTGTACTAGTGTTCTTGTCAAAAATTTTTGGAGGTCAATAAAGTGGTTGCAAATGTATAGTGTCTGAAAATTAAAAACCAAAATATTAATTTATTATAGCTATGGTTTTGCTTCTGTCTTATGTTGTAGTAGGAGATGCTATGTAATTATGATTAACATGAGAAATGTGAATGTTTTGTTTTCGACTAGCATGTATGTGGATGCATTGTGGTCTAAGGTTTACTTGTATTTCAAGTAGGTTGTGGCCGATAAGATGGGTGACTAAAATTTTGATTTGTTTTTATTTTTTTTTATTGCAGTTTCTACACTCCAAAGATTTGTGGACACTAAAGTCCTTTTCTCATAAACTCCTTGATAAGTTATTGTTTGAAATGAAAATGTGTAGCCTATGAATTCTCTATCGGACTATGTTGATTTTTTTAACAATATTTCATTAACGCAATGCCATTTGGTGGCTCCCACCTACACAAGGTCTTGATACATTTCATTGTTTGCACAGTTACCAAACAAAGCCAACGTTTTTCAGTAATTTTGTTGCCCACATGTCTTCTATGTTTTCTTTTTAGGCCTTCCCTCCATGTAATGTACTTTGATTGGTCAAACATTAGCATAGAAGCTTGAAGTTCACAATGTATCAATTTGGTATCATATAACTCTTGGTTTTAAATTTTCTGTTATTAAAGCTAAATGTTCATACATTTCTTTGTCGTGCATAGTGCAAAATATTGGCTGCATCGCTGCATTGTAATGGTTTTTGAGATTAATGTGATTGAATATAGTTCTTTTGCGACTATTATTGCAAGCACATCTGAGATTTTTCACTGTATTGTCAAGTGACTTTAATAATCCAATAGATCCATCAATGCAAAATGGACTATTATCTGACATTCCAACTCCTATATCAAGTGGGGAGTTCTAATTTCATATTTACATTGTGTGGCTTGTTTAGCTTATGAGGCAAATCTCGGAGGTGAGAATCGAGATATATGTGGCTTTTGGTGGAACTAACATCTATCTGAAGACATAATGCCCAGTGTTGATGAATAGACAAAATGTGGATGAATCATGAATGAAGTTGGAAGTTATACTAACCTTGATTTATGATTGTTGATATTATTTATAATGCATCCTTGATAAAGTGAAAGAAAATTGACCTATAATATGTAGCATATGTCTTTTGTGCACCATCCGTATTGCAAACGCAACTACCCTAGAACACTGGGTAGCTGAAAAGCTTGGGTACGTAATGTCCAAAGATGAAATAGATTTGAAGGCATATTCTTGCCTACTATTGCATAAGAAGTTTGTTCTTTATTAGAAATCATTGCTTTTGCAGAAGCTTTCTAATTCGAGGAAAGCAAAAAGGAACAGAAGGATAAGAATGACTGGGTTCTCAAACTGATGCACTCATATTTGCATCCTATTAAGAAATTCCAATGGGCTTTGCATATTTTCAATACACGTTTTGCATTTTTGAGATTCAGGTTTGATGACTAATTTGTTAAAACAATTTATGTTGCAGATGGCTGAACTTGCAGACATAGCGCGGTGTTCAGCAAATGCCCTTTCTGAAGATGATCATTCAATGAACTATTTACTGACATGTCTTGAGGACTTGAGCTTTGTCATAGGCCGTCGGAAATTTGATGCACTCACTGTAGAGACCTTTGGGGCCCGAATTGAAAAGCTGATACGGTCAGTTTTCTTTTTAAATTTTGGGTAGTCTGCTGGTTTTGAGTATTAGAAGACTTGTCTGCTTAATTTACAGATACCTAATGATTAAATAGCTTCTATGTTAGTGATGATTTTAATTTTTGGTTCATTTACATTATCACCAAGAGCGTAACTTTATTTTTTCAGGGAAAAATATCTACAACTGGTTGAGTTGGTTGATACTGAGAAAATTGATCTTGTGAGTACTGTAATAGATGAAGATGCTCCTCTAGAAGATGATGTTGTACGTAGCTTGAGAACGAGCCCTATTCATTCTAGTAAGGACCGTACATCTATTGATGACTTTGAGATTATAAAACCTATAAGTCGTGGCGCATTTGGTCGGGTTTTCTTAGCCAAGAAACGAACAACAGGAGATCTTTTTGCTATAAAGGTATATGATTGCTCTCTTAGCTTTCTTGAAACATTTTTATGCTCGATCGGACCAACAATTATAGTTATTTAGTTTCAGATTAGATTATATTGGACTATAGTGATATGGCTTATTAAACCATGTGCATTTCTTTATCATGTGGAGTTGTGATTATATTTTCTATCAAGGTTTAATCGAAAACAACCTCTTTGTTGTCACTTGTCACAAGGTTAAGGTTGCGTTCATCTAACCACCCAAAACCCTGCCTAGGTGGGAGCCACTTAATCGCATAAGGGTAATTGAATGTTGTTGTACTAACTATTTTGAAAGCATGAGAAGCCTCAGTTGTTAGTAGGTTTGTTTCTTGTTATTGTTGTTAGTTGTGAGCTCTTAATAGTTCCTTATTTTTGTTGATTTTCCAGTCTTTGGGACTTCGACATTTGTGACTTTTGAAGCCATAAAATACTTACAAATGTTTTGCAATTTATGCAGGTACTAAAAAAGGCAGATATGATTCGCAAGAATGCTGTGGAGAGTATTTTAGCTGAACGCAATATTTTAATTTCTGTCCGCAATCCTTTTGTGGTGAGTTGGTGCATCTAGTATTTCCACTACCTTATACCAGTAAAGATTATAATTTTTTTGACCTGTATTTCACATTTCTCAGGTCCGGTTCTTTTATTCATTTACTTGTCGTGAAAACTTGTACTTGGTCATGGAATATCTCAATGGGGGGGATTTATATTCACTGTTAAGGAATTTGGGCTGCTTAGATGAAGATGTTGCTCGTGTCTATATAGCGGAAGTAGTAAGTAACTCTTTAAGATATTCTCCATCCATTTCTTTTTGTTCGTCTTCGTTGTCTCATGTCACATTAGCTCCGAAAGGTGATTAATGTTCCAAATACAGTTATGTTTAATTAGTTTGGGGTTCCGGTAGTTAAGTTAGGGTCATGTGGGACCAGAAAGAGGTTATAAATGTATTACAGTGAAAAATGTCAATTTAAAGTGAATTGATTCTTAAGTGGACAAAGAAAAAAAGCATAATCGAAAAGGAGGACAAACAAAAACGGCATACAAAAAGAATGTCTGTTTGAAGTTACTATTTATCAATATTGGATGATCTCATAAGAACCTTGGGATGTTTTCAGGTGCTTGCTTTGGAATATTTGCACTCTCTTCAAGTGGTTCATCGAGATTTGAAACCAGACAATCTATTAATTGCCCATGATGGTCATATTAAGGTACTAAGATTGTTTCTGTAAATTAGTTTGGCTTTTATTGTTACTTCACGTGAAACATTCCAAATACAGTTACTGTTTAAGACTGGACATTTTCGGGATTTTCTGTTTTATGTTCTAAGCTAAAATTTTGGTATACTTTCATCCAATTCAAATTAGACTTCCTATTTATAAATTAGTGAATAATTATAATTTTAATTTGTTGCATATTTTTTCATGAATTGCTTTTTTTTTTTGGAATGAGAATTTTGAAATCGAATTTATTTATTTTATTAACAGTGGAGGTTCTAAGCACGTTTAACATGTTCGACTTCACAGCACAGGGCCCCAAAAAATTAGGGGCCTCAATCTTAAATTACGTGGTATATGTTAAATGTTTAAAGATATAAAGTTGTTAGAAAATTATCATAATTTTTGAAATTGCACAGTGCCTTCAAGTTGTCAGTTTTTGTTCCACCTCTAAATTGAAAGATGGGGAGTAGTAACTTTACGTGGATTTATGACAACACAAGACTTACCGATTGACGAGAACTCTCAGTGCATGAGATGTTTTTTTGTGCGAAATTCTTATGCTCAAAACCTTTGATTCCCAGACTCGGCATCCCCTAATTGTAATGGTCTCATACAATATAACCCAGGGCCTAATAAAGGATATGACTCGGACTATCCGGGATGAAAATGGACCCTCAATAAACCACACAAAACCCTAGATATGTGCAATATTTGATTGATGTGTTCCCTTGGAAACCAATATTTGAAGTGCACTTTACAGACAAATATCAGCTTTGGGTATGCGAGTTTGAGCGCTTCCAATTTCTAAACATGGCAATTTGATCTGCTACTAAATTATATTCGGTATGGGCAAACTGAATTACAGTCTGGGGGGATCATATATCGTATCTGAAAATAATCCTCGGATAATATTTGTGGGGAAATTGTTATTTTGTCCTTTTGGTGCAATGATGTGGCATTTATTATTATTAATTTTATAAATATAAATCTTTTATGAAGCTTATTGGATTATTTTGTCTTTGAATCAGTTGACAGACTTTGGGCTATCAAAAGTTGGTCTCATCAACAGCACTGATGATTTATCTGGCCCTGCTGTTAGTGGGACATCCCTCTTTGAAGATGATCAACCCCAATTATCTGCTTCGGAGAAGCATCAAGAAAGAAGAAAGAAGCGTTCTGCAGTTGGAACACCTGACTATTTGGCACCTGAGATTCTTTTGGGAACGGGACACGGTTTGTATTATCTATATATTTTACTTAATATTTGTAGACCTATAATACATGATATTATAAATCTGCTTTCTTGTAAGTGATGACTTAACTGTAAACTGAAACTAATTGCTCACATGACTAATCAACTTCCTAGTCCTTTGGGTATATTCAGTTGCATCATGCATGGGTTTACCCTTTACAGAAAACGTGTTAAATGCACACAAAAAAATCCATACTATGATATGTCATCTGATGGACCCTTTTTTGTGCTGTTTGCTGGATAAAATTTAAAATCTACAATACAAATATAACCAATTGGTATTTGATTGTTCATTCATCTATATATCTTTGCCTTTTTATTATTTGTTTTCAGGTACTCTTTAATCATCTGCTATCATCTGATTTTCTGCAGGAGCTACTGCTGATTGGTGGTCTGTTGGAGTTATTTTATTTGAACTTATTGTTGGGATCCCTCCCTTCAATGCAGAACATCCCCAGGTAATTTTGATGTATAATATATGTGGTTGGATTGCATCCATTGACCTTGCTTTCTTTTTGAGCTGTTTTACCAGATTTGCTTCTCTTTCCATGAATCTCCATTGAGTGTGGTTGTACACTCGATCGTGGTACATTTTGGGCTCAATTCGTCATGTTTTGTGTTGGTAAAATCACCAATATTAATAGGCTTGCCTGATGCATCGTGCTTAATGAGGGAGAGAGAAACCCTAGATCCAAAAAAATAAGGAAAGGTCATCATAAGTATAAACGAAAGCAAGGAATTTTACTGGTGAAGATCTGGCAATTTGGATGTCGTGGTCACTACAATACTTGGTCGTCTTCTCCAGCAATTGCACTGAATTCTATTCTCGTTACTTCATTTGTCTTCTCTCTTTTTTCTATTTTTTTGGTGACAACTCTCCTTTCTTTTTTTTTTTCCACTTCCCCTAGTATCCAATCTCTCAAGAGTCT
The DNA here is from genome assembly GCA_019425755.1 of Amaranthus cruentus. Taxonomy (NCBI): domain Eukaryota; kingdom Viridiplantae; phylum Streptophyta; class Magnoliopsida; order Caryophyllales; family Amaranthaceae; genus Amaranthus; species Amaranthus cruentus. The sequence continues at coordinate 5,939,448 of CM033459.1, read as the reverse complement.
CATGCTTCTTAAAATAAATTCATTGTAGTAGTTCTTTTTTTCTTCTTTTTTATTTTATCATTTGTGAGTATTTACTTCTTGGTAGGTTAGTGATTACTGAGTAGGCTTGAAGCCCAAATGCTTCTACTGGACATGGGAAATTATATCGAAGCAAGGAAATTTGAACTTCTCTGCAAGAAGTATTGATTTATAACAAATTTATAACAAACTAATAATACTGTTGCGATTTTGGAACCTAAATAACAAACCAAACAGCCCCTTCCAGGCTTCCAGCATATTGTAAATCTTCTAGCTAGCAAATTGTGTAACAGAATTCTCATCGTGAATCTGGAAACACTGATGTATACAATCAAAAAGGAAAATCTTGACTTTTATCTGTTACTGTTACCAATTTACCATGAATCTTGTTTTTCTGGAATTTTAATGTACCCTATTGCGTGTCCTTAATTGACACGACACATGTATTGAGTAACTAATACTCTTTGTTGATCATAAAAAAAAATTCTCTTTGTCGATAACTTGAATATTATTCACTTTACTTTCCCATATCTCTTGTCTTTCAGATAATATTTGACAATATCCTCAATCGCAATATTCCCTGGCCTCGTGTACCAGAAGAGATGAGCTGTGAAACTCAAGATCTTATTGACAAGTAAGTAATAAGGCATTAAATGCTGACTTCTATTATAAAAGTAGTTTTCAACCTATGACTTGGGAATTTAGATTAGTAAAATGACCAATCCTGATTTTTCCTTCTAGAATTTCTTCTCACGTACAAATTTGTTGGGTTTCCATAGATTGTTAACTGAGGATCCTAATCAGAGACTTGGAGCTAGGGGAGCATCAGAGGTGTGGTTTGAATCAATTTCATACAGATGCCTGCATATATCGTCAACTAATTCAATGAATTTTGATTTCAGGTGAAGGCGCATCCTTTCTTCAGAGATATAAACTGGGACACATTGGCTAGGCAGAAGGTGCAGCCATTGAGTTGATTTAATGCAATTTTGACTCTATTTACTTATCCAAAGTATATATATGTAACGTGATACTTGTAATACCACAGGCAGCATTTGTTCCGTCATCAGATGGTGCATATGATACAAGTTACTTTACTAGTCGTTACTCTTGGAATCACTCAGATGACCATGTGAATGCAGCTTGTGAATTCGAAGATAATAGTGATGATGGCACTGCTAGTGGAAGTAGCGGATATCTGAGTGATAAACAAGAAGAATTGGTAACAATAATTGGCTTGTTTACTTTGTCATCATTTTGTTTGCTAATATTCTGCTAATATGTTGATCTTTCTCAATTCTTATTGGACGATATTGTCATCAGGGAGATGAATGCAGTGGACTTGCGGAGTTTGAATCTGGCTTCGATGTTAATTACTCCTTCAGTAATTTCTCATTTAAGGTATTTTTCTGACTCCAGCTGTGCTCAACTATGGTTACTAACTTACTATACCTGTCAATTTTTTGTTTGGGCCAAAATTGATATAAACTCAATCGGAAACTGTTTGATTATAACCCTTAATTCGAACCGGACCGTTTTGACCCACTATTCCTATTTTTTCAACTTTTTGTTCAACGTCATCATATTTTGTTGGGCCAACCGGCCAACTACACTTTTTGAGTTTATATTTCTTTGTTGAAGCCTTAAAAGTTGTATCTTGGATCATCTTTTATAAGAAAATATATTATTAAAGCAAAAATATTTGTCTTTCAGAAATTTATAAGAACATATGTTTTTAAAACTTCGTGACCCGTTGGGTTAATTCAAATAGACCATAACCGAACTATCCGACTCGAAAATGATCCAACCCAAACCTGTCCACCTTAATGGTTACTACATATTCTTTTGTTTTATTCTAGTCTTTTGTGTTCTTTACCCTTTCCATTATTTCTTCCAGAATCTATCTCAGCTTGCTTCCATCAATTATGATCTACTTAGCAAAGGGTGGAAGGATGATCCACCTCCAAATTCAAATATTTGACAATAATATATTCCTCTGGTGAAGGCCTCACCATTTCTTATTGTACAACCTGTAAATGTAAGATTTCCTCCGCATTACTATTCATACTATTATATTCATACGAAGCATCGTTTATTGACAAGTTCATCGTGTGCAGAAATAGAAGCAGCTCTAGAGAACTTTGGGATGTGTTTTGTTACACAATGCAATGTATTTCATTGAGAAGGGTTACCAACGTCGTCGAGACTTTTTTGTTCATTTCGGAATGTAGCAAATGTAATCCGTTGGTGACGTTTTCATTTTAAAAGAAAGAAGGGGAGGGGTGACTATTGTATGTATACTGCAGTATGCAGGTGCTACTTTTTATTTGGAATAGCAATGAAAAGCATTTCCCTATTTTCTCTTGGTCTTATTTTTGGGAGAATAAAAAAGACTTGAAATTGTAGTTCATGATAATGCTTAGTGTATAGTGACAATGGATGTAGGCTTTAAGCCCAGGTGGTTTGTATTTGTACAGAATGACAGCAATTGAAATTTCTTTTCCTCAAGTAATGCAACACTAAGCTAATTCTCCAAATACTGTCTTCAAACGATCAAAATTTGATTGGTATTGGAGGTGTTTGGCAAACAGTTGGTAGCTGATTACATTGGTTAATTTGACCAATTGATTTTTATTAACTTGTTTGACCAGCTGATTCTGAATCCGCTGCTATGAGCAGCTTGTTCAAAAACAGCTTATTCATAACAATATTGTTCAAGAATAATTACGTGTAAAACGTAAAATTCGCTTTTATCAATTAAAAGTATTACCCAAAATCAAGTAGTAAATACAAAATATCAAGTTTCACCAGTACAAAACTTTCAATAACAAATGGATCAACCAATTCCCAAATGAACTAAAAAAACAAACAAATAAATAAATACATAAGATACACTGTACTACTTAAATCTCATTCTGGAACTCATAATACTGCAAACCTTATTCTCTGAAATCAATTTGTTCTTGTCTTTTGATTTCCCAAAAGGGGTTTTAAAGTTGATGTCTATTGCTCAAGTGGGACCCACTCGACTTCTAATTCTAGATCGCCAGATTCAACATTCTGAAGCTTGAGTTGCATTTTCTGTTTCACCTTGCCATCAACTATGTTTATTATGCTATCTTCTATAAGAGCATTATCATGTGATTTCAGCCATTTCCCTATTTGCATATCACCAAACATTCCTGGGTCCCCGTACGCCATCCCTGAGGTTATCAATGGCTGGATATCAATCTCAGCTTCACCCATGATGTCGTCAGCGGAGAACGTGTCATGATCGAACACTTTCTGCAATGTACCAAGAGCATATGATCAAAACAACCATACAATTCACCCAATAAATCCATGAATCAAATTATGAAATTCCAATCAGAAACTTGTAAACTCACACATGTGTGGAATCATTTTTATATCAGTAATCTAACAAGACTGCAAGTTTTCTAATATGTAGAAGATCATCATCATCATACCCAGTGTCCCACTCAGGAACTATGATCAGCATCTAGGGAGGGAAGAAAGGCGACAACTCATACCTATAAAGGAGAAAATCTCGTGTACTAATTTTGAATAATAAGAAGGCACTAAGGGGTCAATCGGTAACAGCCTCTTCGTTTATTATAAGGGTAAGAGGTTGTGTATAATCGATCCCTCCAAACCCTGCTCATGTGAGAGCCATTGGGCATCAGGGTAACGGCATTCCTGATTATATTATTCAATTACTGCCCATTTTCATCTCGACAAGCTTTTCTTCCAGCACAATTACTTATGGAGTTGATGGGTCGTTTGTAATCGGAGTTGCAATCAACTGTACACTCACTCGCATGTGAGCCGAAGGGAATTAACACATGAAAATGATATCAGAAACATAGTAGTACATTTATATTTGATCTAAATAATTGGATTTGAGTAGGCATATAAAGTCAAAAAATTATAGATTGGTGATTACTTTCTTCAATCATCATCATCAAGATTGTAGGTTCAAGTAATCAATGTTAAGACTAAAGACCAAGACTCTTTAGTCCTGAAAGAGAATAGGTAAAAGCAATAGTAATAACCAGGATAACAGGGAAAGAGTATTCTATAAAGAGTGAGGTAAAAGAGCAACAGATAGAGTATGAAAAACAAAGAAAGGGTCGTCTTACCAATTTTACAGATCCATATTGTTGAGGTACAGAAAGCATAAGTTCCTCGTTCCAAACAGGATTCAGGTTGCTTCTTATAACAGATGTTTGAACTGTCTGAAAAAGAAATTGAAAATTTGAAGAGTGAAAAATTAAATGTTTATACAGCATCAGTTTAGACAACCAGTGTAAATTGGAAACACAGCAAAAACATCAATCCTATACAGAAAAGGGTACCCATGAAGTGTGAATAAACTATTTTAACCCGGCAAGTTCAGTTATAGATGGTATTTTTTCTATACAGTGACACTTTTATTAAACCTACTATAGTCCAAAGCTGAAAACTTGCAAAAGTCCATGCCTTTTGGTCAAGTCGGTTTCAGGTTAGTCAGGTTTGACCGTTTGAACCAAAGGATCATAAATTTATTATTATTTTATTATAAAAAAATACAATGTATTTTCTTTGTTAAATTTTTTTAAAAAAATAAGTTTTCATTATTATATTGGGTCAAAACAACTATTCAAGTCATAGTTGTGCAATATTAACTCAATTAATAAAAATTGACAAAATTATAGAAGGTTGCAACTTGAAAATATTGTTATAAATTCACCCAATTTTAGAAAAACCGGTCGAGTCTTGGTCAGATTGGGATCGGTCAGGTTTTTGGGTCGGGTCAAAATTTGGAGCAAGGGAAGAAAAACAAATCAAATTTTATATACATATTATAGAGAGAAACACAGAAAACTAATATTCACGAACTTGGAAAATCAAACAGAGGTAGCCTATTAGCCGAAAACAAATATACCTACAGAAGCTAACGAGAATTTCTCTAGCTCCTAGGAATAAGTACCAAAAAGTTCAACCAAAACAACTCACCTGATGTCCAAGATTCAGCACGACGTAAGGGTCACTTGATAACATATCTCTAACGGCTAAATTAGTCCCTTTTACCACTTTGATCTTCAATACTCCAATAAATTCAACCATTCCTTCCTGTAATAACCAGACAGCAAATGCAGAACTCAGACATCCTTTCAACAAAAAATAGACTAACACAATCTGCACTAGAAGTTTGCAATATAAAATTACAAGTCAATAGACAAACATAAACAAAATGTGTAGACAAATCAATTCGAACAACTTGAGTCAAATGAGTATAATTCAGATATCATAATAGATGCAATCAAGCACAAGATAGAAAAGTTGTCAAGTGATTGAACTCCTTGTAAAAACCCGGGAGTACAGAGGATTGATGTTTTTAGTCTCACCTCCTCAAAAGTACACTATTAACATGAACCCGGTAAAACCTGAAAGCAGACCGAAAACAAAAGAATACAAGGAAATATGTTCACAAAGGCACAAGTAGCAACAACAATGCCAAAGCATTAAATTCGACTACATAAAGTCGGCTACATAAACAAAAATTAATTAATGAGGGAGATCTCTCTAACAAAGAGTATATTTTATTCGGTCATTATGTTTAACACTAATTTACAATTAGAAACATCAATTCAAATAACCATCCACATATATCTCCTCCTCCAGTTATTCCAATCATTGTCATATGCACTATCAAAACCCAATTCTTTATGTAGCTTGACCAAAAAATGTTCACCACATATGCCCAGTTGCCCACAATTAAAAGGGTAACATACTTTTATCTCTAGAATATGTGGATCTTGTTTTGTTTCCCATTCCTTAATCACATTGCCTTTCAAAATTATCAGCAAAACGAAAAAAGAAAAATGAAATTGTACATAAGTAAAGGTGTTCAACTTACAGATCCATCCGATAACTTTGATGAATGTGAACCTCGGAAACTATTCAACAGCTTCTTAGAGAAGCTTGTTTGAAGTGAGGTTTTCGCAGCAGGCATCGACGTGATTCGTAAGCTAGGCTTCAGGAATTCCTGAAGCTCATACTTAGATCTATGATGAAAAAAGCATATTAAATCAATATTAACAAGGGTATTAATATATAGTATTTTAGATCCATCAAGGTGGGTGAATCAGCAATCATATTGAAATAATATTTAACCACAAGTCCACAACAGTGACATGCCAGTAAACAGTTTAACAAAGAATAAGTTCATATGAAAAATTATGATTTACAATATAATTTTGGTGCCTTAGAAAAAAGAATAATATGTATAGGTAGCATAATAAAGAATTCTCATAAGAGATAGGCTACTCAGACGAGGGATATCTCAAAATGAAGCAAACCAAACACAATAACCACAGCAACAATGTAGAAGCCTTAATCAAAAGTCCCAACAGACTAGGGCCGGAAAATTGTTGGTTATTTAGTGGTATTTAGGAATATTCCCATGAATTGATAAACCATTTAGATAAGCATGAAGTGAGAAACTAGTGAACAGACTTGATTGTTCATGTAAAATTGTGTCTCTTCGGCAATACATGTGTCTCTTGGCTAGAAATATATGGCATTCTAATATTTGATATGAAATGTGGTGTTGAAATAACACCAAAAGGAATGGAACTCTATATATTGTTTGGTCAAGGAAGTTGCAATTCCTTGTCCATACTCCATACATTTTTCTAAGTTCTATATGTTTTGTTGTGTTTGTCATTCGATAGATTTATGGTTCGTGATGGATTTGGCTGTTGTTCATGATTGAAACATATGGATTACGAGAAGACTTTCTACTTGCCAATGGTGGTGCTTTTGCAATTACATATTGTAATTATAAGTATAAAATTAAACATTATATTTGAAACACAATAATTAAAATTTAAGATAAAATAAAGCAGTCAAACCTAATGAATCTCATACGATCATCATGACTTGCTTCAGGCCCAGGCTTTGAGGATCCATCTGGAATAAAAGCTTCATAGATTGAATTAGCCGAAGCATTTCCTCCAACCTCAACCATCGCATCGATATCTTCATCAGACCACTCATCCAATGTCACTGATAAAACCTGAAAGATAAAATCTATTAATGACACTCAAAGGCAATCCCTACAAGGCTACAGCACTTATCGAGCAAAGTGACAGTGAGGCAGAAGACAGAGGGAGAAGGAGCTGCCAATTACATAAACGCTTGCAGAAAATGATACAAAGAACTTTAATCACTATTTTGATGTTTGATAAGAGACTTTAGAAGAATGCGGCCAATTCTCAACACCACAAATTCAATAATGCTATGTTTGGGAATAAGGATTTCATTTGTAAATATAGATTTGACTCAAAATTAGTGTTTGGCAAACACTAGAATTTCAAATTTGGATTTGAGTTAAATCCACAATTGTTATCAAAATGGTTTAAAGATGAGGATTTGAGAATGACCTCTCAAACCTTATCATTCTCAAATTCTACATTCATGATTTCATAATTGAAATCATTAATTCGAAATGAAATGCTAGTTCCCAAACACAACCTAAATGTGCTATAGGGGAATGTTTCATCTATTTTTAAATGAAGTATGTACAAATACTGCTATGCTACAAAGGTACCTTTGAGATATGAGTTCCAAGACTTCTATGCACACCACAGCATTTTAAACATATAAAAACTCCAATATTTGCTGATCTGAGGAAAAAGAAAAAAAAGAGTTGTTTAACAATACAATCTTGCTTTTAGAAGTAAATGTTCATTACTTTTCTTAAGGTAAGTGTAGAAAAGCAAAAGTTCTTTGCAGGGTAAAATTTGTAGCACATCAAAATTAGTATGACAATGATTTAACAATAGATCAACGTGTATAATTAAACTTAGCAGCAATACACAAATTGCATTCAATTTTCATAAAACGTCGTGTATGTGCTACATCATTATTCCAATGCTAAAATTATGATAAAAGAATTACATCAACTGCTTCCCAATAGCTCTACGACCTACGTTCAACACCCCCCTGACAAATATACTACTTTTGCTGTTGTTTTTCATCAGAAAGCTCTCACATAAAGGTCATTTGTCAGGGCCGACCCTAGATATTTTGGGGCCCTGGGCGAAATGACACATTTAGGCCCTTTTCCTTTGTAATTTATAACCTATATAGACTTTCTACAACCATTAATTTTGCTTTTTTGACATGGGGCCCTGGGCGACTGCCCCTCTTGCCCACCCTTAGGGCCGACCCTGTCATTTGTATTGTGGACAAAAAAGGGGAGGCAGTATTATTTTTCCACGTGTGCTACTCCTTCCACTCTTTGAAATAGATAATATTGAACCTCATGTAGCACCCAAGGGGTTAGAGGACTAACAGTGCAATATCGGGGATGGGAATTCCATTACCCCAATGTCATCATTAAGTGGTTTCCACTGGGATAACATTACAGCAAATGTGCATCATTAGACAATGATTCCACAAAAGCCAGTTGTCCCCATGTGAAAAAGTGAGAAGAAATAACAAGGGAACTTACGCCCATTTAGGATCTGGGGCTCCGCAATCTGCACAAGTGCGGTTATCTTTCTGAAGCAGTAGATCCTTAAGCCTTCTTTTACCTGGAAATAAATTATAAATAGTAGTGCATCAAATATGCATTTTTCAAGGGTGCTAAATCATAGGGACACTAAGAGTAATTTGTTACCCCGACCTTGTTAAAATAATCTAGAAAAATCTAGGATTTTAATTAAAAATAAAAATATATACACTAAATAATTTAAAATAAAAATATCCAAAAAGTTCCTAGAATAAGCAATTGATATTATGGTAGAAGTTCCTAGATTAGATTAAGTAATTAAAAAATTAAAAATATCTAAGATATTTTAGTAAACTTGTATGGGTATGTAATCATTTTTGGGCAATGAAAAGCAATAGCCATTTCACATATTTCCTTCCCTTCCTCTCCTAACAAAATCAATTCACCACTTTCATATCAAAATTTTCCTACAGACCTAACTTTCAACTGCAAATTTAATACTCATACAAAAAGAGGTACTATTTCAAGGGGCCACAAAGAGTAATTTGTTACCCCAACTTTCAACTGCAACTTTAATACTCTTACAAAAAGAGGTGCTATTTCATGGGGACACAAAGAGTAATTTGTTACCCGACCTTAACCAGTCGAGATTAGTATAGGAATTATCGCACATTTCATTTAATTCAAGTTGTTCAAAAAGTTGTATTGCAAAAGTATACGAGTACCTGATGTGGGTCTACGAAGCTCGTGATTATTCATTGCTTTATACATATATTCCACTCATCCAAATTAAAAGTAGCTAGCTGATGGAGGACCTAACAAAGATTCCAACAAAAAAGTAAGAGAAGATTAAGGGCTTAAGGCTTTCACCATGTTTGATAATTGATATACTTGATAGTTTGAAAAGGAACACAAAAAGTAGTCGAGTTATTTGACTTTAATCGAGGAAAATAATCATTTTACAATAAAATTCAAATAGGACCATATCAATAGAATTCAAATTACAATAGATGGATTATCAGCATAAAAACATCATTGACCAACTACAATATGCAGATAAATTACCGACCTGGATGATCCAATTAAACCCCTCAAACTCTATTATTTTTTACATTAGACTGTACAAATTAAAACATACTACCAATTTTTGGGAGAAAATGAGAAGAAACATGAAGCATGTCAATAAAATTGACATGTGCGTAAAATTCGCAGAAAGCTCGATTCAAACAAAATCCGAAATTCACATTACAAAGGCATTCCGATCAAAAACTGAAGGAACGGGATTGTATTAGTAAATTTAAAATTAAAATTCAACATTTCAAGATGAACATCCTCCTAAATGATTGGAAAACATAAAAGATTGCGATGAAAAATTACCCGGTAGAAATTGATAAACCATTATGAAAAAGCAAATTTCGCAAGAAACAGAGTATGATCCAACAATATGATTTTCTCCACCTCAAACTGTAACCGAAATTGAATAGCAATTTGTTGATGGAGCGAAGAGAAATTGAAATTCTCAGAGAGGTTGAGGATGAAGACGAGAGAGAAAGATGAGAGAGAATGGAAAGGGTGGAATAAATTATAAATTATAAATTAGAAAGAATAAACTAACGGATATTGGGTTAGAAAATGGCCAACGGTTTGCCTAATCATTTGAATTATGAAAGAGAATTATATTACTTTACTACTTCCTCCGTTCCGAAATACTCGCTATATGCACTATTCATCGTTCAAGCTTATATTACATATTGCGACTAATGTGTAAGTAAAGATATAGTCAAGTGAGATCTTGTTTGAATCGTCTAATCGCATACTTTCATAATATTTAATTTTTATAATTTTTAGATAAGTGTAATTTAAGATATTAACGATCAAAATTGTGCATTGGATTGCGTAAAAAGTGAAATATAGCAAGTATTATGGAACTCATTATATTATATAAACACAAATTCTTGTGAGAGACCAACTCCATTGGGTGCCCAGAAAGGAAAATATAGAATAAGGTTAAGAATTAAACTCTAATAAACTGGGTTTGAGATGCGTCTCTCAAAAAGATGGTCTCTTAGGAGACTTACTGTTATATAAAACACAATTTCTTACTTGAGACCGTCTTTTGTAAAGACGGCTTTCAAAAGCCCAGTCTAATTTAAAGGTTGTCTTTCCAAAAGACGGTCCTTCAAGAGAACACATATATATAAAATTACACAAATTCTTACATGAGACCGTCTTTTGTAAAGACGGCTCTAAAAAGCCCAGTCCAATTCTAAAAATATATTGTTACAACTCTAAATATAGATTTGGGCTGAACTTTTAAGAGTCGTCTTTACAAAAGACGGTCTCTTAAAAGAGCACCTGATAAAATTATAAATTGAAAATAAATAAATTAAAGTAGAGTATTTTGGCAAGGAATCGTATTTGACTTGCCCACGTCCCCTTTTCTTAAATTTTCCTTAAAAATTAAGTTTTATATTAGTTGAAATATATGATATTTTTCCACACAATCTGTCACAATCAGGTGCAAGTATTCAGAACGAAGGAAGTATATATTAATTTCCTCGGATAAATTTTAAATTTATTCTTATTTATTTTTGTATTATTCTAGTGAATGTTTTTTGTGAGAGAATTTTATAACAAAGCTCGTATCATGATAATAATTTATATTAATCAGACTATTTAATTAATATATAAAGTGTATTTTGCAGTGAGACCTTTTAATATAAGAATTTTTTTAAAAAAATTTCAATAATTTGTGTTTTAGATGTTGGGAGCTTGGGAAGATAAGGGTCAAGTTATTATTGATCTAACTACCCAACTATTAAGGTACTTTGAGCATGATTTTTAAAAGTGAAAGTTATTTGAATTAAAAAAATGCTAATCATACAAAATGAAATGAAAAATGATGTTGAACTTTTTAGTTTTTGATTTGGATTAGAATTGAAATATTCAAAATTGTTATCGAAAATTAAAATTTAAAGCTGAATTAAAAAAGAGTTTAGTTTTAAAATTGGGCTAGATTGTCAAAAATTAAAGTGTTCTTACAACAAAGCTAAGGTTTTTGTTTAATAACAAGTAAAGAAACTCATGCACTGCATGAAGTTGTTTGTATAAAAGTATATATATAAGGGATGTATATAAAAATCAAAATCATTTAACAACTATAGCCTCTAAGTTTACTCAATCTCAAATAAACAGCCGCAAATTTTGTTTTTTACTAATTACAGTCTCCAACTTAACAAACATGACATCGAGACAACCAAAACACCCCATTTTTTACCTTTGTTTTGGCTTTTTTGACTGTCTCGATGTCATGTTTGTTAAGTTGAAGGCTGTAGTTGGCAAAAAACAAAGTTTGCGGCTGTTTATTTGAAATTGAGTAAACTTAGAAGCTGTAGTTGGTAAATGATCCTAACAATCAACAAATTCTCTTTATTATCAATTTTTTTAATTTTTTTCAAGATAATCTAGCATGAAATTTGAATTTTAAGTAATTATTTTATGTTTACAAGAAAGAATAACATCAAAATAATAATATATAATTGAGTAACTTATATTTAGGCAAATATTCTATTGAAATGCATTAAAAATTAAATTCACTAGATTCTTTCTTATATACAGCCACAAGGGCTGTATAAATCATTTTACATATATAAATATAAATTGTAAATAGAAATACAACTACATGTTATCAGTATACAATTATAATATTGCTTTTAAAATAGATAGATGATGTTTTAATATATTGTACTTTTAATGAAAAAAATAAGTTGTTATATAAGTATAAATTAGAGTTCTAACACTTATAAAGACACAACATTATCATGATGATTCTTTGTTATTGTGATGATATAGTATTTAAAGAGATTGTATGTCATATAATTCAACTTAGTCGATAGTTATATTCAATATGACAAAACACTATGAAAATTACATGGCAAATCGGTCATGAACGAGTTCGGCTAAGATTAATATGAGTTGATATTGAGCTGAATTAGGTATATGACGAGTTAGATGTGTGTATTAGGTCAGTTGGTCTTTGCTAACAGATTAATTTTAATTCTGATAAAATTTGATCACAAATTAAATTCGATTTGGATGAAATCGAATATGATTGATAAAAATATTGATTCAGGTTAGTTTCAATACAATCAATATCGAGTTCAGGTTAAGTTCAATTAAACCTATTTCACCTAGGGATGGACCCGACCCGGATCTGTGGATCTGTATTTGTTTTTGCGGGTATGGGTCCTTAAAAATTGGACCCGTCGGATCCAGATTTGTTTGTATTTCGCAGATCCGGGTCCGGATCTAAAATAATACCCGGATCTGTGGATATGTATGAGTCCTTAAAAATTGGACCCGTCAGCTCCGAATTTGTTTGTATTTCGCGGATCTGGGTCCAGATCTAAAAAATGCCCGGACCCGAACCCCGTGGATGCGGAGCACCCGTTTTCATTATTAACCCTAAGTATTACTGGGTAGCTATATAGCAAAAGTCCTTCCAACTGCTGCCTTATCCCTCCTAAGAATAATAGTGTTTGCATTGGTCTTTAATGAGGAAATTATTGTGGGTTTGTTTGTCAAGTTTGATGTTAGTCTATGATGATGTGTTGGATATGATTGTAATTCTTATTGATACAAAGTATATCTAACTATTAGAGTTTGGTAGTGCTTTTTCTGTTCTTCGAATGCAGTTAGTTTGCTTGTTTTTTAACTATAATTAAAGATATTATGACGATTAAGGATATGATTGTGTTTGCATTAGTTCTTGTTTTAATCCTCAAGTTATATTACATATATTATTATCATTAGTTAATGAATATAGCTTTATCGCAATTTCAATACGATCCAAAATACAAAAAAGCGCAAAGATAGTCATACCTGTTTTGGACCCGGATCCAGTATTGGATCTGTAGTATCCACAAATCCGGATATGGGTCTTGCAAAACTAGACCCGCAAATCCGGGTTCGAATCTGGGTCTTGCTCATGAAAACGTATCCAAATCCGAGTCCATTTATACCCGGTCAAGATCTGATGCATTGCCTTTCCTAATTTCAGCTTGTAATGCTATGAAATATTAGCTAGTGTCACTTTCTGCATTATAGATTCATGAAACATAAATTTAGATTAGGCAATGGTGAGTTATTTTATGTGTTAAACATTAGTTTCATCCAAATTTAATTGAAGTGAAAATTTATTACAATTTAAAAATTGCTAACAAATAGCCTTTGTCCAATGTTGTTTTAGTTATTACCGTTAATCTCTTGTTATCTATGAGTCGATCAATATACAAATTCGATTTCAACTCGTACGGTTGATGATTTATTTTGATCACCTAGTTATCAAATCTTAAATTATTTATTTTCGGGTAATTGATTGATTCAGTTTATATCAATTCAGGTTAACTTCGGTTATATCATTTATGACGGAAACATTTCATTTGTCGGATTAACGTCACTTCAATTCGAGTTCAAATCTTTTGAAAATAAATCGATTCGTTTTAAGTTTCGGTTAGCCTCCGATTCGAGACCGGTTCTTAAACCGACTCACCAATTTTCCTTTTTATCAAAAGTTAGATTTAGACTCTTATAATTAGGGTCACGTCGAATAGGGACCCACCCATTTTGGTTTCCTGATTTCTTTATCTGTAATTCTTCTTGAAACACTCAAGCCATCACTTTTATCTGCAATTTCGCCATTGTTGTAATCTCTCAAGCAGCCAATTCGCCATTATCAAGCATCGAAATTTGAAGTCAAGCTGCAATTTAATTATTGAGGCTTCAAACCGTTTGAGGTATTTAGTTACATTTTAACTTTGCGATTTTTTAAAGTTTTGATTTAGAGTTGCGGCAGATACATGGTTCATTTTGGATGAGGTTTGGAGAGAATTACAATTGTTAATACAAAAAATCTAGCAAATTCAAAAATGAAAAAATGTAGTTTATTTAAAACAACATAATATCATTTCTTCTGATTCGCATTTCCGATTTCTTGTTGTATTTTGATTAGCATTCCCGAATTCGTCTTGTATTTTGATTTGCATTCCCTATTACTTCTTTTCTGAATATAGGATTTACATCCTCCGTAATTTTCTTGTTTATGTGAGATTTACGATGCGTTGCTTCAAGATCTTTCTTTCACTCTTTTCAGATTTGGTTTGTCTAGCAAGATTTCGGTTTATGAATCTTTCGGACTTCAATTTGTAATGAAAATGCTTGGCATTATGGATTGGCAATCGTATCGGTTAATGAAAATGCCTGATAGTTATGAAATTCCTAGATAATAAGGATTCTTGGTTATACTAGTGTTTTTCTATTTTCTAAATGTTAGGAAGAAAAAGTTTATGATATAGATAACAATTTTTAAGGAAATTACAAGTAAATTTCAAGTGCTTTCTAGAAAGCAATGCATCATAATAGATACTCCTCGAAAATTGTGGGCACAGCTTTATGAGATTTATCAGTTATTTATCTGATAATATATACGAGTATCATGTTTATACTCTGTTCTTTAGTCTTGCAAGTATGTCCAATTATAATTTTCTTTTCTTTATTTAAGTGTACACATTAAATTAGTTTTTGTTTAATTTATGTCTTGAGAGCTCATAGAAACTCCTAATGTAATTTCATATGATGTATCAACAATCATAATTTAGACTATAATTTTGTACTTAACCGTTGCTAGGCTCTTATATTGGAGGTTTGGGTTTCTGCAAGGCTTAACTGACTATGTTGGAGTTGTTCGTAATTAACTTTCTATTTAGTTTTACAATTTTGTGGTTTAAATCTTACAATTAAATGTAGTCCACTAGTATGGTTAAGATTGAGCAAGCATCTATGAAAATCTTTCCATTTTGTGAAGCTTCTCGTCTTACCACTTTTTCTTAGCTTTTATTGATAGTTCTTTATCTCTATTGAAAAAGATAACTTAACAAATGGGGCCATGTGTTTAAACCACCCCTTTGTTCTTACTGACAAATGGCATATTACTATTCATCAGGTCTTGCAGCTGTAGGGTAGCTTCGTCGTTATTCCTATATAGTTGCACAATTTTGTTTGCTAAGCATATTTGATATTGCATATCTGTCAATCACTTTTATGATATACATCTTTGGGTGTTGGTTTTTATTATTCCAGTGATCTGCCTATTATTTCAGTAAGATATTTTATACTCTGCTTAAGAATATTATCTTTGCAGTGGAAAGAAAAGGAAACAAAGATTGAATTTTCCCCTTGTTGAAGTATTAGTGGAATAATCTGCAGTACCATGTGTAATATATGTAATATGTCTAATATGGACCATTGTAAAGTGCTATCAGTTAGCAGCCGAAATTTTTATCTCAAGTAGCTTAATCAATGTTTTAAATTCAAGCTGAATATTGGAGGACACAAGAAACACTTTTTTTAAAGCTGAATTTTTTGGTACTTTTGCTCATTGCTTGTACTTCTTAGTTATATATCTAAGAAGTGTGTTCTAATGATTGGTTATTTTTGTTTCTGTGCTTATGTAGCTAGCTCATCTAGTGTCAAGGATGGTAGCCAAGTTTGTGGTGGACTTAAATCAGCCTCTCGTTTTCCAGGTGAGATTTCACTATGCTTGCACTTGCAGTTGATACTTCCTCCAATTTTTTTTAGTTGCAGACGGTATTCACACGCATAACCAGAAAAATATTTTATACTTCTTTGCCCTTAAATCATAGAAAGAGAAAAAGGTGAGGTGGGATAGGAGCCAAATCATGGAGCACTTTAAGTCTTTAATACCTACTTCAAAATTCTTTTTATTGTTTTACCAGAAGTTGTATGCTGTAGCAACTTATTGAAATCACCAAATGGGGTATGTGTAGCAACTAAGAAATGGAGGAAGTATAATTCTTACTGATTACTCTTCTATTCTGTCTGGTGGCTGCACCATGTCTCCGTAGCTTCATAGATTCATAAGCTTTCTTGTGTGAAAGCTTATTCTATAGTCACCTCTAATTTTGTTTCCCTTTTCAAAATTTATTTTATCTCATTATTTCTATGCTAAAACCACGTTTTCTTTTCTACTTTATTTGCGATTTCTTGGTTCTCTAAAATTTTTACTTGTAATTTGAAACAACTAATGTTACAGGTTGGCTATCTTGGAGAAGATTATGATGAATGGATTCACCAACCTATTGTCAGCAAGGAGGGTCCTCGCTTTTTTGCAAATGATATTCTGGAGGTAAATAAAATGTTATGTTGTTTTGATGTTTATTATTTTTGAGGCTTCCCTATTTGGCAATCAGTTCTTCTCTGTAAACTACTTGGCTTGGATTAAAGAATTAAGACACCATATGATGTTAATATTGGCTGCTATCTGTAGCAGTGAGCATTTGCTGTTGATGAAGATAATTGATAATATCAGTGTTTGGCTGTAAGCTACTGCACAATGTCTATGTAAAACGATCAAACTTTTTGATGTTCAATAACAATAATGGCAAAGAAATGTTTGTGCGAATCTGTTCATTTTCATTTTAGATATGTTTCTCGTCCATATTTATTAGCTAAAATCCAAACCAATCAATACATCCACCAAAAAGCATTGGTCAAATACTCGAAACTTTGAGTTTAGGGTTCTTTTTCTACAACTGAAAAAGCATGAATACCATTTCTACTAGGAAAGCAATAGAAACTATATTTAAACAGATTTGAAATTCATCCCTATGAATTCCTGAACCTAATGGGAGAAGAAAAGCAGTAAAACAACATTCTCCTAGTGAGAGAACATATCCAGCTAGTTTTCCAAGCACTCGAGTTAAGACAAGGACTTCTGATGAATTATCTTTTCCTAAATTGGGCTTGTATATATTCAAACAACACATTACTTTTTTCACTTATGTGCCTTTTTTCCTCCATAAAGATGTAGACATTGCACTAAGCTTGAATATGGAACATTAGAAGATAAAATCCATGTCTAAAGCATGCCAAACAAGCCGCAATTAGTCCAAGTAATGACCAACTTATAACCAGGTGTCATCTATTTATAAAAATGTAAAGGTGGCTGCACATTGGAGAAGCTTCAATTTTTAGCTTTTTTTAGGAGGGTCGAAAGACCTATTTTTGAGCTTTTGGAGAAATTGTTTTTGTTCCTCTCTTGCAGTCTATCTTACACCCTTTAGGCCTAAGAAGTATACTTAAGTTGGCCTAGTACTACCTCAATAGCTTAGTGGATTGACTCCAGTACTACACCAAATTATTTTTTCAAGCTACCAGCAGTAAAGCAAGTAGTTGTTTCTCTCTTAACAATCTTACCCCTTTGAGCCTAAGAAGTATTCACAAGATGTTCAAGCACTATCTCAGATTAATTGATCCACTCCAGCATTATACCAAATTATTTCTTCAAGCTACTGTCAGTAAAAGGTAATTGGCAAGTATTTCTTAGAAAAGTAAGCTCAAAGCTTCATTGAACTTACAAAAAAACAATTCTAAACTCGATAACAAATCATCTCAATATTTTCTTGTTATCGAACTTACAAAACATTACAAAACACGAGCCATCTCATTAACCATAATATGGGCGAGACAATAACGAACCATTTGTAGTTAAGTAGGTGACATTAGCTAAGCACAATTAGGATAGCTATTAATAAGCAGCATATTTTCTTGAAGCTACAACTCAATAGACAAATCTTGGCTGTTTTTCTTGATTTGAATAATGTTTTGTGTCTCCTTGTGGTTCATCTTTACCTTCGCCTCTGTTGCCTAGACCTTATAACATCTGACTTGAAAATAACCGCTCCCTTAGTGCTTGTTACAACCATTTGAGTGTCTGATTGCTTTCTTGCTAATTCGGTTAAATTTGACCTCAATGTTGATATATTTTTGATTAACTATAATATGGACCAGTTTATGCAATTTTCTTTAGGCCAAAATGTAAAATGAACTTAATAGCAAAGTAAGCGCACAGGCTCTTACCCGCTTGTTTTTTCAATGTTAAACAGATTTTAACTCGCACAAAGTGGTGGGTGATTCCACTAGTTTGGTTACCAGTAGTGTGCTATCTTGTTTCGGTGTCTTTGCAGAGGAGCCTCACCGCTGCTCAGGCAGCTACTACACTGGTCTTTGGTGTCTTGATTTGGTCACTGCTGGAGTATTCTTTACACAGATTCCTTTTTCATGTGAAAACACAAAGTTACTGGTTAGAACTCTCTCTCTCTCTCTGTGTCTCTGTCTCTCAAACCTTGATATAACTTTTCTTAAGATTTCCATATTAATGCTTGGTAGACATTGTTGCTTATTTACTTCAATTCTTTTTTGTGGCTGGACCATTGGAGTTAGGTTCTTTTATATAACACGAGAAGTAAAATTAAGAACCGTATACTCGCTATATTTTTTGTGATTTACTCCTTATTTACAGAAAAATCACACCCAAATTAATGCACATCAATCAGAAATCTACTTTTTTTTTACATATTCTCATTTTAATTTCCTCTGTGCTCTACAAAAGTAGTCACGACTTCCATAAAACACACCTTTAAGCTAAACTATGTCTTATTAT
This sequence comes from Amaranthus cruentus, assembly GCA_019425755.1. Taxonomy (NCBI): domain Eukaryota; kingdom Viridiplantae; phylum Streptophyta; class Magnoliopsida; order Caryophyllales; family Amaranthaceae; genus Amaranthus; species Amaranthus cruentus. The sequence continues at coordinate 5,920,411 of CM033459.1, read as the reverse complement.
TGCCAACGTCAGTCCTAAACAGAATTTCGATGCATATAAACATTAGTCAAATCCATAAAATCGCTGATTTATGAGGTAAAAGTGCATAGACATCAATATTTGAAAGGAGCGGCTTTTGCTCCCATATAATACTATAGATGCTGCTAAGTCCTCTAGATTTTTCTTTCATTCTCGTCTTTGGTGTTTAAGCAATGGCTACAAAACCAAGTAACTCTGAGTGTTCTGAATCTATTGCACCAAACATTATGTGACAAACTGAAAATGAATTTGATAGCAATGTTACTCAAAAGTATGAGAGTAGCGTATGGGAACATTTTCACGTTGGAGATATGTCGGGCCCAAAACACTTGACAAGCATTATTAAGTTTCAAGATACTTGTGCATGAGTTAATTTTAGTATCTAGCAATGATCTTATATCCTTGTAGTAGTGTCTTGTTTCTGACGTAGTCTGGAAGACAAATTTAAGACTTCAAGTTTCATTGTTTTACGATTTACAGGGCAAACACTCTTCACTATGTTCTTCATGGTTGCCATCACAAACACCCGATGGATGCGCTTCGGCTCGTCTTTCCTCCAGCTGCAACTGCAATTATTTGTGTACCAGTATGCCTATCTTCCACATAATGTTTTTTGTTCCCAAGATTTTGATGTTTAATATGTGAGGCACATGATAATGAGTAATTCTTGTTTCAATGATGTATAAATCGTTAAGAAAAGACCAGGTAAACTTTAATATTCACTTGGTGGATCGCGGGATAACTTTAGCTTAGAATGTGAGTTACTCAATTATAATTCATTTGATCTTAGTTGAGAAAAGGAAGACTAAGGCTGTGTTTGTTTTGGTGAAAACAGTCTTCTCCTTTTCCACTGTTTGGTTGCAGATTTTGGAAAGAGGAGGGAAATGACTTTTAACCCCAAACTGATGAAAAACAATTTTCCTATCCTTCCAAAACAACTTTTCACCAAACCAAACAAATACGACCAATTAACAATTGTGCTGTCCATTTTCACGGGAAACTATTCAATGATGGTGTTTTTCAAATGTCACTTGCTTTATTTATTTCTGGTCTTTTACCCTGGACACTAGCAATTCTTGTCATTACAACAGGGACTCATGAATCTGTTAGGAAAATACACAAGCACAAGCAGCCATTTATTCACATAGGTGCTGCAAAACATTTTTTTATTGTTTTGGCTTGTTCATCGTGTAATGTTTAAGTGTAAATAGTATAAACATGTATCTAGGAAACCATACAGCTAGATTGATTTAAGATAATTATTTGACATTGCTACTTCGAATCTTTTTAAGAATTAATGGTCAATGTTTGTGTGAAAGTGATGTGATAAATACAAACACAGGCAATACTTGTTTCATTTCATGACGGGTTTAATCCTGTTTTATGTCTCAGATATGGAGCGTAATAAGGCTTTTATCTTCTCCATCTGTTGCACCTGCTCTATTTGGTGGTCTATTGTTGGGTTACATTATGTATGATACTACTCACTATTATTTGCACCATGGGCAACCATCTATAGGAGTCCCCAAAAACCTTAAGGTAACAACTTTCTGGAAATAGTTTGTGTTCTCATAATGCCAAAGTGTGCACTGCATAATGGTGTTCTAAAACTTGTGTTACTGCAGAGATACCACTTGAATCACCACTTCCGTCTTCACACGAAGGGTTTTGGAATCACCTCCTCTTTATGGGATCATGTTTTTGGAACATATCCCCATCCCAAAGTTGTGTCCTAAGTGCTGGCAGAGTCGTATATGAGTGTTGATCGATGGAGGTTTGCTGAAGCATGTGACACACTATGAAGTTGATCTTAAACCCGGAACATGACATGCATAGCTTCATATAAAGTCATTTTGCTCGTGTATTATAATGCCTCAATGCCTGCTTCTCTTCTGTAACTACTGAAGTTTCGACTATGTGAATGATTATGTATCTGTAGTGCTGAAGCTTGTCGAATATGTATGACTAGTCATATACATGTCTACTAAAGAGGGCGATATGTTTGCTGCTTGATTATTCATTATTGAATATTACTATTCAAAATGAATGTTTTTTAGAAGTAGTGTGAAAGCTTATGAATTTGAGCTATTATTTATTTTAATCAAACATGAATATATAGTTAGGGTTGTTTTATGACCGTTGGGATTCTTATTGAGCTAGTCTTTGTAGAACATTTGGATTTGTTTCTCAATTAATTTTTTTAGGAGTGTTCAATAGCTTTACATGAGTGGTTAAGGGATTCTGAGACCATCAAATTGTCCAACAGATCTAATTTGCAATTCTAGTAATGATTGATCAAATTATCAACATATTAATAATTGCGCGGTAAGGTGGGAATGAAGGCAGACCAATACTTTCATTACAAGAGGTCGTGATCAATGATCTTATGAATCACAAATTAAAAGTTGCATTATCTCTTAGCTAGAGATCAATGAAATTCCCGAGTAAAATTCGTTTACGCTATAGAAGATGCGTCAAACTCATGAGGACGGAGGGAGTACAACAGAAGGAGATGATTGACAGGCAGTAGCAAGCTTTGAGGCATGTCAAAGTCCAGATTCTGGTAAGGATCATATACATAAGCAAATTCAATTCAAGAGCTGTACTTTAATCCAACTTTATGCACCAATATTGAAAAATCATATTCGACTATCGTATAAAACAATGAAATTGCTTCAAAACATCTTTCCCACGCCATCTTGGCGGGGTACGGACTCTTGGAGCTCCATTTGTTTCCAATTTCCAATCATTGTCCCCAACTCGTTAGTCTTGTCAAACAGGCCAAGGAGGCCTCCTGTATGTATAAACAATATCTTTCTTCCTTGCCACTTCTCTGGGTTTTCGGTGATATCTTTCATCAATCCATAAGCTGCTTTTCCGCTGCCATGTGAAAGTCAAACAAAATATTAATACTGGAAAACTATAGTTTCATGAATCTCAACTATAAATTATGCACTTGATTTATATTGTAGTACAAAAGGGAAGCCCGGTGTGAATATGTGTTCCTGCAGAGCGAGGATCCAAGAAAGGGTCTCTCCACAAGAGGTATAATGGAGGTAAGCCTTACTTTGCATTCTGCTAGAGGCTATTTCTAAGACTTAAACCCATGACCTTTCTGTTGTGAATGGGCTCAAAGAATGGTGAAGAAACAAACACAAACTATGATGCAAAAACAAACACAAAAACACAGCACCCCAATAATGAACAACAAGACAAGAAATATATGAGGTATCTAATGATAACTACCCCTCAAATCAAGTGTCTTATCATTAATATAAAAAAAATTACACTAATGGCTCACCTTATAAAGCTTTAGAACAATTCTCCAAAGCAAAGATTGAAGCTTTACTTCAATCTCCCACAAAATGCCCTAATGCAGTGGAGTATACTCTCTTGGCTTAAACCCTAGTAAACCCTTTGTATTTGGCTCTCACATAAACCCTAACACACTCCTAAGACCCCTTATATAGTGCTAAGACATATCAGAAGAGTGTAGGACAAAGGCTTAAAAGCCCACTAAAAACCGTAGCTCAAAACAGAAACCCGCAAAGAATTCTGCTGCACTGCCACTCGGGTCGAGCCCAGTCCGCTCGCCTGGTTGAGCGCTTGCTCCCAGCTCACTGCCTGCCTTCTGCTTGCTGGCTCGATTGAGCCCCATACGCTCGGCTGGTCAAGCCAGCTCCTATGCCTTCCCTTCTTCGATTCTTGGCTTCCTTATTGCACTCCAACTCATCATCAATCATCACATGATCGAATGACCCAAACTTAAGCACTCCATAACCCATGGCACACTCCGCACCACTCTCAAGTGTGCAAGACATTGCGTGGACTACGATGTGCTCAAAGCCATCATCGATATTGCGGGAATTGGCTCTTGATTCAACACTTTCAGTCACACAATGACATCTAAGCAGGTGCGCCAAGGCTCCTCTTCTTATATTTCGGTGCAAATTGAGTTAAAATAGGCTAGGCCAATTGATTCCTTGTGAAATGAAAATCTTTTGAAATTGATCAGTGAAATGACATTGCAGAAAAAGACAGACTTGTGCTGTTGTGCATACTCCTCCAGGCCTATGAGTTTGCAATAGTTCCCAAGAAGCTCTCAAATAGAGAAGGAAACTGACTATAAGTAATGAAGTAACATGATTCCAATAACTCCCATATCTCTAGCAACTAATTTACCCTCTAAGTAACAACGTACAAATTAACAGCTAAGACTAATTTTAACACATAAATAATAATAATGTCAAATGGAAACTAATTAATTCCTAATTTTGAAGCACTAATGTTAACACAAATAAGAACCAAGCTACAGAAGAGGTTGATTTTCAAGTGCAAGCTCACAAGTTCACTCCCAAAATTATAATTACACAGGGTTATTAGCATCCAAAATTTTGCATTTACAAGAAAATCGACCAAAAGCGTTAAACTTTTCTTCACCTAGTGGTATGTGCAGGCCTATGGTAGTCCACTTAATAAGGGCCTACAGGATCAAGGGTTTAAAATACATTAGCAAGAGGCTTTTCCTTGCTTGCATTGCATTTTTATTTCCGTAGGGGTTTAAAATTCTTTTTAAAATCATTAAGTTTTTGCAGTATTATATTTACATAGTTGACAGTTTCCGTTTTAAGCACTTCAAAGTTTACATTACCTTCACTCCTTGTTTCTTTTCCTTGCAACCTAGGTGAATCTCAGTAGCATATACAGGAGGCAACATTAATGTGATTTTCAAGCATGTTATTCTACAGCTTTTACAGAAAAGTAACTTAAAGATCCTTCACAAGCAGCCCTACACATATTAGCATGGCCATGATTAAATTTTTCATTCTATGCATAAGATCTAAGAGATTGCAATAGTGAACACTGAACAGGCCAAGGGATTGTTATAGGAATTACGATGTAATTCTATAAGATAGTGGCTTGACAGAGAATGCAGCATGGTCTTCCAACAAACTTGTGATAAAGAACTCCAACAGAAACAACCGGCAGATTATTGATATTATGCATTTAAGCAGTAATAATAAAGCTGTTCAAATTAAAGCATCCCACCAGTACGGTTTTCTGAAAACTTACACATACCTGTAGACTGGATCAAGAACAACACCTGTAGCGGAAGCAATATCCTTGACAAATTTGAGCTCCTCTTGTGTGTTGATTGCATAGCCCAGACCTTTGGCCTGAAAATATGTTTTTAGCCAGAGGGCAAGGTGGGAGTTAGAGGATAATACTTTCTTAACGCCAAACAAGAAAAGAAACAGTATTGGATGATTGGATCATACCGTCCACATCCAAGAAAACGAACAAAAACATATATATACATGAAACCGATTGGATTTCCCCTATAAACAACATATACTTAATTCTACTCTTTTAGATACCTCACAGCATATACTAAATAACAGAACTCATAAACCTCGTCAAGATCAGCCATGTACAAGTATATTAAAGTCTTTGATTGCAACATCCATCACCCTCCTTAGATGAATATTATTCCTTATAGGAAAAACCAAACTTAGCGCAAATGTAATGATTCTTAAGTTGAAATATAAGGCAAAGCTTAATCACACACAGACATCTACATATGCATAAAGCAATGAATTGAAATGCTGCAAGTCGGCATATAAAATGCATACAAAATTATACACCAGATATATGTGATATTGTGATAGAGGTTCTTTATGCATGTTCCAATACCTAGAGAATGGGGGTCCACTCTACGTCATTAAAAGCATTTACAATGATTGCGTTGAGGCCAAAAATACCATTCAAAATGCTTAAGCTTAAAATTAAAGTTTAAACCATAAATATGCATGATACCAACAATGAGGAAAGCTTTAGTCAGATCGCAACAAAACATAGTCAATGACGGACACAAGAAAAGTTCAAAGCTAAGATAAATGGATATACATTTTGAATGTTCACTATGTCACGGGAGCTGATTCCAGCCTCAAGTCCATCAAGGAGGCCTTGAGTAAAGTCATAGAAGTAATTTGGGTCATCACAAACTGAAAATGCATGAACCTGCAGAGCGGTTACTTTAAATCATCAAGTTGATTTTGGCAATCCCAACATGAATGAGATAGTTTGTCTTAAGAGACCTACCTTTGCCTTCAAATTACTCAGGAGCGATCCCAATGACAAGCCAGCGATTGTACCTCCACTGGACATAATTTCAAAATTGGAGCAAGATTAATACTAAAGTACCAGCTAAAATACAGAATGATACAGTGTATCAGTTGAAAGAAGACTGTATTACACAATAGTTGTTTCATGAAGCACTATGAATGAGCATAAGTTAACATTGTGGTACTGTTTATGATTTATTAACCAGCAATATACCCAACTGAAGCTCAAAAAAGACTCATTCACAATCCACATAATAAACAAAGCCAAACACATTACCCTAAAACCGTGTGCAAAAAAAAAGGAAAGAAAAAAGCTACGTGGGGCTCGGAGGTGCATGAAAGAAAGGGTGATGGAAAGGTACCTGAAAACACTTACAGTTATCAAATATTGTGTTTTTAGTTATCTATGAATGTGGGAAATCCAAAAACCTAGAATTATTCTTCTGTACCAGATACTATATGTGTCACATGATTTGCTAATCTTCTTGCGAATCGAAAAAAGCGAATTATGGCTATTTTTGGACAATTTTGAGCGAATCGCGAATTCAAAAAGCGAGTTATCTAGCGAATCATGTTACAATAAGCTGTATAAAGTAAGAATAAAAAATAATGGCTATGTTTGCTCTTTATGCAATTCAATGTAAACTCTATTTACAAGAACATCATTTTCAATAAAAGAACCGGATGCCTTTTTCACCTAGACGCATGTCTTTACCTCTCACATCATACCTACACAGCCTTACGGCCTTATCACTTTGATACACCTCATACTTACCAACAGTTCAACCCAAAAACTTGAAAATAATCCCAAACGTCACATACTCACATTGCACGTATGATGAAAGTTCAAAAATAAGTGCTGCAAACATCTACAACCAATAGAATGAATAGTTTTTGGATATCCTAGGCAGAAGTAAATGTTCATAATTCAATTAAGCAGTCCGGATAGGCAGCTTGCTGCAAGATACTCCTGAAAGTCAATGCAATCATAAACCAAAATAGTTGAGCTCACTTGGACATTCTCTAAGACCCATGACTCAACACAAATTCACGAGTCCAACTAGGCAACTACCATCATATAGAAGACTGAGGAAGCTCCTACAATTCCCTTTTTTCCTCATTCATTCCATAAGGCAAATTTGCGTTTTATATTTGATTCTAGCCCCGTCTGGATCCTCTTTTTCAAAAACACATTAATCATGAAGTATAACCTAGTCACAATATCAGCAGAGTCTTGTACAGACCTGCCACATGCTACAACAATGTCATCAAATCTTCTCGAGTCTGCAACCGTATGAAGCTGCTGCTCTATCTCCCTGATCGCCTCAATATAACCCCTGAAAGTAAACAAAAGCAAAGAAATGAATCCCACGTTACAACATTAAAGGAGAAACATTCAATTTGAATAACCTTCTTTAGAGAACAGAACTGAAAGATCATATTAATCACATAATCAGCTAATATGCAAAAAAACCAAGCTTAGGGTACATTTCTTGCTGACAATTTAGGATAAACAAGAACTGGGAATACTAGTTGTATTGAAAAGCTATGTTCATGTCATAGGTGCTTGTTAGTTTAATATGTAAATACACGGGAAATTAGAGTTCAATTTGAATGACCTTCTTTAAAGAACAGAACTGAAAGATCATATTGATCACATGATCAGCTAATAATATTCGAAAAAACAAAGCTTAGGGTACATTTCGTGCTGAAAATTTAGGATAATCAAGAACTGGGAATACTAATTGTATTGAAAAGCTATGTTCATGTCACAGGTGCTAGTCAGATTAATATGTAAATACACGGGAAATTAGAGTTCCTAAAAAGTAGATTTACGCTTCAAAGCAAGTTTCACTTTGTACCAACTGGGGGAAGTTAATTACCAATCCTTCCACCCACTCTCCTCGGTGCAGATAAGTGGAAATTCCCATGGAAAGCATAAAAAAATACTTACCATAATCCCATCTCTAACCAAACAAATACAGCAAGAGAAACAAATCAGAAATGAAGTCAAACCAGTTGATTAAAGACAAATTTATTGTAATACCCCAGATTTATATAAGACAAAACATTACTGTTATTAGAATACCAAATTATTTAGAAGTGCCTTACCATTAATAAAACCTGAATTTCTCAAAGATTAAACGTTTTTAGACAACCATACCTTTTATGAATGTTTTCAAAAAAAAAAAAAGTTTGACAAGTAGAATAATATTAAAAAGTATACAATTATGCAGCGTTTTTATTTTCAAACACACAATATTTTAATAATAGAATCAGACAAAAAAATATTCTATAGCAAGATGAGAGCATCCCTCTTCTTAATAACAAGACGTCGTGAATTCCTTAATAACTAGAATTCTCAATCTCCTAACAATAGTAATCTCTATATAAATAATTCCTCACTTGTACAAGACATAACCCAACAACACTCATGATACATGTTTATCATGTCCATCAAACTCTTTTTCTCATTTCCTTACCACCATGGCTAGCTGTCTCTTTGGTCACACTGTTTTGTGTGTGTTCACACTTTTTCATCCTTTTTCCTATAAAAAGGTACCAAGTAACGTGTCATGATAATTTTGGAAAAAAGGGAGCATATCAAAATACAAACCGTTAAATTCTTAAAAAACTACAATCATTTCAATTTTTTCACCTCAAATAGGTACTATATAAAAAATGTGCTGGATTATTATTTTTGACCAAGTACAAGCCAGTAGTCTTAAACGAGCAATGATAAGTTCATACTAAAAATTGGTGAATTTTTATCAATTAAAAACACACTTTTCTTTTGCATTATTCCTAAATCACTTCTTCCCAAAATGCCTCTAGCAAATTTAACATTTTGAGTAAAAAAACAAATTCTATCCTTTGATAGGAAGTTGGTTCTTACAACAGAAAATTCATGTTGGGTAGTAGAGTTCATTGAGGAAATTCATGAACAGAATGTTCGCATTTTGGTAGAGTTAAATTTATTTCCATAACAACCTTTGATAGAGAAGAAGATATTTTTTCTTTACTAGACTTATAGTTGATCCATTATGTTGAAGTACAACTTCAGACTAATAGTATCTCACCAAGTTCCCAGAGAGTTTGAACCACCAACAGGAATAACATATGGTTTTCTTCCTTGACATATAAGCTTTTCTTTCAGGACATTCGTCAAAGCCTGCATGAAAGTCAAAGAATATTGGATTAAAAAAAAAACAACCATGAATCTATATGAAAGAACATGTCTGTGCCTCTGTGATATAATGTTATTTGCATGTAATAAGGCCTTGTCCAAAAGTGACAGACATCAACATACCACACTTCCAATTTTTGCATATTCTTCTTTCGACACAAGTTCAACATGAGCTCCAACTAAGCGCTCAACCAACAGATTTCCAGTCAATCCTGGATCCTTGTCCAAAAGAGCCTGAACACATTAGCACTGAATTACAGATGCAACTACTTCAAAAGAAAAACTAAACTCTAAGGCCTTTAGTCAACTAAATCAAAGAACCTTGGAGGTACGTAGAATAAGATAACAGTCAAGATTTAGATACTTTGCTGCCACTGCAGTTGCACGGCAGTGGTTACTCTGGATCCCACCGATTGTTATAATACAATCTGCACCCTGTTTTACAGCATCTGCCATCAAAAACTCCAGCTTTCGCACCTTGTTACCACTCAACTGCATACCTGAGAGATCATCACGCTGTAAACAATAAACCGACTCTTGTAAGCGCATAATAATCATTTGTGAAGAAAAAAACGGAACAACCCTTTTAATAGCTTTCCCCAAATTCACCAAAGCGAAAAGTACTTTGGTAATTAATGACCAAATGGGAAACAAACTAGCCTAGTTTATCTTGTTTCAATGACAATAATCAATCTAATGGTTACTTTTCAACCATGATCATCTTAACATAGGTGACTTGTGTCAATTACAAGACAGGTGTGTTGACAATCTAGGATGCAAATGAAGCACATTCAAGATTCAACATTGTAAGGAACATATGTTGTCCTTCTATGTTATAATGCAATAAACAAAACAACTCATTAAACTATATGCTTGATTGCTCTCCTTATAAACCGTCAACTAGTAGATGAATCACTTTGGGGTCAAAATAAAAGTCGCTGGAAACAACTACGCACCAATTGCATGAATAACAATGAGATTTAGACCCCCTAAACCCACATGAGGATGTAGGTCATTATTTATCACTTATGCTAGTACTTTTAGCATGATTTTCAATCCCTTAATTGCTTCCTTCCTTCATTCCACACACCCCCCCAAAAAAAAAACACAAAAACAAGGCTGTCATTCCTGATATCTAATTAATGAAGTAAGTCAAGTCCATTCAGTAACTTCATCTCTCACAAATTCACACCCAACATAGGCATACTAAAGTTTTAAATATCCAAAGCTCAACAAAGATATGATTACAGAAAGGATCAACTATTCACCTTCAGCCAATATTGAAAATTTTCAGCTTTTGTTTCCACCTATCTAGTAATCAGAACCGCAAATAAAGAAAATAGAAGCAAAGAAAAACACACCCAAAATCAAGCAATAAAAATTCAAACCTTCAACCAAACTTCGGTATTGAGCGGTAAATTAGGGAGATTCCACTTGTGAATTGGAGTAGGAAGCTGCAAAACAAAACCACTACAAAATCAATAATTTGATAGAAGCAAAAAAAGAGGGTTGAAAGCGAGAGGATATACATGACCAAGAGAGAAAGTATGAGAAGGAATTGGGGAAAGATGAGACGCCCATGGCGGAGGATCATAGGATTGCTGGCTTAAAAAGGCAAAGGGGTTAGCGGAAGCCATTGGAGTAGAGCAGATGAGCTTTGGTGGTACTGGTATAGAAAATGGGTGTCCGAGTTTAAGTTGTAACCCAATACGTGATGGTAATGGTAATGGAGTAATGGTGGCGAAGGAGAGCACCATGACATCACCTACATCCTATTTCTGTATCTATTTGCTATTGGTATTTTAAAAAGGTGAATATTTGGTAATATCTCTTCGGAGACATCTGATAAAATTGGAACGATACAGAGAAGATTAGCATGGCACCTGCGCAAGGATGACACGCACAAATCAAGAAATGGTTCAAAAAAGATGCGTTTCGGTTTGCGTTTTGAGCTCAGACTTGGCTAAAAATGTCTTGGTAAGGTGAGGCGCAGCTCCAGAAGGCGTGTGCCTTGTGTGTCAGGTTGCCTTTTGATTGGACCGAGAAATGAACTTAAAAGCTTGTATTTTGGAAAAAATAAATAAACTCAAGATCGAAATTAATTTGAATTTGAAGTTTGAGGAACTATTGCTTAAAAAAACTGAGAAGAAAAGCAAGTTACGAAGAAAATAACTTTGAGTATTTATCATGTTCTCATTATAATAGTCTTGTGCTAAATTAATGTTTATCCAAATGTTTTGTTAATATTGTAATATGATTGTCATAGTGTAAAAATTATATATGCTTTAAAACTATATTAAATTATTTAGCAAATAAGTGCACATTGCCTACAAATGAAATTATAATAGAGTTGAAATATATAGATGACATTAAAAGAAAGTAATGAGTTTATTATCAAATATGAATATGATGCAAAATAAATAGGACAATCAAAAATAATAAATAACGCAAATCAAAAGTAACGGAGGGAGTAGGGTGTTTTATAAAGGAAATTAATTGAAATCTTGTTTATTTGTTTTATTTTATCAAGTACTATTGACATTTTATAATCTTAAATTAAGCATAATTAAATATATAAAGATTGAATTATTGCATGTGAAACTTTGAAGATTTTTTATAACATCAAATTCTCACAAATTCTTCACACAATACGATCATATTGAATATGTTAACAAAGAATAAAATAAAGATGAGAAGTAAAATCATAGAGAATATGGCTTAGGTATAACTACTGAAAAACAACACAGATACTTATCTGTAATCTAAAATATTAACAAGTTCATTATTCTCCTGAAACTGAAATAAAATCTAAAACACAGAAATAAGATCAATTTAGAGTAAACAACTCCATACAAAAGTATCGGCCTCAAAAGTATGTTGGTTGAAGAACTTAATTATAAAGGTCGTCTTCATCAGCTCCGCCAGCCGAGGCAGCAAAAGCATCCGTAGTAGCAGTAGTCCCAGAAGAGGCGTTGTTGAAACGGAACTCACTACCAAATCCTCTAGACTGCTGCAACGTCTGAGCAAATGCCTGATACTTGCGAATATCAGCATCACTCACACTTCGCCGAGCATATTTCATTGATTCTTCAAAATGTGCCGCTTTGATTTCAGCAACCTCATCCTCCATATCTTCCTCCATGGCTTCAGGGTTCTCGCTTCTCCTCTTCTCTTTTTCAATGTCCTGTAAGTTAGACAACACTTGTATGTTGATATTACTCGTTCGATTTTTTGCATTGTAGGATAGAAACCAAATCACGCATAACAGAAAAAACTGGTCCTCTTAAAGACGGGGATGAGAGTGAAAAAAGAAAAGCTCTATATATATAAAAGACGCACAAACGCTCACCCTAGATACATTAATTAATCTTGAAACGGTAACTGTTGGGGCATAGGGAAGACACAATGAGGGTACTATTTAAGTATAGAAATTTTAAAGTACTATCATTTCAATTCCTCTGAAACTATATCTCCATACATTTAGTTTCAACAAAAATTCTTGTCAAAAAAAGTTCGAAATTTCATGACTAAAGCTCTGTTTTTGTGAACTAAGAACATTAATTCACTAACAACCAATTTTAGTGATAAAATCAGTTTCGATCGATGGGCAATTTTTTATCAGTTAAACCAGTTTCAAGCAGTGAAAAAAAAAATCAACATTACGTTGAAGAAAACACTAGAGAAATCATTTTCAATCATTAATAATAAAATCGGTGTTCTAACAGTGAATATCAATTTGGATCAACAAAGATCATTTCAGTTCAATGCACAAGGCGGGGGAAATGGCTAAAGCATATGGACAATCCTTCAATTCACCACATCAAAAGCCTTTCCCTCAACAGAAAGTCAACAAAAAGTGAGACCATTAGTTCACTATATTCAATGTTATATCAGGCATCAAAAGAGGAAAATTTGGGGACAAACACATTTTTTGCTACTTAATTATAAGACAAGATGTAGAATTACACTACATTTATATCAACAAAACATACTCACTCCATTTCTTTATATTCCCTCTACATTCCATGGCACTATGTTCAAGAATTAAAGAGGGGAATCAGTTGGAATAAGCTGGGGATATCATCATGATCAACACTAATGAAAAAATTACAGAAGGAAACTAGTTAATTCAGACTTCAAAACTTAGTGGGTAAGGGGTGGACATAGGGGATATTGTTTCTAAAATAGAAGGGCAGAAAAACACCCAATATAGTAAAAAAAAATTTAGAGAAACATTTTTAGAGAAACAATAATAAAATAAACAAGGAAGCACTTGCCTTCTCAATGTTTTCTCTGATGGCATATTTACAAGCCCGCTGACATATTTCAGTGATATCTGCTCCACTGAAGCCCTGGGTATACTTGGCCAGTGCTCTAAGATCAACATCTTTGGCAATAGGTGACTTCCTCAAGGCAGCCTTAAATATGGAATAGCGGGATTCTTCATCTGGTAGAGGAATATAGATAAGTTGATCAAGACGACCTGGTCTAAGAAGAGCAGGGTCAATGATATCAGGTCTATTTGTAGCTCCAATAATGAAAACGGTCTTTTTGGCAGACATGCCATCCATTTCAGTCAAAAGTTGGTTCAAAACTCTGTCAGCAGCACCACCTGCATCACCGGAACTACTTCCCCTCTGCGTAAGACATACAAATAGATCAACACAATCAGTCAGATAGGTGGTAAAATAAAGCTTAAACAGAAATCATGCTCATAGATGACAGCTTCCATAGATAAAGGCAAGACCAGTGAGATAACTCAAAAAGAAAGTTAAAAAAGCAGAATAATTCGATATACTTCCCCTGTTGTTTATTTAAAAGTGCTCCAGGGAGTAAGATAATTGGGTATGTAAAGAATGAAGACGCATTGGTATTAAAATACCCATGTGATTATAAGAGGGAGAAGGGAGCCCTATGTGGTTGTTTAGTATGAAGCTGCAAGTACGGGGAAACTTGAACAAAGCACCAAAAAAAGTATCCATAAAGAAAATGGTGCACTTCTTTGAAAAATTACCAGAAAGGAATACAGTCAACTTAATCAAAAATATAAAGTATGCCATCAAATCTTCCCTCTTTCAAAAATTATTTTCTATTTTCTTCAGTTAAGAACTCTAAAAAAAGTCAAACACAGTTTCAAACATCAAATGATAATGATTTTGGAGTACAAATCAATGAGGAAGTAGGAACACAATAAACCAATTATACCTCCCACAACCACGACTCAAGACACAATAGAAATGCGCCAAATCATTGATGAATGGCACAGAAAAACCAACGCAAATTCAGCAAATAGGTATGCGTGTGCACCTGAGTTGCGATTGAATCGAGCTCATCAAAGAACAGAACACATGGAGCTGACTGGCGGGCCTTGTCAAAAATCTCTCTTACATTAGCTTCACTCTCTCCAAACCACATTGTTAGCAATTCTGGACCTTTCACACTGATGAAGTTAGCCTGACACTCGTTAGCAATAGCCTTTGCCAATAGCGTCTTACCACAGCCAGGAGGCCCATAGAAAAGAACTCCCTTGGAAGGAGACATTCCAAATTTCTCGAATTTCTCAGGATGTTCTACAGGATATTGAACGGTCTATAACAGAGAAAGGAAATCGTTTAATCAAACATAGAGAATAAAGAGATGCGGTAATCAGATACAGATGAAATCATGAGAGTACCTCTTGAAGCTCCCTTTTGACATTTTCTAGGCCACCAATGTCATCCCAACTGACGTTGGGAACTTCCACAACCTGACATTCCAAAGCCAGTTATAACCGATGGAAAAAATATAAAGCATAATGGAGATTGAATACTAGTAATATCTAAAACTAACCGTTTCACGTAGAGCGGACGGATTACTCTGCCCAAGAGCAGTCTGAAAGTGCTCATTTGTAACGGCCATAGAATTAAGGATCTCAGCATCAATAGTCTCATCTTCAAGATCAATTACATCCATCTTCTCTCTGATGCATTGAAGTGCAGCTTCAGTACACAAGGCAGCAAGATCAGCACCAACATAGCCATGAGTCTCCTTGGAAATCCTCTCCAAATCAACCTGGTCAACACAAGAAAACCCAATGAAACAAGATAAACAGAGAATGATCAATATCCAAGAGAGGAAAGGTTGATCCATACATCATCAGAAAGCTTCATATTTTTTGTGTGAATTCGGAGAATTTCAAGTCTCCCGATTTCATCTGGAACACCAATATCGATTTCTCTGTCAAATCGACCAAACCTTCTCAATGCAGGGTCAATGCTGTTGGGACGGTTAGTAGCACCCATAACAATAACATGAGCACGAGATTTAAGCCCATCCATAAGAGTCAAAAGCTGTGAAACAATACGCCTCTCAACCTCTCCATTGGTTTTTTCTCTCTTTGGAGCTATTGAATCAATTTCATCAATAAAGATGATGGATGGAGCATTCTTCTCAGCTTCTTCAAAAGCCTTCCTGAGATTGCTTTCACTTTCTCCAGCCAATTTGGACATGATTTCTGGCCCATTGATACAAAAGAAGAACGCACCAGTTTCATTTGCTACAGCTCGGGCTATCAATGTCTTACCTGACCCTGGAGGTCCATAAAGCAAAATTCCCTTGGGTGGCTTGACACCAATAGATTTGAACAACTGAGGGTGTCTCAAGGGAAGTTCAACCAGCTCCCTAATCTGAGCCATTTGTTTCCGAACACCACCAACATCATCATAGCCAACTTCATCCAATCTATTTTCATCTTCTCGTCTAATGGGCTCACCCTCACAATAAATCTCAGTATCAGGGGCAACCACACAATATTCAGCAGGATCAGTTTCAATAACCTTAAATTCAACACTTCTCATTCCCCCTCTCACAAGAAAATAGTCTCCCTTCCTCACCGGCCGATAGGCTTCAAGAAAATAAGCTGAAAAGCACAGAAAAAAAAAAAGATTCAGCAGCTGAGCTCACAGGACGATCACCCAAAAATAGAACTAGCGCGTAATACATATATCCAGTACAGAAAGAACTTTCCACAAGCTATTTCGTGATGACTGATAATCATAACTGAGTTTAAAAATTATAGATAAAAGTCAATTATAGACGATCATGTTTTTCGGATCATTACAATTTATTAACAAAAGTAATTAATGAATAAAAACTAAAAATTCCAATTCTCCACGGTTTCATTCACTTGATCTTTACAAAATATCAATTCATAGCTATACTTGATATTTCAAAGTGCATGAACATATTGAAAGAGATGTTGTAGAATCCTACTAGAATCTGAAATGACACCAAGGTCCCAGTCCACAGATTATGAAAGCAATTTGAAAGATTGGAAATTTTAATATTAAATTATAAATAGTGTTAGAAAGAAAAGGGCATTAAGCCAACAAAATAATTCTTAACCCTGCTGCAAATGTCAACATATAGGTGAAAAATAAACAGTGTGTATAAATATTAATTTCAAACCATTTTTTGTAAGGTTCAAAAGTTTAAATTTAGCTTAAATCTAAAAGTTGTTCTAAAACAATCCATTGATGAAGGGGAAAGCTTTTTGCTTGTATTTTTACAACACAATCACCGCAAATCACTAAAGTGGCTCTTAAAATTAGTAATTCTAAAAGGTTTGTTAAAGAGAAATGTCATAGCCTCCATACCACTACTAGTTAACTTGAATCCCATTCATGGCCACATCTATAATTCTTCTCCTTGGGTCATTTCCAAGACATTAACAAATCAACAATTGTTTGGGGCATGTGGTGGTAACTTTACCATAATTGACCTTTCCATTATTACTCACAAGTTTTCCTATTTTGGGCGCCCCAAAAGAATTAGTATGAAGTGGTAAATAGTTTATAAAGGAAACATAAAGTACAGAAGAGGACACATGAACTTGTAACAAAGGACTCCCTTTGTCCCACAAAATTTGCCTCTATTTCCTTTTTAGTACGTCCCACCAAATTTGCCACATTACTATTTTTGGTCATGACTCAGATTTTTTCTTTAATTCTCATCCACACATTTAGCTTACCTTTACATTTCATCCACACATTTCTCCCACTGCCCACAATATTTTTTGTATCTCCTTTTTCAAGGTTTCCCACCAAATGCATTTGGGGCAAATTTGGTGAGACATAGGAGGTATATAAATTGGTACTGCAATGTTTAGAGCCAATGCAATGATAAGAATGCCATGTCCATAGATGTACCACAAAAGCTGTCATAGTATCCAAACTTGGGTAGTAGATCTCTAAACTGGTTGCACAGTTGCACCACAGAAATTTAGAAAGGAAAAGGAAAAAATAATACTTGCTACTAGCACACTATACGTTTAACAAAATTATCAGATTGTTTCAAACAAAAAGCACAAAGTACAAATTAAGTAGTCAAAAAGTATGGAATTATAGCTTGAATACAGAACAAAATTTAAGATGGAAATCTTGATAGAATTTACAATAATACTTTTTAAAGATAATATAATCAGTAATACAGAAATTTCTAGAAACTCACGTTTGAGGTAAGCATCAAACAGATTTCCAGTGACACCCTCAATGGAATCATCAATAGGAAGAATATGGACACGCTTCCCATATTTGACATCAGGACATTGGTGTACAGAAACCACATCACCAAGTCGCACCCTTAAATTAGACCTGACCACCTTGTTCATTCTAATCTTTGGTTCGTCACATGTCTCGTCAGCAAGGGCAATACAGATTGTGTCCTTCCTTTTTTTCCCCTGAAATTTCCCCCAGGACAGAGCAAAAATGTCAGTTCTTCAACTACATTTCAGATCAGTATCTAAAAAGGCAAATAAGATCACCACTCTTGAAAAATTTAGTTCCTCTAAACATCCTGAAGACACTTACGGAACATTAACCCGCAGAAAATTTCCATATACTCCATACAGGAAACAACTCAAACAAGTGTAATGTTTTTAATAAAAACTGCTGTGTTTCTCATTCTTATAAGGAGAAGAATAGACCAATTAAAAATTTCATAAGATTACAAATCTACCCATCCATCTTTAGGATTGTTTATATTTTAGCTAACCACAATTGTAGCATCTATCTAGACTTTCAGAAAGAAGCTAATAGCCACAATACATAATTGCCAACCCAGAACCCTAACCATTTGGAAAAATTGAGATTCTAGAATCTGAAAACGCTACATCTCCTACATTGTTACAATCACACTCCTTCTGCTTCATGTACACATTTGAACTATGAAAATTCATTAGAAAAACCCTTAAAACGAACAAAGAGAAATAGGTTAAAAACAAATTAGAAAAAATATCCCATCAAACCGTTGGAGATTGCTACGAAATACAAAATTGATCAATTAGAACTCCCCAAGCCCTTAAATAAAAGACAAAAAATACAATATTTTCACCAGAATCACATTACTTGCATAAACCTAAAATTTACTGCAGAAAACCTCATCATGAGACGTCTAGAAACAACGCCGGTAAAGATGATTAAAACCAAAGAACCTTCAATTCAAGAACCCTAACAACACAAAAACACCAATCAAAACAATATCATCAACGACTATACCTTAATTAGAACAGTATCACCACGAAAGAGCTGAAGTTTTTCCATAGTATCAGGATGCATAGAAACAACTGAATTGTCATCATTGACGGCTTCATCAACAACCAATCTATTAGGGGCCTTCTTGCGTTCAAGAATCGCAGTACTGTAATCTCGTTTTGCGCCGCTTTTTCTGTAAAAGAAGAACCAATTCCATTAAACAAAATCAAAATATTTCAATAATAACTACAAAAGAAATGATGAACATATGGTGTCTAGATTAAAGATGATTGTAGGTAGTCAGTAGATAGAGAGTAAACTAACTCAGATGATTCAGTACTATCCGCCATAGCTAGAGCAATACAAGGAATCGAGAGATAATCGGACAATTGACGAAAGCGTAGAAGTGAAAGTGAGGTGAGAATAGATCTATGCTCATCTTTCTTATATATACTGTCAAAGCCGTGACCCTAAAGATATTTCCAACAATACTCCTCTTTTGGTAAACTACCTTCGAATTGTTTTTGACATTAGTTTTCACAGGAATTAAAAAACATTATTAAATAGAATTGTTTAAATATTAGAGATGATATATATATAGTTTAGATGTTCATTTTTTTATTTGGCAAAATCATACCAATTGTCCCATTTCCTTTTTTGTCTATCCTATTTTTACCTAAATACCCCACCTTTTCAATTCTCAATACCCAACTATCACCTTTACAATTAATTTAATCAATTAAAATACCCAACTACCACATTTTTAATAGACCCTACTCAACCCTTAAAATCCGTGAAATCCCAAATGGGACATCTAAACTGATTCAGAGGGAGTATATATATATATGAAGAAGTTCTAGTGAGAACCATCCTCATATGAGAACCGTGAGAACCAATTTATCAGACCAAAAAGTGTTACTTTTCTATTACAAAGGTGTTACTTTTAGGCAAAAAAATGTTACTTTTTTTGTTAAAAAAGATGATACTCTTTGACAAGGCCGGCTCTAAGGGTGGGCAAGAGGGGCCGTCGCCCTAAACCCCATGTCAAAAAAGCAAAATTAATAGTTGTAAAAGGTTTATATAGATTATTAATTACAAAGGAAAAGAGTCCCAATGCACCATTTCGCCCAGGGCCCCAATAGCGCCCCTGCTTTTTGACAAAAAAGTGTTACTTTTGAAAAAAATTCTGAACAAAGCTTACAAAAATGTGTTACTTTTAATATAAAAAAGTGTTACTTTTGGGAAAAAAAAACATGTTACTTTGTATAATTTTAATTTTTGAAAATTTTTGTGAGAGTAATACTTTTTTGTTAAAAAGTAAAAACTTTTGTTTTTAAAAAAAGTAACACTTTTTTGCCAAGAGTAACACATTGTCTGTGATTCTCACGGTTCTCATATAAGTTTGGTTCTCACTGGAACTTGATCCTCATATATATATATATATATACTGATTTACTTGCTACCATTGTATGGGCACAAAAATTAAGAAGTTACTGTGCAATGATGAGCAGTAGGTGGAAAGTTGCTTTTTTTGGAATTTTTAAATATTATTTATTGAAAAATGAAAAAGAAAAATAGGAGTACTTAGATATAGAGTAGGATAAAATTAGGTGTAGGTATAACTTTAAATGATTGGTTTTTACTAAAAAAAGGAAATGGAGCAAATAATATGAAATTTTCCAAAATGGAAAATATAGCGAGTATTATGGAACGGAGGAAGTATTATCTTAATCAAATAATAAATTTGATAGAAAAAGAGTGGGGCCATAAATATTAAAAAATAATAAAAGAAAATTGATGGAAAAAAATGTGAAGATCATGACTATAATTAGTAAAAATAATTTTATAAAGTTAGTGGGAAACATGTAAAAAAATAAGAAATTTAAAAATATTAAATGAAATTAATGGAAGATATGTGGAGGTCATAAGCATTATTAAAATATTAAAATGAGATGCATAAGAAAAATTTTTATCCAAAATTTGTAAAATAAATAGAACGATTTTTTCATGAAAACAATAAATAGAATACCTAAAATAGCAAATATAAACTTCTTTAAGGAACAGAGGGAGTATCTTTTACCTCTTGCGTTCCATTGTTATACTTTCTTGCATTATACCTCGTTAACATTTACACCTCTCTAGAGGTTATAATAGTCTTTTTAATACAAAAATATCAATTTTTAATTCTTGTGGAAAACCCTTATACAGCGGGTAACAGAACGGAGAAAGTATTTAGCAAAGACGAGAGGTTAATTTTAATAGGTGACCTTCAAAGAAAAAGTACGACAAGGCTTGAGAAGAGGGCATCGAAAATCAAACACGGGATTTTGATAAGACCTAATTCTTATTTGCAAAGGTTTCAGCAAGTTTTGTGTGAGATCGTCACATTGTGAGACGAGCCCATACAAGCAGGCAGCCTAAATCACTTATGTGTAAAGAAAAAGTTAAATTGTGGAATTGAGTTGAGTCCATTATCACAACCTCCTTGAGGCTAACATAACATTGTGACGTCACATGTATTCAACTAAATATAGGTGACATTGAGAGTTGATAAAGTATATTAGACTCCTAATACGTGAGCGTTTATCTTGACCCTTGAGATGTACTCCTATTAAACTATTTAAGTTATTTTTGTATTGATTTTATGACACGTTGAGGTTATTTTATAAAATTTTATGACTTTTGATTTTTCAGCTCATTTGACCTCAATAAACAAGGGCAACTGTAATCAAGTGCAGTCAAACAAATCGGTTTTTTCAAACCCGACTCACAAACCTTTAAAAACGCTAAAATTTGCCTCGCTTTTTTGACTAGAAATGAAATGGGGCTATATTAAAAGTCTTCCCCATTGCTAGTGATTTGTACATCTCCATTAGCTAAGTCTAGCTTCTCAAACAACGGATTTTAACAGATCAATCGACTCATCTCTTCTCGTTTCGATCGATTTACAAATATATTTGGCCAAAACATCGATGGAAGGAAAACTGCCCCTTAGGAACATTAATACAACAATCTGTAAACAAAAGAACATCCTTAAATACTACAGAAAACTATATGTTTCCTATTATGCCTGCTCAGTTGTTTTGTTTCTCCCCTTTCACTATTTACATGCATCGTCGAGAAAACATTCCGTTGAATCTTCATCAAATCTCCTATGAGTATTTCTCTTTTGCCTACTTCAATTTTGTAGACAGCAAAAATGGAATCGAAGATTCGGTAATTCATACCAGCCAAAATCATAGCCCATGCTCACGTAAATTCAGGTTTTTGGGTCCATATATTCACCTGTGATCCTGCACCAACAAATTATGCAATACCGTTATGCGAAAAAATAAAACGATGAAAACATCTTTGTTATAAATAAAGCAAAAAAAATGCTCGAAATGTATGGATATCGTTTTTTTTGTTGCTTTCCTCGCTTAAGAAAAAACTTTTGTGGAGAGGGAGGAGGTGTAAGGACAGAGCTTGAGACCTCAAATTCAGAAGGTCGAGCTCTTCACCACCTTAAAAAATGCATATGTAGAAGGAAAAATTACCTAGAATAATCTAACCTATTTATGATTTTCCTACAAAAATCCCATCTTGGAGTATTTTCTTAGAGTGAACTCGCTAACCGAATGACTTGATATAACAAGTTTTATTTTAAAAAAATAAAACGTCAAAAAAATAATAGAAAAATGTCTAAAAAATTTTTATGATTTTCTATTATTCAGAATTTTTTATATAAATTTTCAAAATTTTTCTTTAATTTTCAATTTACTATTTTGGTGAATTACCTACTATAGCACGTCATCGGGTTACCCAAGTTTACTCTAAGCAAATATGCCTAAAGTTGAGATAATTCGTGGTTAATCAATAGCTGAGATTATTGTAGGAAAATCATAAAAAAATTGGATTATTCTAGGTAATTTTTGCTATGTAGAATACATACATATGTATTTTACCTAAGTGAGCTATTTAGAAGAAACACTGCAACTAAGAAAGAAAGGAGGAAGTATAACATTTTTTATAACGGCACATGAACTTAAGAACTACTGATAAAATAGCGTTTTTTTAAACAACGATGACATATCAAATTGGTAAATAATATTCGATCAAAAAAAAGAAATTGATAAATAATATTCCACATAACTTTTATTCTACCTTGAATTTAGTCGTTAATGGAAATGGACAAGAAAACTTGTTTTGATCGACAATGTAAACATCCATTAGATCCCATTTCTAACTTTTATATAAATCTTGCTATCATAACCAAAAACTCCATGATCAAACCAAAATTTGGAAAATGGCTACCCTTAGATCATGAGGCCGAAAATCAGGACTATATCAACTTGCTTTTGGCTGGACTAAGTTGAGTAAACCATTTTCAATGGATGTCGGAAGGTGCACTTACATGATTGCATCATAATGAAGGAAGCAGGTTTTGGTAGTGGTTCACTTTATTCTCTATACACTAATAAGTTTCCATTTTCAATTAAATAAGAGTTCGTGGTTTGATCAAAAAAATTTGAATCCTGTGTCCAATTTCAATTAAATTTAAGTTATTGATTAGATTTGGTTTCCATTTTTGCTGGATTGAACATAAGAGAACACATCCAATTTACTATTTTGGATGAAGATGAAGATTGCTGAAGGTTGAAGATGAAGATGAAGACAAGTTTAATGGTCGAAGATGAAGATAGGGAGGGGTTTAATTTAGGGGGGGATGTAATCGAGATAGGCATATCCAATTCGACAGTGGGTGTGTATTGGGCAAGCTGGGGATATGAGAATTTCACTTCACTCGCCATGGTTGGTGAATAGGTGACAGCTATAAATAGGTGATTACCTGTTATATGACAAGGAAGCATCACCAATTGTTCCAGCAACCTTATTCCGTACCTTCCTTACACAGATCTGCATAAATTAGGAGACACGAGTCAGTGTTTTGGTAGCAAAGGCAACAAAATGCGGAAATGTTTCAAATGATGTGGATTAAAATTTGTTGCCTGCACTAAATCCATAGGACCAGCCTCTGGATCCCTGTTGCGATGTACTACAATCCCATTGTCGCATTTGTTGATGAAATGTGCACTACCACTGATGTCATAAAGATTAGGAGCACCTCCAACCCAGTTGTGCAGCTGTTAGACACAGAAATCAGAATCGACACTGAATAGGAAAAAAAGATTTATCTCCACCCACCTGTCTAGGATGTGCCACAAACCAAACATGGCAAGAATGGTGTTGTGCAAATCGCTTGATCATTGTGAGAATCTGGCTTACATACTCTGTTTCAGTCCTGTAAAAAATATTGCTTATTAAAATCCATAACTTCAAGAAAGCATTTAAGTCACCAAAAGCAGATGAATGTCTCGCAAACTCCATATTAACCACTACTGGAAGATGACCAATATTAAAAGCTATCAAAAAGACAGTCCAATTAATGACAAGATCAGTCCTCATGAGATACCTACACCCTCGGTCTTTTTCAATTTTCCGCACCTTTTTCTAGTTATTCCTCATGAGATTGTCCCATTTCCCCCTTTGGAAACATTTACATTTTTTGTATCTCTCGCCTCTCTTGGGTCCACCCAACATGTTATGCTATTAAAAAAGCAGCATTAAGAAAAGGAAACCCAATACATCAGATAATATTAGATCAATTACACGGTCTGCCCATTATGAAACACTGTATCATAGGTCTTTTGCAGATTATATACATATGTAAAAGAAACCAGAACAGGGATTAATATTTATATTTAAATTGGCACTTCTCTTCTGTTAGAGAAATTTTTGTAGCTTCAAAATGAAGCATTAAGAAAGAGCAGCCTGTTGGCAATTTGATGACACTTGGAAAAAGAAAAAACATTGGGTTTGAGGAATTCTTCCCCTACCAAGGTTTAAATTCTTTGAGAGATGTGTGCATACTGCATAGTTACAAGCTAGAGCAAAGTTGTTTTACCATAGTGCAAACATGTGGTAATGGTTGCAATCGTAATAACGACACGGAAAGAAATGAAATGTCATCTTTAAAAAATAGAAGACGAAGGCAATTGATGGGTTCTTCCCCATGTAATCTGAATAGAGAAACCTCCTCATAGAATATGTTTTGGTAGCTACTCTCTTATAGTGAGGAAACAATGTTACGCGCTAAGCACATCTGTTTCAAGTACAGAGGCAACCAAAATGTGCCAACCCAGCGCACCCTTTTTGAGCGATTTCATCATCTTCTATCACGAGACAGTAAAGTATTTAGCTTCTTAATTTAAAGGAAAAAGAATTTTATATAATTGAAACTGCACGGCTAAAACACTCCAATTCAATCAAAAGCCCTCAAATGATTCAATCAAACTGGTTCAAATTTAACCCCAAATCTAAATTTCTTATCGGACAAAGAAAAAATCTAGATTGAAAACTAGGGTTAAGAATAAAGATCTAATAACAAGGCCAGCTGTGACAGAAAGTGCATCTCAGGTGACTATTCTTTTCTTTGTAAATCTGCTCTCCTTTTGTCCTCCATCTTCTCTTCTTTTACTATTAGCTGTATAATGTTTGTCAGTAGTTTCCTAGTTAGATTAGGCTCATAAAGATAATATAACACTTTGTTTTGAGAGAATTGATGGGAAAGGAAGGAGAGGAATTAGAAGGGATATAATTTATTTTGCTTAGATACAAATTTTAAAAGGAAGGAGCTTGGAAGAATAAGAAGCATAATTAATTTTGTGAATAACCAAATCTCTTCAAATGAAGAAAAATTTGTAAGAAAAATACTACTTCTTTTCCTTTCCCTCCTAAACCAAACAAGAGAGACTTCCTCTATAATTCTCTTCCCTTCCTTTACCTTGCCTCCCTTCCCCTTCCCCTTCCCCTTCCCATCCTTTCCATTTCGTCCTAAATTGTTATCCAAACAAAGTGTAAGGGTGAACGTCGTGAACAATCCCAAGTTTCAGATTTTCAAAATTTTCCGTGTTCAAGATGATTTACTATTCAATTCAACGAAGGAAAGGTAGTAAATACAAACAGGAGTAAATCCAAGTTTATTTTTCGATTCTTGGTGATTTAAATCATCAAGAATCTTATCAATTGCCTACCAAGCTCAAAAGGCAAAACAGAAATTAAAATGTCCAAAAAAACACAATCTCATTGTACACAATCTCACATTAAAGTGGAGAAAATCAGAGGCAAAGTTAGATAACTTCCATGTACTAGAATGTGTTAAGCAAGAAAATTTTGATGACAAGAGGAAAAAAGAGATTGAAGAGAGAGGAACGGCGAGGAAGATATCGAAGAGAAACGTAACAAATAGCTTCAGCCTTGTAGACAAACCGAACCCAATGCTCACTCCTATATCTACATTTTCTGAGCTATCTAAAAACTGATTTCCACTTTAAGCAGTGAAGAAGAAACAAAACTAGACTATTGACAACATGTAACTTTTGGATGACCAGAAAAAAAAAAAACTTACATGCTGGAGAGACGCTGATGGTCAAGCTCATTGTACGGATCAATTACTAGTCCACGCACACCATGCCTCAAAACTGCAGCTTTTGCAAGGTCAAGGACCCATTTGATGTTGGGAAGGCTATCATTCTCACACCTGAATAACAGTCAATAAGTCAGCGCAGCAGTAGATGACAGCTCCAATTGTGTCCACAACATAAATCAAGGATGCTATAAACGAACAAATAAACATCCTAAATCATGATTTTTTCAATAGTTTACATTATAGATGGACTAAAGTAAAATGGCCATCAAACCTCATGCACTTCTTATTTAATTAAAGCTACAATTGGTGTTTCAAAACCAAGGGTCTAATTGAAAACAACCTCTTCAGTTTACATGAGAATGGTTGCATACATCTGGTCCTCTGTAAAACCTACGACACCAGTAATATTCAAGACATACCAACGAAGGGGCAAAAGAAATAAATAGATGTTTTGTTAGTATTGGGCTGGGTTGATATTTGGTTTATTGTATTATAGTCGTGCTTTTATATTGTTTGAAGGCCCTAGCGTCTTAAGTCTCGGGAGGGTTTCTATAAATAGGGATAGTCTCACATTGTAAGTCTTTTGTCTAGAACTTGAAGAAAGCATTCAGAAATAAAGGAGTTTACACAACACTCGAAGTTGTGTGGGAGTTTACATAGCACTCGAAGCTGTGTGGTATATCGTATGTGCAATTTTTCTATGTTCTTTTGTATTGTTCTTGGTGTGTGTGGCAGGGATTATCTCATCCTCCTATCCCTGCCTTAGAATAAGGACAAATTGTAGACATTCTTTGACTACAAGGGCACTACGAAGAACGAAAAACTAAATGTATGCCAAGTTAAAATCATAGTGTAAAATGAGATTTTTGGTCGCAACTGCAGTAACGGTGTTGTCATACCATCAAGATTGGCCAAGACCGTGAAATATCATTTAAATCAGTCAGCAATTTAGCAAACAATTCAGTCAAGCTAGCCATCTGTTGCATGATTCTAATATTCCGCTCCTCCAATATATGAATCCTTTCCTCCAATCTCTCACCCATCTTATAATGTACACAATAAAATACAAACTACGAAAATTTGAAAAATCAAAATTTAAACTTTACGGACAGAATTACACAATTCAAGCTTGTGCGGAATCTTGTTGGTTTATTCATGTAAAAACCTCTAAGGAAATACACGATCTAGCTCTCTTGTAAATGCATTGAAAATGGATATGATGTGTCCGAATGTTATGCGTAAACCATTGTGATATGACCTCTCAATCCAAGTCTTCTTTCTGAAACTAAAAAGAAATATATTTGATTGCACAGAGGATATTGAACAGGTTGTGTTGTTCGATTAATGTAGTTAGCAACAGGTTCTCAATTACTGATATCTTATGTTGGTCTTCCTTCTAGTTGTTGTGATCCAAGTAGGAGATGCACCAACATTATCTAAGGTGATGACCTCATGTTGAGGTAGGTAAAAACCCGATCAATGGCATTCTTGTTTCCTCAAATTAATACTGGATGATATCTTCTTAATATTAAACTTCATAATAAGCGGATGGATTTGAAGCTTGTCTGTACAAAATGATTTTCCAATCCAATTATATTATTTTCTAAGACTACTTTCAAACATCAATATTCACGGGGTGAAGTTGGAATTGTTTAATTTTCTAATTTTTGGGAGTTTGTCTCTCTTGTTTTTCTTGCATTCTAATATTCCACGCTAGTGGTTGTTGGGACCGTAGAATGAGGTTCATTTATCCTATAATGAGTAAAGTGGGATTATGAATTAAACCCTTTCAATTTCAGTTGGTTTAAAAACTTTTAGAATTTGACTTGGATTAATGAAGTTGTATAGACTTGCTTAATCTATTTTTATATGTTATTGTTCTTACAATTGATTAGGACTTAGTTCAATTTTTCCATAAAAGTGTTATGAACATTAACTGAATTCTGGGAGTTTACATGGGAACACTACTACATCAAACCTAATGTTGAAGTGAAGATATCGAATCGTACCGTATAAGATGAAATGTATCGTCGAGCCATTTCTTTCCATGCTCCAAGTCTTCTCTAGACATGCGCTCAAGAGATTCAGCGTATCTGCGTCAACGCATACAACAGAGTGCAAAAAGCAACATTATTCAAACTCCAAATGAGGTGGAATCACCATTTGTGGTAAATTTCTTTTTACAACTTATTTGAACGGTTAAACCAAATATCTACTTTATTCAGAAACTAGGCAACTAAAGAAAGACATAAATTCACATGATAACCCCAACAAACAAAAGCTGGTATAACACATACACAACATATGCTTTCCCACGGACCCCACAAACACACTCACAAATGCATAAGAAAAAGAAACAGATTGCATCCATCTACACATGATTTGGAAGTAATTAAATCACCAATGTACAACATTTGTTAATACAACAATGTCAGAGCCTTAATCCCAAAATATTGGGACGGCTACATCATGAAAAAATATCACTTCCAATCATAGTACAAAGACAAGGTTGTTCTGCGATCCGGGAGCGTGGTAGAAAATTAAAGAATAAAGAAAATCACAGATGGAGGTGGTAGAAAATTAAGGAATATGAAGGAACATGGATTCTTCTTCTCCATTCACTTTGATTTTCTTCCACCTCCATTTATAAGTCTAAACCTTTCATATTCCTTTTCAATCCCGATCATCTTCGGTCATCGTTACCCTCTTTTAAGTTCCTTGATTTCCAACTTTCTATATTGATTAACTTGAAAAGGCAGTTAATTTTAATAGAATTAAATGAAATTTTGCCAAATTTAAGAGTATTACTAGATTAGAAACGCATTGCTTGGGTAAGATTAAAAAAGAAGACATCAAGCTTTATCGGCAGACCTATAGTCATTTCTTAATTCTTACCGCAGTTTATTGCTTCCTTCATATTCCTTTTCAATCCCAAATCATAGTTACCTTCTTTTTAAGTCCCATAAGTTCCAACTTTCTATCTTCATTAAAATTCCCATCACACCTTCAAAAGGCTGTCAATTTTAATAGAGTTAAATGAAACTTTGCAAAATTTAAGAGTTTTCACTGGAACAGAAACGTATTGCTTGGGTAAGATTGAAACAGAAGACATCAAACTTTATCGGCACACCTATTGTCATTTCTTAACGCAGTTTATTGCTGCTGCATTTCTGTTTTTTTAAGCCTACCTATTTGTAGGATATATTGATAGATGTTGGACAAAAATGTAAGCTTTCATGTAACATGGCAAATTATGTAAAACCCGTTTGACACCTTCAAAATATTTTTAGAAACTACCCAATTTTATTGATGCATTTGGATGCTTCATTATGAATTTATGATAAGCAGATAGCACAATCTTTATGCTGCTTTATATTCTTCCAATGATGTACATCCTCTGGTTTTCAATTATCTAACATTTCCGCCCTAAACGGTATTCTACACAGCACTTTGATCATTGATATCCTCACTTGTATACAACTAAAAGTTATTAAAAATTGATCATTATCTGCATTAAGAAAAATCTAACCTAGCTCCACTTGAATATGGTTTTGTAATAATTTAGTGAGAAAAAATGAGACAAGATTGGAGAGGAATAATGCAAGCCATACAAATGTTGCAAGTAAACAAAAAAGCATTGCACATCAGACTTCAAATAGAGTAGTTTAATGAAACAAATTCCTCCCGCCTCCTTATCCCTCATAAGAAACACTCTCGATGTAGCACTCCCTCTAATCCAAATAAATCTATTTCATCCAAAATATAAGAGGTTCAATTATCAATGCATCATTAACTGCCCTTTGTTAACAGTAATACCGGATTAATAGTTATTTACTATTGTCCAATAATACTTGATTCCACTATGCAATGGCAATGCTATGCAAATCAAAGTTAACTTACTTTATAATATATAAACCTAACTTGATAGTAAAAATCAATACTCATAGAAAATATGTTAAACAAGAAGATTACTAGATGAGCCATCTCTTCTAGAACCAAAGAAACAAAGTCTTAACAGTAAGCAAATGCATTCATATTATAATATCTTCATTCTCCTTCTTATCCACACCTCACAAAAAAAGTAGTACGCCTCAATTGAACAATCAACTCAAAATTTAGCAAATTGACAAATATCAAATGAGCACCGAATTACCTAACATTAAAAAATGGTTTTTTGATATGCTTCTCCAAAAGTTTTCTTGCATGTTCACGGACCTAAATCAAATCAATCAAACATTAAGAAATAATAATAACACATTTTAACATGAAGAGATGGCACAAATAGAAGCAAGTAAAACGACTTTTATCTGAAAATTTCAATATAAAGTAAATGAAATCAACATGGCAGTGAAAAGGGAAAGAATCTCCAGATTATGTATCCAACCAAAATTCAGACATGAACTAATAATCTTGACAGAATTCTTAGTTGATAATTAGTGGCAAATCTAGACTTTATATTGAGGGGGTTCCAAAGTAAAAGTCAAACTCAAAGTCAAGTTCAAAACCAGTGCATAGTACATTTAAATATATCAACCTTAAGGGTGTGTTTGGATAGAAGGAAATGGAGGGAAAGGAAAGGAAGAGATTTAGAGGGAGGAAGAATCCCTTGTTTGGATAGCAAAATGGGAGGGAAGGGATTTGGAGCGGAGGGAATTGGAAGTAAAATGTGGATAAATTTTGTAAGAGTTGTAACCCCTCCAAAAGTGGAAAGATTTGGAAGGAAAACACAATCTCCCTTCCTTTCTCTTCCATTCCCTCCTAGACAAACAAGAACTAGTTTCCTTCCATTTCTCTTCCCTTCCTTTCCCTTCCCTTCCTTCCCCTTCCCTCCCTTTCTTTTCCATTCAAACTTGTTATCCAAACATAGTGTAAGTTCTTAACAGCCTGATAAACTCAAATAATAACCTAGAAAAATGTGATCTATGAATTAAGTTTCTTCTATTGATAATCATGCTGGACGAGAAATCATCTTCTGACTTCTAATGTTGTGTGGCCATTTGTGTGATTAGAGTTATACACTTATACTAATTTATAATTCTAATAAGAGTCCCAAAAAATAAGTGAAAATTTTTTGTGAGGACATTTGTGTGATTAAAGCTATCAACAAAAGTAACCTTTCACAATCGATCAAACACCTTCAATGAAAATTGAAAGAAAACAATTTGATTTTATTTCAAATTTCTGATATTTTTATCAATTTTTTTAATTTGTAATATATTTCTTTAAAATTTATGATATTTCATTTAGCTCTAAATTAAATTAAAAATTTATAAAAATAAATATTACATTTTTGGGCAAAAATTATAAATATGGGCTAAAAATTATAGTATTATAATAAATATCACTCTATTAAACTTTACTACTAAGTGAAAATTTTGTACACCACATAGGGTCAACTAACACATTAGATTTAATGTAATCCACCTATGGTTTTAGTAACAGTACAATAGGAAGATGCAAGACTACTTTAACCTAATAAAGAACTCTAGGAATTATCATACTTGTCATCATTGAAATGAAAAGCATATCCATCACAATGCAAAATATGAGATGCCTTGCGACTACATTGTAAAGGTTTTTGAGGATAATGCAGCCGCAATATATGGAACGGTAACCACAAAACCAATCGCATTGATCATGAAAGTAGATTTGGGATTGTCATCACAACTGTGACGGCATTATGAGAATTTGCACTATGATTAACTTTTAAAATTCCGTATATGGGACTAAACATTAAAGATCAATAATAGTCTCTTCAGCAAGAACAAAAATAGAGTTTTGTCTAGAAGCATTTTCATGGGTAGAAGTCATAAAATCACACATAAATTCATAGTAATACCTTGTTCTCCATTGAGCAAAGTGCAAACTTCCAACCAACACTTTCGTTTAGGTTGCACAACAAAGCATCTATCCATTCACTCTTTCCTGAGTTAGGAACACCGGTCACAACTGTCAACTCACCAGGTACAACCTGTCAAGTCATGAAGACCATTAGAAATTTACAATAAATCTGATACACCTTATCAGATGAGTCATGACTGCAACAAAATCACCAACAGTTGATTGAGAGTTTTTTAAACAGAAGCTAAAGCCAAAAATTGCCAACTGACTTGTTTGTTTCTGAAACTTTTTAATAATCTGCGGTTAGAAATGTGTGGTTAGAACTGAGCAGGAATCCCAAAGCCCAAAATCTAATAGTACTACTATCAGTTAAAATATAAGTACCATATAAAAACAAGAATAAAAACCCTAATAAAGGGACTAAAGCGAGTATGGCGGCTAACAGCTAACTGCAGCTGCTTCTATCTTCATCAAGAAAGCTCCCATCTACCATCAATGATAAGTTTTCTCCTTTTCTTAATCCTTTTCTCGTCTCCACCCTTCTCTTTGATTTTTCTGGACTCTTTACATTCCTTTCAAGGATGAAACTGGATCGCTATTGGTATCACGTTCCAAATCGCATACCCAAGCGACACAAATCGCAAATGACCCGCAAATCGGGTTGAACGATCTAAATCGCGGTTTGCGAACTAAGGCATTGATCCTGGCTACACTGTATAAATTCATGTCTAAATTCACCACAATACCCTCATTGTATTAAAAAGAGTAAGGCGCACCGAGGCGCAAAAGGGTGCTAGAACTTAAGTGCTAGCTTTCTGTAATTTTTGCCACAGAAGAAAAAGATTTATTATTGATTATAAGAAGAGGGTACAAGGGATGAGGCATCCTTGAAGCTCAAATGAATTACAATAAGGGGTCGACCGGATAAGTTGTACCAGAGGGAAAATAATAATGCGGTAAATTTTTCTTACATAGATGATTGGATTGAGAAGAAAATTTTCTTAGAGTACTGTATTCTCTAGAGAAGGGAGTAAATATTTAACCTACGGGGCCCAAAGGTAAATATTTCCCTGTAAATGTTTTCCTAGTTCTTCATTCCACCTATCTTCATCTTCACCCAATTCTTTCTTCCATCAACAATCATTGAAGCTCTTCTTCTCTCATCCATCAAAACAATCATTTTCAAGACTAAACAAGCTTGTTTTCACAAGAATTTCAAACCCTAAATTTGATCCTACAAAACTCCAATTTCTAAAAAAGAAAAAAAAAACAACTTATTTGAAAAAGAATTTCCAACTAAATTCTTTCCTTTTTAATACCCCAATTTCAAATCCTTCATCATAAAGCTTGTGATTCCTTCAAATGAAAACGAAGGGCATCTAACAAGATGATTTTCGATGTTGTCGTACTTGAATTCGAATCAAATTTTGTGCAAGCTTGATGATGACAATACTATAAAGATGAGGGAGAGGAGCGAGGGTAAAGTTGCAATGTGATGATAATTTTTATCATGCTTGAGTATTTGAAGAGGGAATTGCAAGATGAAGGTGGAGGGGATGAATGAGTTTTTGTGGGAGATAAGAGACTTTAGTGTCACTGAAAACCAAACTATCCAAACAAATTACCCATGTACTCTATTACCCCTCATAATAGTCTTTTGGACCAAGTCTTTAGAAACAATGGTCCCTTAATCAACTCCTTGAATCCAAGCAGGCCCTAAGAAAATACAATCACTCGCACAAAGGTCTTTTAACAAATAATCAAAAACAAACCATTAGACGTTGATCAAACTGAAGCTAGGAACTTAACTCTCTCACAGACTACATCTAACGAAAACATCTATCCTTGAACATTCTTCAATATCTCTCTATCCGAATCGCCCAAAGCAAAGATGCAACATTTCCAAGTGGCTAAGGTGGCTCTTTGATCCAAAACTAAAAAATCTCATTTGAAGCAAGCCTTACCTCTAAAACGACACTAAATTAATTGCTCCCTCTCCCTAGCATATATGCAGAGGAAAAACAAGTGATCATTATTGTCCAGGCTGTTAGAGCACATAGTGCACCATTGTGGATTAATATATGATTGAGGGCATTGATTTTGAAGATTCTCCAAGGTGTTCAATTTGCCTAAAGACGCAAGCATTCAGCAAGTGTGGCTCAAGCTTTGCTCAAAAGTTTATGAAACAAATTTAAAGCATATTTGATTTTTAAAACAATATTAGATTCATATCATTGTTGCATATTAGATCTAAAACATTTGTTATTATTCCATTAATCCACTAATATAGTGCAATACCTATACCCACATTCTAAGGCCTTATCTCTGATTGTCCCCGGTCGAATTGGTATCACATTATTTTAAAAGAACATAGAAAAAAGAAGACGAAAACATCGAAGTGGAAAATTGAAAAAAACAAACTCTCGAACTCTCTTTAAAACAAGACAAAAGCACTTTCCTTTTCTTTCTCCCTTTGCATAAAACAAAACTCTTTTTTGCCTTAAATGTTCAGTAACAATTTATTATAAAAGAATTCCCCAACAAAAACCAAAAGCGCAAGAAGAGCTAGAGGGCAAGGTGCAACAAAGCGCACAAAAGTGCAAACTTAATGTATCTCGCTAAGCCCATACTAAGAGAAAAGATTTTTCCATAGCCTCACTAGGTGCCCTATGCGGGTTTTAGAAAACTAAGATTACCCTTGAGAATATCATTAGCTAACACTAATATGAATCTAATGTTACAATTGTCATTAGCCCAGACATAAAAGGAAAATGCAAAGAGTAGCACACACCCGTATGACCATTATGTAGATTATTTACGCTCTAGCAACCCCTATGAAAGGGAAATTTTAATGTTATAATCATGAATTAATAAGATTTATTTGATTGGTTAACTCACAAAAAGTCATTGAAAATGCTTACGTTGTAATATTGATCCAAACTTCTCCAACCAGTTGAAACACCAACCTCGTCACCAAGAGCCCGATCGTAATATGCATCAATTTCACTAAAGTAGTCTCTGAAAGCAAACAACCCACTGATTGGATATGGCTCAGCATTCTCAACCGTTTCTTTGAGCTTTTCTGGCCCCAAATACATAAGTACCTGTGAGCAACTAGTATGACGTTAGCAATTCCCACAATAAAGGAAGAACAAACAAGGAACAACTCAGTTCCTTCTAAATTACTTTTCTAGGGATTTCAATACTCATGGAAGCGCCTTTTGCCATTGAGGTTAGCAAGTCAAGTTAAATATTTGATTCATTGTGGACAGATAGGATAAATCAAATAAAATACCAATAATGGACATTGTTAGCATGAACAGGCAAATTTTTTGAAGTAAATAACAGGAAAAAAAATGGCAGTAGAGAAACACCACTTGCATAACACCTCTGGGTCAATATTCTATAAATGTGGAAGAGATCACAACTAAGATTATCCAAAATCGCATTGAAGGAATTCACCCACACATCTAAAAGATACCATGTTTATCTAATCTTGTAGAGCACACATACAAAAAAAAAAAAAAGATAAATCAAAAACCATTGTACTAATTACATTCACCAACACATCAAGATTTCAAATGCCTTTTCTTCCTATTGAGAGTTTGAGACTACAAGTATGAATGTGCATTTTTTATGGCTAAGTTTCTTTGATAAATCATGAATACACATTTTTGATCAATGTTGGTCCGACTTAAGGTTATTAGGACCAATTCTACCTAGGATCATTGAAGGGGTAGGATCGAAATCAGTAGAATCGGATCGTAGGATTGTGTGATCCTACAAATATGCATTAATGTTCTTTGAATTACTGATTATCAATTATATTTGTTATCTTTTTAGGTTTTAAGGTGTAAGTAAAAACTTATTTGACTTCATCTATTAAGTTTTGAACAAAAAATACTTTTAATAATCATTTTTAAACTGCAAATTAAGAAAAACTTGAATTTTATAAAGGTATTAATATAATAAGTTTAATTATATATTTATAAGTAAAATCTGTATTATATGAAAATATTTTACAATTGAAACTACCCATGTAGAATCAGATTGTAAAATCATAGGATCATAGAATCGTGTTGTGATCCTATCACCTAAATTTTTGAGCTAAGTAGGATTGCACAATTCTACCAGATTAAGATCCTACCTACGATCCTGATCGGTTGCCCATTGGATCGTAAGATCATTACCCTCTTTTTGCATTCTCTTCAATATTTCAATTTCGATCAAACATAGACGTTGTACAACATAAATGAGGTCAATGTTATATTAAGATATAAATCATCACATATAACAATCAGTTCAAATTTCCAAGCTAAAATGCACATCTCATCCGGACTTAAATTTTGATAATCTAAAGGAAAAATTACCTAGAATAATCCAAACTATTCACGATTTTCCTACAATAATCCCATCTATTGATTAACCATGAATAATCCCAGCTTTGAGGGGCATTTTCCTAGAGTAAACCCGGTGAGCGGATGACTTGCTATAGCAAGTTTTATTTTTTTAAAAAAAAAGATAAATTAAAATAAAATTTTGAAAAAAATGTTAAAAAATTGTTCATAAAAAATTTATGATTTTTTTTATTATTTAGAATTTTTTATGTAAATTTTCAAAAATATTTTCTAATTTTAAATTAATATTTAATTTATTTTTTTGGTGAATTACCTATTATAGCAGGTTATCGGGTTACCCAAGTTTACTCTAGGAAAATACCCCTCAAAATTGGGATTATTCATGGTTAATCAATAGGTGGGATTATTGTAGGAAAATCATGAATAATTTGGATTATTCTAGGTAATTTTTCCTAATCTAAACACTTCACAGTCTAATCTTTGCATAGATCCACCACAACCAACAAGAATTTTCAACAAATTATAACCTCGTTTGCGTCCTTCAAGTCCTCATATGCATTTTTCTTTGGCCACTTGACTCGCCAGCATCTGCGGCTTACATAGAAAGGTCAGATAACGTAGAACCCTAAGCAGTTGGCTAAAAGGAAACTAAAATGTCAAGAATTTTAACCTTTCTCTTCCTAGACGGCGAGCAAGCTCCTCAGACAATGCTTGTCCAGGAGCATCTGCATCAGTTGCTAATATTATTCTAGAGGCCTGCCAAGATGAAGACGCATATTGTTATGTTTGTTTATTTTTCTATCAATGAATACAGATAATAAAAAAAGCAATACCAACCTTATCAAAGTATTGCTTACAAGTCCACAAATACTGATACTTTGTGTCCTAGCTTCAAATAAACGTAAGGAAAATAAATCAGATAAAAACTCTATATTAAAAAAAAATCAAATTAGACATATCAGAAAATAAATACCCTTAACATTCATTATTTTAACAAGTAAAAATCATATAGTATTAATAACTACAAGTAGACAACTTTAGGGACAAATGCAAAAATCAAAAAAAAAAAACGGAGATTTAAGCTGCATAATGTATAATAATCAGATAGTGTAGAAAGCTCACATGAATGGCAGCTGGAATAGTGGCAAAAGATTCTTATTGTATAAGATTGTCACGTAAGTCAGAAGTTTGAGGACTCTTAAAGGCTACAGCTTCTTCCTCTATGTTTCTACTTTGTACACCCCCACCCCACCCACCCCACCCCATCCTCTTTACTTCTCTCAATATAGAAGAGTTCAATACCCCATTTAGTCCCCCTTTAATGTGATAATTCATTTGTTATAAGATTCTTTCAGTCAATTATAAGAATATGAAAGTAACATAAATAAAATAAGTAATGCTCTGCTTCTGCTGATTAAAAAAAATCTAACTCATTAAAACAAATTCCTCATCTACAACCTTCAAAGCTCATACATATCAAGATACATATACATACCCTTGAAAATTCATCATTCAAAATACATGACATTCATCATATACAACAATGCCAAAATCTTGGTCCCATGTAATGAAGTCCGCTACATAAACCAATTATCTAGCCCTAGTAATCATCCACATAAATTCCCCGCCATGAATTCCTATCTCTTTTGTCTCCCATATCCTTACTCCTTCCATCCAAATCATCTTTGGCCTCTTTTTTCCTTCTTTGAAATCTCCTATTTTTAACCTTCCACCTTTTTCTGAGGCTGTTTCTGTCCTTTCTGACACATGCCCAAACCAACAAAGATGATTTGTTGACAATATTATATATATACGAAACAGTTTTCTTTTCAAAAACTTATCCATAAATTTGTACAATTAACTCCAACATGTTTTGACACAATTTCTTCATAGCAACCATCAAATCAAAAAATAGTAAACATATAAAAGGAAAGGGCAAAAATCAAGATTCAAGAATGAGTACACTTGAAAATTTCCAATATGTTTCTTCAGTGTAATAACTCAACTCTAGCAATATGTTCCAAAAATAAAAATCCTAAAATTAGGGTTGGAGGACCACTAGTTCCTAAACTTAGTCATAGTGCAAAATTCCGGATGTGATCACAGTCAGGAAAACAGTTTCACTATCAATGCAGGTGGTTTTGTTTTTATCACAAACTATTTGTTGACACGGTAACCCCAAAAAATATTACAAAACGATTCACTCTGCGGATGCGACCGATATTTTGCACTATGACTTTAACAAAGCAATTAGTCTAAGAAATAGAGGATGAGCTTCCTAGTTTTCCAATTAATTGCAACAATATAAACTTCAAGAGGAGCTGAAATCTTGGACATTCTTTAAGCTTCTCCATTTACAATAATCAAAATAGAGATGAAATAAGCAACGGAAGTCAAAATGCACCAACCTGATCAGGAGATGGAACATCCTTATCCGAAACTCTAGATGGTGCGCCATCAGGCACACTAACACAATTACGGAATCCAGCTTCTTCCATAGCGAGCTTGTCCATCTCACCTTCAACCTGCCCGCAAAATATTAAGCAAGAACAAACTTGAACAATAATCTTGAAAGATGGAAAAATTACTCACAATGATGATATCACTTGCATGCAATATATCATCCAGCCCATAGAATATCCTTTCAGTATCAGCTTCCTAAACATCCATAGAAGACAAACATATCAATTAACAAAGTTTTGAATGCCACGACAATAGATCGACTAATGCATCCTTATCATACAAAACGCTACACTAAAAACATTCAAGAGACTCAACAATGCATATCAATTTCTTGTAAGAAACAGATTCCGATATCCAGTCCGCAACACAACAAAACTTTGCCATAAATATTGGTGGTGGAAACTAAAATAAGCAAAAATGAACTCATGCATAAGCATAAAATAATCATCACAATACGATGCTTTATGAGCTATAAAGCTACATGCCCTATCTAGATAACAAATGAATATTCACAGTCAAACCTGCCAAAACTTCTTCTTGACATCACGATACTTGCAGTTAACCAGAACTCCACTTCGCCAATAAGTAAATGCAATGACCATCTGATGAAAGAACATATAAATTAGACAGAGTATCAATGAGGACTTGGCTGTTAAAAGATATACTACAATCTCAACAGCACAAGTGTTAACAAAAGATCCTATAATTAAGCACACGACCAAATGCATAGTCCATTCCACATCTTACAGTTGAATTTACATAATATTATACGGAAAATTAATTACCGCCACCAAACATTGCAAACAAAATTTTTAACAATTTTACTAATTTAGTTCACTTGAAACACTACAAATACATTAACGGCCCGTTTGGTTAGTGGTATTAAATGGTGGTAATGGGAATGATTTTTAGTGTAAAATTTCATCAAAAGTTCCAAATCATTCCCATGGTAATGAAACTTTGATCACAAAAAAAAAAATTTGTTTACAAATTTCCATTACCACCTATTACCACCTCTCCCGATGGTAATGCCTTGGAATGAATTTTATGAAGAAAATGAGATGATTGAAGTTGTGCAAGCATGACTATTAAGGTAGCCAAGATACTTTTCAACCAAAATTACACTAGTTTTTCATTCTCATTACCACCGTTTATCACCACCTACCAAACGGGCCGTAAAAGATGAAAATACCATGAGCACGAATTCCTCTTTTGGTACAATCAAGCATTTCGCATGCAAATCAATCGAGAAGAATAGATAATAATATAATCACTTGCACAAAAACACCTTTTAGAACTTCTATTCCCCCCCCCCCCCCCACACACAGATTTTCCATGACAAAAGAGCCAACGAAAAAAAGGTATTTACTATGGCATACAAAAAATAAACTTTGATACACTGTACTACATTTAAAACAGTATAATCAAAATTATTAGGAGGTTATAGAAACCTTATTAATTAACACATCAACGGAATGCATACCTGGTAACCATCTGATTTCTTCAAAACATTATTTCTCCTCAATGTCTCGGGAGTTATCATTCTCTCTGCAAAATATGACAGCAGCTGAAACAGACGCACAAAAAACTTATCAGCCAACCAATATAGAGGCAAGCAATTGTGGGTAAAAAGAGCCCTAAAATCTTCAAGGTGAAGGAAAATATTTATACAAAAACAAATTAGTAGAAAACACAGTGGAGAGAAGCTTTCTTTGCTCATGAACCGTCATCGAATTCCAGTCGTCAATAGTGCGCAAATCAATCTTTGAAACAACTGATTTCTTCATATCCATACTATTTGTCCCATTTGGGATTTGACACAGTGCCTCTTAGATTGTATTTTATTATTAATGTAAAGTTAAAATCTAGTCAAGTCGAATCTTTTTGATTCAACTCAACGTAAATTTTATTATCAAACTTTTTTAAAATTTTGAATGTGTATAATTCGAGATATTAAGAATAAAATTAGTGTTTTGGCAAGCATGCGATCACAAATGAGAATGTAAATGAGAAATGAGAAACAAGAAGCGTTAGTTTAGCGATTTTATTCGCGTTGACGAACGATATGAAATGGGGAATGGGTCATAGTTTCACGTTTAGCGCTTTGATGGTTCGCATCATGCATGGTAGAAAGTTGTTCATTCAAAAACGCAAAAAAGCATCAATAAGAAACTTCTTTCTCCATCGGTTAAATTACAGTATGGCAACATTCGGATAGTTCAGTTAGACAAATAATGGAGAACATACAACCAAGCAATTCAAATTTAGAAGTCCAAAAAGATAAATTGAATTTCTTATAAGAAAAGAGTGTTTTCCTTTGCCTCATGACAAAGCTCGATTAGGATACTTTGACCCCCAAATGCATCATGCTTGAAGAACAAAGCAACAGATGATTTCAAAAATATGATTTATTGGTCCAACACTATATGAACTTTAATAAGAATTGGAATTAAATACACAGCAATTTTGACAGAGCAATTTTACATGACAAGATGAAAAGAAATTTAAGAATAATGTTTTTATGGTAATATAAAAACGAAAATTATCAACTATTATGATAGAAAAAAAAATCCTTAGTGCAAAGAGCTTTAGCCGTGATTTGTAGGGGTGTTCAAAATCACCCGACCCGGCACATAAATGGCGGGTCAAAAACCAAAAAAAGTTGAAAAGTCTGGGTTGGGTCATGGGCCGATTTAAAACTAATCCGGGTACCCGTTAATTACCCGGTTACAAAGTTAGTCTATATATTCATTTTTTAAGGGTTTTCTCCTACCTTCAGTAGCCTTCCATTCCAATTTCCAGCTCCAGGCGCCTCCAAGCCCTTTCTTCCTTATTCATTTTTTTTTAGTGTTTTTACTTTTGATTTTTTTCATCTTCCATTCTTCCTTATTAATCAATCTCACTCACACTCAACCCGTTCTCACTCTCAACCATCACTCACTCTCAGTCTCAGTGTAGAATGAAACTGATTAAATAAAAATTTTCCATTACAGTTTTCCAGTTTGGAAAATAAATTTGGAACGTAAATGATTACTTTCCAGTACAATTTTATGTAATCAATTTGGAAAATAAAACTGTCGAAATTGATTACATAAAAGGAGTATGCTAGTTCAAAATAGAACATTAGTAAAATTCTGCTTAAGTTAGCCTAAAACAGCCCATAAATTTTTTATTAAAAATTATAATTAAATCTGGAAAATAATCAAAAACAACAACTGGGTACCCGGTGTCCCGACCCGTCTTATCCGGGTACCCGCTAACCGGGTACCCGCATTATATGGGTCGGGTCATGGGCCGTTAAAAAAAGTACCCGGCTTTTCAGGTACCCGATTAGTCGGGTACCCGGTAATGAACACCCCTAGTGATTTGTAACAGAAACCATCCCTGTATTACCATACAAATTATAATTCAAATTAATGAAGAATAAATTAC
Source organism: Amaranthus cruentus (assembly GCA_019425755.1). Classification (NCBI taxonomy): domain Eukaryota; kingdom Viridiplantae; phylum Streptophyta; class Magnoliopsida; order Caryophyllales; family Amaranthaceae; genus Amaranthus; species Amaranthus cruentus. The sequence goes on along the minus strand of CM033459.1, from coordinate 5,878,010 downwards.
AAAATTCCATTGCGTTAGTAAATGTTATACTACCTAAGATACTTAATGCTATGGAGCCTAGCTCACTATAGTCATTCATATATGCAAGAACATTTATGAAAAAAGAACACTTACCACATCGCAAAGTGGCTCTAGACCAAGACTCTTCTCCGTCAGTTCTCTTTTTTCAGCTTTAATAGTCCGTTTCAACTTCCCACGGGACTGTCGTACATCAGCTTTAGCCTGTAAACAACATGTGCAGTGTTACTAGCAAAAGAGTAGCTGAAATTTCATAGCTCCTTGAACAAAAATTTTAATAAAAAAAAAAAAGCAAGATGAACTTCTTATCTTTAATCAGGGTTTCTCGTCGACTAACCAGAAGGAATAATTAACACATCAATTCAAGTGCCCAAGAAAAGTTACACACACAAAATAACCCTATGAAGTTGGACTATGATATATGTTCGTCATTGACTAAATAGATGGAATAAGACCTCAATTCAAGAGCCTCAAAAAGTTGCACTCACAATAATACTGTATGAAGTTGTAAAAACTATACCTACGAGGCTACGACAAAGGAGTAAAATGTTTAGCTTTAAGTCATACAAGAAAAACCATAAATAATTACACATTCCTTTGAATTTGCCTCATTGCTTTTGAGAGCTTTTCTAAAAAGGGGCACTCAAAGGAATGGAGGAATAATTCAAGTTTAGAAATGTGAACAGAGAGTGCAGACATGTCAAAATAGAATAGAGAAAAGATGCATACAGGGAGGACATAAAGATATACAAGAAAAGTTTTAATTCATATAGCGTGCAACCAAGAATAAAATCAAAACTGACATTTATGGACAACGGTTTTACCATTGTATTGCCCTGCCAACCACATTTTCCACGAAAACAAAGCCACACCGCGGAGTTTCTGCAAAAATAGAAGCTTTTAGATCCAAAAACATTTGGAAAAAATAGGACACAACTTTACAGCCCAGAAGAAACATACCCATCTTCACTTATCTGCAATGACAAGGAACGCTCACCAGAATCACCACCGGCGCACTGCAAGAATAAGGATTGTACAAGTGACTAAGACTTACAGAAAAACTGCAGTTCCAAAAACACAAAATATCAAACTTCGAAATCAATACCAAGAGAACTAAAAGACAACTAGACAAGTGAGATTCATAATGCCTAAATTCAAATATTCTTCATTCAACAATGCCAAACTCCTAATATTCTAACATAAATGGCAGAATTGTAAGTAAAAACATTCAACACCTGATTTCTACAGCGTTTTACAAGATAAACAAATTCTTGGGATGTGAAGTATATCATCGAATCACAGAACGCCCAAACAATGTATAAGTCAATATTCTCAATTTCAAAACTAAAGAAAATGTAATTTTAATTAAAAAAAAAGATGGAAATGGATCAAGTAGTGTCAAATTTATCCTTCGACTATATCCTCTATTATCTTCTATGCAACAACTTATTAGTTACTACAATTTACAAGGTTAAGATTGTTTATATCCACCATTTAAACCTCGCCTAGACGGAAGCCATTTTGCATTGGGGTAATGGAAGGTTGTGTGATGGTGTGTTATATCATCTTTCATCCAAAAACAACAACGCCAAATGCCAATACATGAACCAGAACAAGTCAGCGTGAAAGTTTAACGGCAATAAAAATTATACGTTATTCTGCTCTACCATATTCTATGACTGAGAAAATCATTTTCAATGATCATCCCAATACAACATCCTCTTCCATTACTTCCTTATTTATTGGCATATGTTCTTGGAAATTCCAATTCTTCATGTCTATTTTCACTCTTATTATTATAGTCTACAATTTCGTTTTCTAAACTTCTGAAATTACATCCACTCTTCTGACGCTGACTTTTTCGTTCTTCCCACATTACCAAACCCCAAATGGTATTCTGTCATTTTGTCTTCAAACGGCTCCAAAAACCTTTTTTATGTCTCGGTTTAAATTCTACTATTTAGGATATGTCCACTCAATTGTTTTAACATACGCATCGATGGTGCCCTGATCTTCCTAAACAATCTCTTCAAAGAACACAATTTGACACATAGTAGATCTTATGGCATCTCTACTAATCCACTTTGTATCATGCATGCAAAACAACTTAATCTTATGTTACAAACATATAACTATAAATAATCCATGACCATTCTAATTCAACCATTCCAAGATGAAAATTTCAACTCACATCCAATTCTTATATTTGATCTTGCATCCCTAAAACTAATAATATTTGCTCATTTGACCAACTTTGTGCCTTTGAGAGTGTTAGTGCAAGTACCAATATTCATAACAAAGACTTTAACTTTGAACACTTAATCGAACATGTTATGCCTTGTAATTTGGAGAAGAACAATAAGGATGTATCATATGTGAACGGTTTAAGGTTTGTAACGATCGATGAGGTGATTAACATGGGGCAAATGAAGCTTCACTAGAGGTGTGAACCATGCCTTGAACGAATCAAGGCATGGCTTGAGGTGTTGCTCGAACAAAGCAACAAGAATAGATCAAACAGGGGACTGCTCGACTGAAGTGCTCGTTCGAGCAATATGGTGCTCGTCTGAGCAAAGCACAATATAGCAAAACAGTGGGCTTCTGACTTCAAGTGCTCATTCGAGCATGTAGTAGCTCGTTTGAGCGTTGTTCATTGGATCCCTTCTGGTCTTTATTTGCATGTTGAGGGCATTGAAAGGGTTGTTTATTCCATGTTTAATGCTTGTTTATTGTGATGTTTATTATCATATATTAATAAGAACAAGGCACCACAAACACAGACTTGTTGAGAGAGTTATACTTTTTTGAAACTTGAGAGTGTTTATCATAGTATTAGCATTTTGTGATCTTGATAGAATTGTTCTCAAGATAAGGGGAGGTTTATTATACTTGTAATTGTTGAATTCAATATAATAAAACTACATTTGAGGGGGAGGTATCCAAGATACCACAATAAACACTTGTGTTCATCTTTGTTCATTGTTTTCTTTTTTTTCATTGTTGAACCTCGTTGAGGCTTTCATTTCAGAGAGATGTGGTGCGTTGCTTCAAGAATAGCCTAGCAACCCTTGTATAACTTAACACTACCCTCAAAGGTAAAGTATAATTCCCTTTCTCATTTGACTCCACTATTTAATGATATTCATTTTTGCGCAAAAATCTGATAACCTTTGCATGCTTATTTTGCGTGCAAGACGTGGAACATCACTAATAGGGACTCCCTACACATGAAGATTTAGCTCATATCATAAGATGTAACAATATTTTATGTAGCTTATTCCTTAAACTCATGCGTCGTCAGCTTGTCGCTTTCATTGGACACATTAAGATGCTTTCTCAAGAACAAATACTATCTTATCATTGCTTTCTCTTTCACTTCATCACAACCGCTAGTTTAATGTACACCAAAAAATGGTTGTTAATTCTCCATGTGTACAAGATATACAATTTTTTTTTAATTGCGTCATGGGAGAAGCATTCTTTTTGTTTTAGCATGTTGCTATTAGCTAAAGAGAAGACAAAGCTAATGCAAAGACATAGCTCCACCCCTTGTAACTAATGAAGCTTGATTTCTATTACTCCCTATGTCACCTTAGTTCTGCTAGATTGTCTTTTAGTCAATCCCACAGGTTATACTACATTTCTAATTTTTGTTATAGTTCAAAACTCTTTCTTTAGCTCTCATCCACACATTTCTCCCACTTTCCTATGAATTATTTTTTTCTCCCTCTCTTTAGTTAGCAAAAGATTAATACTTGTAGCAAAAATCAAGGATTGAAGAGTATTTTATTTTCATTTGCAGTCTTGAAACTGAAAAACATGATGTTAGTCTTAAAACAAAATTTAAGTAATGATAAGAGCGTCGTTCTATTACTTGAATATTAAACCAATATCAAACAATGTATAGGATAGGAAGACCAAACATGCAAGGTTTATTAGGAAGAATCCAATAAGATATCAACAAAACAAAAAAAACTCCCATAAACCAACATTGACTAAAAGTAGCTAATACTTCAACAACAACTGGAAGATACAGAATAACACCAATTGCAACCCATTGCAGGCCCTTAAAGACAACAAAAATATCAATGTCTTGATATACAAAAGTTCAGAGTTGTTACATATGGTTCAATAGAATCACTACATTATGGCATTGATTGCTAAATATCATCAAAAGAAACATTAAACCTATCGATATATATAAATGTATGAACAATTATTACGATAATGCCAAAGCCTTATCCCAAAACATTGGAGTCGACTACATGAAGGAACAAATTATTTTTAGTGCATGTCCACACAGATAGGGATGAATGATTTCCATAGTGTCAGTTGATAATAAAGAGTCAAAGAGTCATTCATGTTTGAGCGTTAAGTATCCCCATTTAAAGGTCAAATAAAGAGATTAAGCAAGGGGTTCAAAAAAAAATCAATCAAAGGAAATTAAAATAAAAACTAAATAAGCAATAACTAATTGGAATAGTTACCATGGGACATAATAAACTAGAGTGTTGGCCAGGCATGGAGTTGTGACCTTCAATGCCAAGTTCTTCCAATTTCTTCAGCAATACACTCAGTCTAGAATATAGTGGAGTTGAACCTTTAGGAGATTCTACAATGGAAAAAAAAAACAAAATCTTTAATAGAAAACAATACAAGATCAAGGGCTATTCTTGAAAACTGGTTGATTCCAACAACTTCCTAGTAGATGGAAAAGGCTTCCTCTAGTCCTAAGCATGTCATGTCACTTGGAAGTAATCTACAATTGTAAACTTACATGTTAATTGGTTATTCCATGCAAGATGGAATGATGTATTGCTAGTCTAAATTCCTAATTTGAACTATTGAAGTGTTGGAATGTTCTTCATATTACTTTATGTTTCTTGAAACTTTTTGAACTGTCCTTAAAGAGTTCTTTACACGGTGCAAACATACCCTCTACATTCAATATCGATTTGCATTAGGATTTTTTTTTGGGTACATAAAATATTATATTCACCAAAAGAAAACCATATACAACTCATTCCAAATATGGTTTCTTGTAGTGTAACTATAACATCTTAGATTGTTACTATTGAATGTTTGGTCTATGAAATTGTTTTCTACTATTTCTTAATCGCTTCAGTTTAAAACTTGATTAGTACTAGCAAGCTTTATAATTTTGCACATCTTTATATTAACTTTACACATTTGATAGGGCCTCCGATTTTTATCTTGCCCTTTGGCCACCGAATTCTCAAATCAGCCCTGGTTCATATTTTTAGATAAATATTAGGCTAAGAAGCCAATTACCATCACACCAGTACATAACACTATCCATCTGCAAAGTGTTCGACCGTATAGACCCAAAATCAAAGAGCCTCAAATAGTAATTTACTTTACTTCTCTAGTTTGATAACTTATTTATTTATCCTCAAATTTTCAAAAAATAAAAAGAAATTATTGAGTATCCATATTTACACTTGTCATATACGCTTATCCCAGCATCCTCTCTGTCTCTTATTGTACTTACAAGAGTGCCCCATGTATTGCTCAGTTAATGTGTATGTAAAGTTAACATTTCACACACAAATAAACCCCTCAAAAACCCTAATTATAACAAAAGATATAATCCATACCTGAATTTCTCTTTAAATTTTGCACGAGAATAGGAGGTCGGGCTTGACTTGGAGTGGGCGTTCGTCGAGACGGAGTAGCCTGGTCATGGCTGCTCTGCAACGACGTTTCCATGCTTGAATTAGAGGCTGAGCTGCAACAGCAGCGCAATGGTCGAGCGACGTTGATTTTAATGGCCGCCGTTTTCGTCGGCGGCAGCAATAGCTTTGTTGATACGACTAGAGATTGGTGGTAATGGAGGCGGGGCAAGCATGCGCATATGGTTGCGCAACCAGTAATAACCGACCTCATGGTGATGTCAATTCCTGAGTTTTGAATGTGAGTTAGCTCCAATGGCAGTCTCGTATTCATAGATTAAAGCAAGTTTATTTATGTAAAACTCACAATTGGGTTGAAGAATGCACGTCGATTAGGTTTTCATGTCGATTGCGTCACTACTCACTATTCCCTCCCTAGATTATAAAATACTTCACGTTTCAAAATTCTTAAATTATCGTTTTAGTCTTGCACAAAATGAGACCGAACTGGCGGTCTGGACTGGAATCGGATGGAATTCGGGTTAGACCGGGATTGGACCGGATGGAACTGGTCCGGTCTTAGCATATTCGAGATTTCGGTCCAATCGGTTCCGGTCTGGTCCGGGTTTGGACCGGTGAACACTCCTACTTGCACCATTGGATTTAGCACGTTTTTTAAGGGTCGTCTAATCAGTATGGTAATAGTAGGGATGATGTATGATTGATGGTGCTATGTGGGGTAGAAATTAAAAAAAATTTTATAAGTAGATAGTGGTTGTTATTAAATAATTAATGGGATGATGTATGATTGATGGTGATAGTGGGATAAGAATTAAATGAGGATAAATAAGTAAATTATTTTTGCCAAAAATAGTAATGTTGCAAGTAATATTCCCTTCAATTCATCATAATTGTCCACTTTCCCTTTGGACCGCATTTTAAGAAAATGGTAGGGACCACCATAAAGTGGGTATTTGATGTGTATTAAGTGTTTGGATTAATTTTAATGATTCCCACCATTTCTCACTCCTAAAATGCATACAATTCAAATTTGGAGTCAAAATTTAAAATTGCAAATTACATAAATTAAATTCAAAAATTACATAGCTAATTTTCCGTAAATCCAAAGTAAATTACATAATTAATGTACATAATAAAAGCTGAAAAATAATTTAAGTCTTCACTTTTTCCTTGATTTCTTCAACGTCTTTTGTACGGCAACCGATAACGAACAACGTTCTCGCCACATCCGCATACGAATATTGAATCTCTCATTGACTTCAGATTATAAAAATAAAAACAATTTGCATTTAGTGTTTAAATTAGATTACTTAGCTAAAAAAACCAAAAAATTCAATTTTAAAATGAAGCCATTTAAATCCAAATTTTTATCCCAAAATAACACAGCAGCTTTAGAAATAAACCCAAAACAGAAGATCAAACAGGCGCCAAACGAAAATCAAAATCACCCAAATTGATCACTCAAAATCACCCAAAGTAACAGGCGCCAATGAAAATCAGAAGAGCAAACACTTAGGCGCCAAATGAAAATCAGAAGAGCAACCAGCAATATAAAACCAGCAAAGCAGCACATGAAAGTCATTAAATACAAACTCATTTATTGCATCAAAACAACAATTAATATGGTGAAGTATAATGAATTAGATCACCCAACAAGGAATGAAGTAATGCAAGAAATGTTAGAGGGGCTCACAAGTAATGGGAAGCCCAAACATGGATTAATTGGGGCCATGGCAGCAAAGTATAAAGTCAGCATAAGGACAATTTCAAGGATATGGGGCAGAATTAAAGAGCAAAAAGCCAACAATCAAACTCCAATTACTGTAAACTCAAGAAGGAAAGGTAAAAAATCCAAAACTCCAATCCCCTTTGATGAAACTAAGTTCAAAGGTATTGAGAAGGCTAAAAAAACAAGTCAAATTGTTGTTGCGAAGGCCATGAATGTTAGCCAAAGCATAGTTTATAGATGGAAGAAAAAAAACATCATAAGAAAGCACACTAATGCAATTAAACCATTATTGAGCGAACAAAACAAGATTGATAGGTTAATTTTTTGCCTAAGTAGTTGTTCAATTGATGATGATGGGAGAAATTTCACATTCAATGACATGTCTAATATGGTACACATTGATGAGAAGCTATTTTATCTTACACGAACACAACAAACATACTACCTCACCCCCGGAGAGGAGGAACCACATAGAGAGATACAATCCAAACGTTTCGTGCCCAAGATCATGTTTATGTGTGCAGTAGCAAAACCTTTGTACTCTACTGAAGGTGAACTCATATTTGATGGAAAGATAGGCATATTTCCATTCACAAATGAGGTTCCAGCACAAAGAAGCTCAAAAAACAGAAAAAGGGGAGACATGGAGACAAAGTCAATCCAATCAATAACCAAAGATCACATGAGGGACATGATAGTAAACAAAATATTGCTTGCAATAAGATTTAAATGGCCAGAAGGTGCAAGCAAAACCATCTACATACAACAAGACAATGCCAAACCACATATTTTGAATGATGATATACAATTCAGAGAGGCAGCCAACATAGAGGGCTTTGAGTTCAAATTAATACAACAACCCCCTAATTCTCCAGACATGAATGTCTTGGATTTAGGTTTTTTAGGTCAATCCAAGCACGTCAACATCAAAAATCAGCATACAATTACACAGAACTTGTGAAGGCAGTCACCAATGTATTTGAAGCACTACAACCAAATACAATGAAGTTTGTATGGAATACTTTACAAGCATGTAAAGTTGAGGTACTTCAGAAGATGGGGGGGATAAACTATCATATTCCTCACATGAACAAAACAAAATTAGCAAGGGAGGGAACTCCCAGAGTATTTGAGCATTCAAAGGGACATCATCTACAATACCCTACGTTACTTAGACAAAAAAGTAACCAAAGAAACATTTGAGGTACTACTCTTCTACTTAGGAATAGAAGATCAGAGACATTTTCATGTATTCGAAGAAATTAACACAGGCACAACAGAGAATCAAGAACCAGCAGCTAATGAAGAACCAGCAAATCAAGTCACACTAAGCCAACTCACAGAAGCAGTTGAAGAAGCAGCAGAAAGTCCAACAGAGGAATCAACAATGTAAAAAAAGTGACAGGGGAAACAATGAACTTACATGAACATATCAAAGTTTTTTGGGAACACATCTAGGGCAGTCAATATGAACAGCAAACATGAACAGCAAACATGAACAGAGTATACTTTTGGGATTTTTTGTAAATACTCACTTTTGGGACTTGCTTGTTCAAAGAAATGTTTAGAATGTAAACATCTAGTACATGTAAAGAAGTTGTTTAAAACTAAACATTTTAATGAAAATCAAGAATGGATTATGTATGGCTTCATAATTGAATCAATTTTTTTTGGTTTCTCTCAGAGAACAAAATGTTCTCATCACAGAGAACCCTAATCCTACAAAAGAGCCTCCATAATCTTCATAAGGATTAGCCTCCAACACATGTTTGATGGCTTAAACCCTAAAAATCAAAGATTGGTGGCATCTTTAAGGTATTAGGGTTTTTTGGAAAGCTAAAAATCATAAACATACCCTCAAAAAATCATAGGGCAAACACTTGTTTTTTTAGGTCTCAAAACCATCACAGACGAAACAAACACAAAAACAAAAACAAAAAAATCATCATCAGTCAGAGACATGCGAATCATACGAGAGAAGGGACCATGAACATCATCAAAATCAGGCTTCAAATCAGCATCATCAAGTGATTCTTCATTAGAAGAGGGAAAAAGGTTGTCAATAATCTCATCTTGTAGATCTAGTTGCAAATCAAACATAGCCTCAATTTCTTCATCATCTGAATTCAACTCTCTCCCCCAATTTGGATCCGTTTCTACTGTGATGGTAGGAGAATCAGGAACATATTGATAGTAGTCAAACCATGGGTTAGGAGGACCATGTAAAACGTCATCTTCAGGGGATTCTTCCCATGAAAGACACGATTTTGGAGATGCCATACATTAAACAAAACACAGATCTAGGGTTAGGGTTAGAGGAGAGAGAGAGAGAGAGAGAGAGGGTTACAGAAGAAGAAGACGAAGTTGAAGGCTGAATGAGATGAAGAAGGAGTGACTGTAATTAGTGGGTTACAAGAATGAGTGACTGTAAAAAACCAGCAGGGAGGAAGATGAAGACCCACGAAGAAGAAGGCAACAAATGAGATCTAGGGTTAGGGTTACAGGAAAGTATGGGTTGGGGTGGGTTTTTATTGAAAATGGAGGGAATAATTAGTGGGTAATTAGGGTTAAGTGGGGGCATATATGTAATTTACCATGGGGGTGAATGTAATTAAAAAATTAATTTTTTGCCAAAAACGGAAAGTGGACAAGTAGAGTGACTTTACCAATTAAGGAAAGTGGACAATTATGATAAATCGGAGGGAGTATGAAACTTCCTAAAGTGGTAAGTGTTGCAAGTAAATGGAACGGAAGTAGTAACTTTTCAGTTTTCACGCAGTTTAATATCCTAATTTGATTTTTAATATCTTTAGTTAAAAATATATTTTTTGAGTTGGTGACTATTTTTGGTCGCGCTCTTCTACATGGGTATGAGTTGCCGCTGTTTTTCTCTTCCCAAACTTTGTCCATAGTTTTTTATGAACGGGATACACTAGGTAGGATGATGATTAGTTAAAAATATATGATAAAAAATTGTAAAAGTTTAATATTAATAATCTTTGCATTGAGACGAAATAAACAAAATCTAACTTAATCATATATCTTTAACTTAGCGCTTAAAAATTAATCACAAATTAGGGTGATGAATGAATAGTGCATTATTATGTAATGTTGCAAGTAATATAAAATGGAAGAAGTATAGTATATTAGCTTTTAATTTTGACATCTTATCAAAAGACGAAACTTTTTAATCAAACAATTTCTCTAATTGATCTCTTTAATATTGGAAGTGATCATTTGAAAGTTAAGAGTAATCACTTGAATTAAAACTCTAAATGATGGAAAGTTGGTGTAATTAGTAAAAAGTCTCTTACCAAAATTAATTGACGTGTTTTCTTTCTTTCAATCATCTCAATTTCCTTACGTAATATTTTGCAATGCATTAGTACCATTTGAAAAAAGTGGTAGTAGAGGGTAACGAGAAAGTATGAAGAAAAAGTTTTCTTATGATTAAAGTTTGATAATCATGTGAATCAGTGAATGATATAATACATTTTATAAAAAAATTATACTACAAATTATTCTGATTATGCCACCAACCAAACAAATCGTAGGATATTACAATAATTTTGAACTTATTGAACAAAAGTTGGTAATTAATTGTGGATCGTTTGTCATAGTTTGATTTATACTCTTCAACCTACTTTCTTGTTTACAAGATCATCACATGTTCAAAGCTCGCCACAAATAAAATTTAAAATGATAATAAAATTTTATGTCTCATGCTAGATTACTATAAAAAAAAAACACAAACGTCTTAATATTAACCAAATATTATTATATGTTATAACCAACAATGATGATGGCAATGATAATAAAATTTTAATGTAATTTTGCTAGTGTAAGCTAAGGATTTTTTTTTGAAATAAAAGTTTGACGTTAAATGTTCAATTTAAAAAATTGCTTTTAAACTAACAGTATTAAGTAATAATGAAAAATTATTAAGAAAAACACATGATTAATGATAGTTTCATGAAAATTTATAGTACTAGGAATCTTTAATAAAAGTATATAACTATAAAAAATTACTTATTTCCAAATTGGATTTTAAAATAATAAGGATCTAATTTCTAGATTTAACATTCCACAATTGAAGTCCAAGAATCAAATGAACTTGTTCAAAGTACATTCTGAACAACATTTCAAAAATTATATATAAAAAAAGAAAAAACAAGATCACCAATTTCTCAGGAAACTTATGATTCAACATATACACCTTTGAATGTGATTTGTAAACTCAGAGCATCTACTCTTCCTAAAAGTTTTTTTTTTTTTTGAACTTGTAGTAAAGCCGAAGAACCTTCTACAGACAAGGAGGGGAGCGGGAATCAATCCTTACTCTAAGCGGTGAAAATCAAACACTTGTCACAACTGGAAGGAAAAGCCTCGAACACTAGGCCAATCCGTGATTCTATACTCTCCCTATAAGTTAACCGCCTAAGAATTGTACAAACTTTTCGAGGTTTGGTTCCCCTTTTCAATGGAAAATACAGACCACGGTATGCTCTTGACAAATTAAGTATGGTTCCTTGTTTTCCTCAAGACTTCTTTAAGAACATGCGCTATTCGTTCCTCCATATGATGCTCGAGAAATTGCTGCTTCGCCCTCTCGTACCCTTTCCATCCCATGGTCAGCCTTCTCTCGACATGGGTTGCTAGTTTCACAATATTCCTCGCGAGGGGGGTGACACCTTCTTTTCCCGCAGGGTGCAGCAAACCCGTTGTCTTGTTCACAACAATCTCCATGGTGCCTCCAGCAGCTGTTCCCTAATGAGTTATCGATTCAATAAGTCAGCAAACAACAGGATATCAACTCTTAAAAAATTTATTAAGAGTCCAGTTCAAGGTTCATGAGAACTTCTAAGCTCGTATCTTATGAATATTGATAGTTCAAGGTTCATATGAAAAGCAAGGTATGCAAACATGGAAAGATTTTTACAGCATGAACATAGTCAATTAGTCATTAATGAATATGGTTTTTGGATGTTCAACAGAGAGCTGGTATTAACTAACAGATAGAATGGTACTCGAGGAGAACAGCCGGAACACGTGCAAAAAGAGAACCCCTCAAAGAAATTTGAGGTTTGTAAAAGATCATGTAAATAGCAAGTCAACAGCAAGAGATAGCTAAGGCAATCTCTACCCACTTTATTGAAGTCATTTTTTTGGAGTGACGGGAATTATCAAGGCATATAAACAAAGCAAACCTATCATCAACACATTATATCGAGGTCCCCTAAGCCAAAGTTCATTGTCTTCATTGCCTTTTCCGGTACTGTGACGACTGAATATGGATGGCAAAGCAAAACATACTTACCAGCACCGGAAGCCGAAAAGCCATAGCCTCAATGGTTATCCTCCCAAAACATTCTCCGCGTGCCTAAAACCAATCAAGAATTTTCAATGTTAGCCTCAAGAAAAAACGTTTGCAGGCATGTTCTACAAGTTCCCATAGCACTATGAACACAATTGAACAGCTTAAACATAAGAAAAGATATGATAATGTTCTTGTACATAAAAGTGAACAATATTTCAAATATATGATGTCGCCTAGTACTGTGCCTTTCTGGTTGTGTCTAGATATCCAAAGGTCATGTACAGCAAGTTCTCATAGCACTATGAACACAAATGAACAACTTCAACATAAGAAAAGACGCAATAATCTTCAAAAAAAAAAAAAAAAGACACAATAATGTTCTTATATACTAAAGTGAACAATATTTCAAATATATGATGTCGCCTAGTACTGTGCCTTTCTGGTTGTGTCTAGATATCCAAAGGTAATGCGTACAATGATAATCGATGGAAACACGTATGTATCCACAGGTAAACTACTCAAAAACCTATGTATACACTACATCCCTTGCAGAACTCAAGTCTTTATCTCATCTAGCAACATAAATGTGCCAGATGAGTGCTGCTATACCAGAGTCATGAGGTGAACATAGAGAACAGGATGCTTATTCCTAATATTACCATCAATAATTGACCATAAACAGAAAACTAAATCAGACAAAAACATTATTAAAAGTTAGCAGTAATGACTCAAAAACTAGCACACCTTTTTGTTTTCTTTCCTTTTCACGGAGTAGGAAAAAATTGGGTGAATACTCCTTAATCTAGATATACTTTAAGAAGTAAATAGTAAAGACAAAGTAACTGTGAAGCTGGAAGAACAAAGCTACATAACAAGCCCTTCTCCAATACAAGATATATGTTTCAAATACAGGTACCTGTGAGTTTTGGACAAGAACATCAATTGCGGCAAGATATGGAGCAACTGTCAAGGTCTTATTTATGAAATGAACACGATTCTGAATCTTTTTTTCAGTAACAAAGTTGCGGAGTTCTGTCTCAAACTTAGTTTGTGCACTCATGTCACTTCCTACTACCACTGCATGCATAGGTGGCACCTGTAGTTTCTTCTCTTTAATAATCTGCAAGCTTTCATGGAAGGCACGCAGAAACAGATCTTGACCTTTTCCCCGAGAAACACCTGCAAGCCCAGAGCGATCACCAAGACATTACCCCAATTGATACTACTCCATATGCATGGCACAAGAAAAGCCAATTATCAAATACAAGGTCCCATATGTACAAGAAAAAGCAGACCCATTTCCCAGATTAGTATAACACTGAAGTTGCCTAACTGATATCCTTGCCGCTCTTTTTCACATTATTTGGACTCTTCATCTCACCTCAAGTAACTGTGTAGGTCCTTCAACACTTTGACACTTCATATTGACAAGAATCATGTAGCTTTTTAAAAGTAGTTGATCTGACACTTAAATACGTACCCAAATCAGTCGAAGTAACACAGTTTATGTCTAGTTTCATTCCGATCATCTACCAGTTGCAAATGTAAAATATATGCCTACAGTCCTACAGATGATGAAATGTACAGCTTAAAAAGAAAATATGATCTAAAACAATGCAGCAATTTTAGGTGGTCATTGACATTGGATCATGATTCTAGTTCATCTTTAAATTTTCTTTCACCCACCCAACCTCCCTCATACTGATTTTTTATATACTCACATGGAGAAACATTATGAACCATCATTTCAGGAAATACAACCTTCCCACCCCACCCTTTTTCGCAGGATGATCTTCTGGTAAGAAGTAACATACTATTTATGATAGCGAAAAGCAGATCCTCGTTCTGCACCCCAAGATTGGCTCGTACATGCTCACGAAGAACTCTTTTGGCCACACTGTTCTCAGCAACTTCCATAAGCTCCTTACTATTTCCAAGGTGCACAACAAAAGTATCTGGCATCTTTATACTGAAACGTTAAAATATGTTTCAGCATCAGGTATAGCTCAAAAAATATAAATTAATTAAATAAAAGAAGCAAATTCAGGAGATAAAATCAAAAAAGCAAGAACACTACACAATTAAGAAATAATATCAGAAAGTTCACTACAAAATACATAACTGAATTTTCCACTCAACCGATCTGAATCCAAGGATCTGTCACACAAATTCAACAGCTGATCATGGATAAAGAGACACATAAAGGGGAGAGGGTAATAAAATATAAAAGAACTATAATTGTATTCCCCAATATTTCATAATTTAGGCTTTGTCATTATAGTGAAACAGATAACCGCATTCTTGATCAATTTACTCATAGTTGTTTGATTGCCAGATGAAATCACTAAGTGCAAAAAGTTCATGGATCAACTGTTTAAGTGCCACCATTTTATATACTCTCACATTCATCCTTGACAGTCCTGATTCACAAAATACATATAGAACACGAAATATCACGAATAGTACAAATATTGAATGGGATATTACATTCTTAGCACAAAAGATTAATAAATATGTATGGCAATCAACTTAAACATTCCCAACTGGAGAGAAATCAAAGAGAAACATTCTTCTACTACCGGTAGCTTTTCTTTGTTTTATGGAAGGGGATCAAGGTTATCGGTGTGCAAGAAGCTCACAAACATGTTTAAAAAAAAGATTAAAGCCAATTTGGTAGGTGCTGAAAAAATTCAAGAACAAGTGGCCGCACAGCAGACACAATAACCAGAAATATAAGATAGCAGGTTAATGGAACTATCCAGGCATAAAGAAAGTAAACATAATGAGATACCCCAAACGTTCTTTAGTTCTGTTTTGCCAATATTCTGCTGTGGTGTGAGAGTCGATCATAGCAGCTGCCACTGATGGTAGATGCTTCACATACTCCAACTTGAAGTAATGTCCTCGCATTTCATGAATCCACCACAATATCTTTGGAAGAATACGAGTAACACTATCTTTCAGAACGGCATCCAGCCATTTCCCAGCAACAGCAGTATTTAAAACAACTAAATCAGCTTTCAAAGCAGTATCAATAGCCTTTTGGCCCTTAGCATGCAGAATCTGAAACATAAAAATTTAACCATTAGAAGAAACAGGAGCATAGCAATGATATTTCCGAGTCGTGGAGAACTAAAAATGTCTCACCTGTACTCCTCTATCTAGCATCTTACTTTCCAAACTATATACAACCTGATCTGGTTCCGCTGGTTTTTGATAAGTTATCCACACAACTTCGGCACCGACACCTCTTAATAAAAATGCCAACTCCATCAGCAGCAGAGGCCCACCTAAATACACAAAGGGTAATAAAAGAGAACGTTTAAAAATGAAATCAGCAGCCAAAAAAAATCTGAAATTATCAGATCCAGCAATCCATACATACAGATAGAATAATTTGCATTATACCAACATGAGATACAAATAAATCATTTCACAACTTCAAAAATTTTCAGGTAAACTCTAGAGCATACAAGGTTTTCCATTTATGGATTCCATAAAGTTTGAAAATTTAGTTCAAGTTTGCAATTTATACCATAGAGATTGTATAGAGCATAGGCTATTGTGATTCTAAAGCTCAATCCTTAAATAAATAACCCTTGCTGCAATACAATAATACATGAATTTGATGTAGTTTACGCGTGAGAGGAGACAGGAGAAACAATTAAAATCAATCATACAGTCGAAAGGTGATAGAAAAAGGAGAGGTGAGAGAAGAACTTCCTCCCCAATGCATATATATCCCACTAAATTTGCTACAGCTCAGAAATTAAACTCTGTATGAGGGCTTATCAGCTATAAATTTTACTTGAAAAACAATACTCCTAACAGAAAATCAAATTGAAAACATAACTTCTTCAATAGTGTAAGCAATATGAATCCCAAACAACCCAAAAGGCTAGCAAATTGAATCTAATAGAGCATTAAAACACAAAATACAAGTAAATCAGAACAAAAATAGAGATTAATTTTTCAATGAATGAGGATGATAATGAGTACCAGAAAGAGAAAGCTCATGCGATACCAATAGAACGAGTTTGGACTTCATGAAGTAAAGGGGACTAGAAAGTGACGAAGACAACGACGAAGAAGTAGAAGATTTAACGGTCGGATTCGACTCCTTGTTGCCATAAAGGAGGCGATCATCACAAGAAGGAGAAATGTTCGCACGCATCAGCAGAACAATTAGACTGGATATCGAAAACAGAGCTAAGATCGATAACACCCATTTCTTCTTCTTCAATGATTGCAAATGGGATGAGGATGATGTAGGTTTCGCCATTTTTAACAATGTATGTTGTTACTAGTTAGCAAGGGCAAGCAGAAGAATGAGTCGCCAGGTTTTCATTTTCTAGGGTTTTACTCATGAATTTGGGGGTTTTCATGAATCAATGGAAGAAGCTCAAGGAGTTCTTGGATACTCCTATGGAGAAATTCCTAGTTTTAGATCGGTGATGCCATAAATGTGGACAGTGTAGAAAAAAAGGTTTAGAATTATGCATTTCCATTTCTGTAACCAATAAAAATATGTGTATATAATTAAGAAAACAAATGCAAATAAAAAGTACTCCCTCCGTTTACTTCTGTTTTTCTCACTTTTCCCATTTGAAAATTTTTAAAAGTTGTTCCCATTTAGAATTTTTCTATTTTTGTAACCAATAAAATAGAAGGAAAGTATTACACTTACACTCTAATCTATGAAAATTAATTTACATTTTAATTTCCAATGTATTTACTTTACATACACCAAATGAAATTTAATGACATTATTACACTTACACTTTAATCGATAGAATCTTTATTTTTTATATTATTTTACTCAACTCTCATAGTATCTATTGTGTAATTATAGTTTGTCTTGATCTTTTCCC
This sequence comes from Amaranthus cruentus, assembly GCA_019425755.1. NCBI lineage: Eukaryota > Viridiplantae > Streptophyta > Magnoliopsida > Caryophyllales > Amaranthaceae > Amaranthus > Amaranthus cruentus. The sequence continues at coordinate 5,860,421 of CM033459.1, read as the reverse complement.
ATATTCCAAATGAGAAGAACAAAAGAAAACGGAGAGAGTATATTTTTAAAAGTATGTTAAGTTTAAATTAATTCAAAATATCCAATCTACCAAATTATACTCATGAACAATTGAAAAATGAATAGACTAAAATATGTAATTTTTTAATTATTAAGTGATGTATGCTATAAAGACAAATATTTATCAATATAATTAGTATTAGTTATAAATGATTGTTCAATCAAAAAAGATATAAAAAGGATAGAAATAACAATAATGATATTGTTATTGATTTTGAAGGAAAAATTTTTATTGAGAAAGTGATATGTATGTTGTTTTGAAATGAGATTATCAAACATTGTTTTGTTATAATAGTAATTATAAATAAATTATAAATAGATATTATTCATAGTTTTGAAAAAGAAAATAACTAGTAGAATAAAAAAGTCTATCAGATGAAAGTGTAAAATAAATTTGTGAATAGGATTTAAAGACAAAGCAACGTAAATGGTACCACTTTAAATGAAACTAGGTATTTACCCGTGCTATGCACGATATTCAAAAGATTTTGTTATAATAGATTTATAATTATTTTTAACCAATGTTGCTAAATTACAAAAAAGGGTTTAAAGTTATGAACAATAACTACACATGTACGTATGTATATGTATATCACTACATATTTTTTTTTTTTTGAAATGGTGTATATCACTATATAAGAAACACTACAAATTTAAATTTAAAATATTAAATTGCAAAATTTTATTATCGCACAAAAATTTTATATTTATTATTTAATTATTATACTAATTACAATGATTATAAAAATAAATAAACGCAGGGATTATATTTGGTATATGAACTTGATGTAAGGCTTGATAACAAAATGTACCTGCACGAAAGATAAAAAATGATTATATTTGGTATATGAACTTATTAATAAACAAAATAATTTAAAAACCTCAAAGAACATTATTGTTTATTTTCTTGGATAGTAATATATAGGGGTAAGAAAAATAAACTAAAATAAAAAGTACAACTTAAAAACAAATAAATATAATAACCAAACCCATAATTCCTTTATTTTTTAAAAACACCAAAACTAAAATCAAAATCTAGTAAGTCATATATCTATTAAACTTTTTCTCTGAATACAAATGACATCAAAATTTTGACAACATTTTTGGAATGAAGTTGAGATGCAATATGATAGATTTTAAAAATATATATATAATATTTTATATATATTTAAATTTGGAATAAGAGTCTAGAAAAAACCATATCTTATTAAGTCTAGAAAGTTGATCAAGAGTCACAACAATCATAAAAGTAATGAAGTTCTATTATAATCGAACATGAAAAGACTTTCAAACACTCTTTCATAGTGTGACATGTGGCAAGGTTTTCCTGTATTATAATATGTATATGATATGATGATATGATATGATGATATGATGATTAAGTGTAAATTCTACAAAACAAAGGGAGGAACTTTTTATGGATAGTGATTTTATATGTGAATTTGTCCTTAATTAATTTGGAATGTAATTCAATTTTGTTAGATTAGTAAAAATTTACAAATATTGAAAAGAGAATGCTTGTTTTATATCAATTCTAGTTAGATGGTTTAATCAAATAGAAAGTAGTCACTGGTATCATGTGATATGAGTTTTCCAACTAGATTAAAAGAAAAATTTTACTAAAATATTGTTTGACTGATATTGTTTTATAGGATAGGCCTCTTAAGAAGATATATGGCATAAGATGGGTATAGCAAAGATGTGAATGCTAAGGAAAATGCGTGTGCGCCACTAGGATGGATAAAATTAGAAACCAGATTTTGAGAGAGATCAGAGGTTGCACCTTCTTTGCAAAGATGCATGGAAATAAATTAAGATGGTTTGGACATGTGTACAGGTAGCCCACCGATGTGCTTGTGAAAAGGCTGAAAAGAATCACGATTGATGTAAAGAGAAGTCACAATAGGCCTAAGATACTGTAGGATGAGCAAATTGAAAATGACATGAGGATAACGAGGGATACAACTAGTTGAAGACATCATAATTATGTCCGGACATTGGATAGTCACTTACACTTACACCCATAGATGTCATGTATGTCTTGTTTGTTGTTCTGGCCTTTATGATTGTTATTATATTTCTTTAATCATTTTACAAGCCTTATATTTTGTCTTCCATTATCTTGTCATGATTTTTGTCTTGTCTTTCTTACTTTGTTTTCTTTAGCAGATATTTATTCACGCGAAGGACACCTAGCCGCATCCGCCTATATGGAAATGGTTTGTTGTCTTCCACCTCTTTCCAAACTTTGATCATATTATCCATGAGCAATACACTAAATATAATGATGATTTTCAGTGCACTTATGAATTGAGAAACCATGGTTACCAACAATATTGGAAGGAAGGCAAATTTCAAGGCTTTTTTTGGCCTTTTCATGTCAAACGTAGAAATATGTGAGGTTGTCAAGAGGTACTGATGGTATGAAACTTGACACTGGATAGTCCTTCAAGATCATCAGTCCCAACCAACTTAAGGGATACTAAGGGGCCAATCAAAGGGCCAAAATTAAGTGGTCGTTGTAATTCTCAGATTGATTGATCCATTGATTTCTAAAGCACTTAGGTTGACATCCATAGTTTTGTGCAGATCGAATTCTGCATGAACAACATCGACCCAACAGACCAAATATGCAAATGTACAAGACACAGACAACTTCCGCGAGAAATGATAAACAGCTTCAGCTTCTCTGAGTATATATATTTTTTTTGAACTTGTTCTAACCCGTGATCTTGCACAAAGTACACCAACTACAAAAGAAAACCACCAAACTTGGAAAGCTCAAGGCAGCATCAAAAGCAGACAATAATAAGCTGAAAACTTTGATATTGCTCAGATGACCATATACTATGATCATGACGACTTGCCATATGGTAGGAGAGCTGCCGCAACTATTCTACCTTCCTCGTTCAAAATGTTGTATGTAGAGGCAGCGTTGCGCTGAAAGGGAACAGGTTGAACATGAGAGACCAAAAATAAAGTGTGTATTATTATCCTATGTTTCTTTTTAACAGATACACTTCTCTCTTTTACGAAAAACTTTTTTGAGAGAGCTTTAAAAACTAAAAAGAAAAGGAGGATATATTATTTAAACTACAGAATACAATTTGTGCACCTACATACATACAAAAACACATGATGACATGAACTGTGAATGTGAATGTGTGCAAAAGCGCCTGTGTCTCAGTTTAAAAAAGATGTAAGATGCACTGACTGAGGCAATTGTTCACACACTGCCTAGCTATTTATGGCCCGTTTGGTAGGTGATAAACGGTGGTAATGGGAACGAAAAACTAGTGTAATTTTGGTTGAAAAATCTCTTGGTTACCTTGATGGTCATGCTTGTCCAACTTCAATAATCTCATTTTCTTCATGAAATGCATTCCAATGCATTACCATTTGGAGAGGTGGTATTGGGTAATAATGGAAATTTGTAAACAAAAATTTTTTTTGTAATCAAAGTTTCATTACCATGGAAATGATATGGAACTTTCGATGAAATTTTACACTATAAATCATTCTCATTACCACCAATTAATACCACTAACCAAACGGGCCATTAGGCCTTTAAGGCACCTCAAGCACAAGAGCAGCAAAGCAGCAGCTTGTGTAAAAACAAAGCACCTGACCTCGGGATTTTCCTAGTCTCGACTGATCAAGAACACCTTGCTCCTAGGCATCCCTTTGAAAATAAGGCCCATACATAATTGTAAAACTTTACGAAATTGTAAAATGTAAACCAAATAACCCAAAAAACTACAAGCCTGCAAGCAAACACAAATTCTTTCGACCAGCAAGCCTCTAATTCTCCATCAAAGTTTGACAATGCCCGAGGAATCAATTTTGAATCTTGCTCATATTTTGTGAAAATTAAATTAAACGTATGAATACTAGGTACGACTAATATTCAAGCATCTGTTAGAATACACTAAGAAAACTCTGTAAAAATGCATTATCAAATTTACCGAGTCAACTGCTTCCATTTTCATGCCCATAGAACGAACATAGCTCCGAAGTTCAGAATTTACTGGTTGAATGTGCCTTCCACATCCAATAATTAAAATTTCTGCAATTCATCACAAAGTGAAATTTTTTAGCATACTACCTTCTCATTCCCTAGTCTGTCATCTTGGAGAAGCTCATACAAGCAACGCAAAACATAGCAAATATAAACTGTGACAACAACATAGCTGTGTAAATAGAACATGAAGCGCAGGCAATAATAAGTGAATACTCTATGATGGATCTTCTTTTCTAATAGTACATTAATCCAGAGTTTTGAAAACAAAGGTTCCATAACGGGATTCGGTGGATAATTTATGGGTTCTGGTAATATCCTCTAGAACCAAATCGGCATGAAAACTATTGACTGCATCATTTGAGTTTCTAAAAGGTAGAGATATTGTGGTGCCATAATGCTATCAGCAAGCCCATAATCACAAGTTTGGCTACAACTTGACTACTCACAACTTCCAAATTCAAGCATGAGCCAAAGAATGAGAGAAAACAGCAGCCATGTAATAGATCCTAACCTTGCCCAATGTCATAACAAGTATATACGTATATGGAAGACAAGTGAAAGGCTGATGCACTGCTCCTAATTCTTAAAAGCATTTTCTATAATCAAAGTTTAAGGAGCAGTATATCTTAAGTTTGACATCGTTGAGCACCTGAATTTCGGGATAAAAGTAGGGACAGCAGCTATAGTTAAACATCAAGAAGCAATTCAAGTCACTTGCTCTTTCAAGAAATGAAGACTTCATCAAATAGAGAAATCACTACTTAGTTAACATCCAATTTGATAAAACACCTTGCAAAAGAACTGGAATTCAGAAGTTGGAATGGCATACAGTGGAGATCGAAATAAAGAAAATGGGTGGGGCTTCCAAATCGTGAGATGACTTGACAGACTAGAGATTAAGCTAACACAAATGACACTTCAAACCACATTGACTGACTGGCTAAGACAGCCTATTACTTAGTATTTAATTAGCACTTGTAACATTTCATAATGACTATTTTTCATCATATCATGTTTTTGAAATTGAACCTGCATTCTCATCAAACTAAGCTAATAAGCTAAAGACACTTGTTACTGGAACTTGCAGAATTGTCATTGAATATTACACTATAAATTGTTTTCTTTTGGACTCTACTTATGTGGAAAGCCCAACGCATGGAAATGTGCTATCCGTATAAAAAAAATGAATTGAAGGAGCTCATCAAAATCCTACAAAATGGACAATAAAAGTGCCCAAGCCTTAATAAAGATATGGGATCGACCACAATGAAACAAAACAAATCAACGTGAGAGATTGTAATTCTTTTTTGAAACAATGTCACCTTCTTTTACCAAAATCCATAAGCACCAAGAATACCAAGGCAAATTTAGATAGATCATTCTTAGTAAAGCATTTTAAATAGAGCACAATATAATATATAACTTGATCAATACGCTTAATACAATACCCATACATAAAAGTTATCAATAATGCATTTGAAAAACAAAATATTGTCACCTGGTATAGGCCGAAGAATCTGGAAGATGGATAGGCTGCAATAGGAAATTTTTGAAAGTATGAGCTAAAATAATTTTCTGAAACACTGAGCACACTACAAGGAAAGAATAAAACAACTTCGCCCATAGTATCGGACAAAGAATACACCAGAGAGAATAAGTTATAAAAAAACACAAACTTCAGTTCAACCAATGTTTAGATTGCTATAGAAGTAATTAATTAGCAAAGGTTCAACATTATCATACTATGATCAGATCAAGTTAATGCTTTAAATATCCAAATTGAGATAATGTAATTACCTAGGAACCTAGGCTTGATAATGAAGCCATCATCAAATAATTTAGGAATTAGAGTCTAAGAGAAGACAAAAATTTATGAGGACAAGGAGGAAATAAAAACTTAAAGAGTTTAGTAGAGAAAGGTATCTGACAGATTATTGAGAGTTTTGATAAAGCCTTTTAAATCAATTGAAGAGAAGCAGATCGCTCGACAGTCTGTTACCTATCATTTGCTTTCGGTATTTTCACTATACTTAATGAACACAATATTTAGTTTTTTTTTTCAAGTAAGCACCATTTTAGTACATTGATAATTGCCAGGTCACATAAAATAATCACATGAACTAATCACGCAAATCATACAATTTAGCTGAGTATGATACCTTAACTCTTTATTACCATTTACCAGTATCAAACTCTCAGCACTCCCATATGCATATGAATCTTTAACTTATGCTTGAATTTTTAGTAAACCACACAATTTTCTTGAGCTACACATGTTAATGGAAGGAAAATTACAAATAAAAAAACAGAGGACCAAAAGAGATGAGAGATACGCATACACGTGATATTGAGAGAAAAAACTAATGATAAGCAACAAAGACGTGAGCCCCATCAACTTGCTTATGTAATTTACAAACAAATTGACATGTAAGGACCTATATAACTATTTCCAATTTAGAAATATTTGTTCAAGGATACTAAATTCCATTTGTGTTTTGCTTTAGCATATTTCATCTCATATTAGTAGTGGTTTACCATTCTCATAGCAAATCATAAAGTTTTTTCAAATTTCATGAGCAACGCAACAAGGATGCATTTACCGACATGTTCGTTGTTTTCTCCTAGGAAAACTCAAAATGCATAAGTGCACTTTGCTTCGTTATATTTATCGCGAGTACCACTAGAAAAGGTGGTAAACACATACTTCCATAAATTGTGATAGTTTTTCTTTGTACACAAATTTTTTACTAAATATTGTTGACTTGTTTAGCACTATCTAGATCATACGAAGAAACTTCAACAACCTAAAAGCTCCAAACATTTCTTATCATGGAAAGTCGAAATGATACATCATTACATCGCATCATATTAGATCATCATTCAAACCTCCATTTTCTTTCTAGTAGCTTCATTTTCCTTTCTAGTGGCTTCCACAAACAAATCAACTATAGTCTAGAAGTAGCATCTTTAATTTTTGATTCCCGACATAAATATTAAATGGGGAAAGAATTTTGATAGAAAGTGGAAAACTAAACCTATATTGGCAAAGGTGTTCCCTAGAACAATCCACCATACAGAAATAGTGTGTCAACCAGACGGAATAATTGGTTTCTAACAAAGTTTTTTTTTGCGATACGGTGGGAGAGCTTGTTACTTTGGACGGTTGATTACCAAAACATACTTTCAAGTAAACTAGGATTCGATTATTTAAACCATGTTAAACAAGTTGAACAATACAACAATATTCCTTTTCCCTGGGACGTTATATCATCCTTTTTAACTCTCCATTTAGTAAACAAGCTCTCACACTTGTTTCATGATTCCCTACATGCTGCTAACATATAGGAGATATTTAAGTTGTAAGAGCCATTATCTTTCCTCAAGGGTCAAAAATAGAAGACATGTGATATAGTATGACAAGAATCAATTTAAAGGATGGCTTGGCAAAGAAAAACTTGATCTTCAAAACAAGGTCCTAGGAAGGAAACCTTAATGCCTTTTGGTTTGCCTTGTCAAAGAAAGATGATATTCAAAAAAAGAAGTCCATAATCCTAATCAAACCAAACTCTTTCAAACGAGATATCATCCGAAAGAATGCACTTCAACGAAAAGGTTAAACTTTGATTTGAAAAACACTAAATTTAGTAAATTCTAGATTTCCAAATAACATTATCGTTCCCAGACATAGCATAGTTATTTGTTTGGAATCAAGGAATTTTCATTACCATAGGGGACTGTGTATATGATAAGTGAATCAATCCATAGAGAGACAAGAGTGTAGGAATTTACACATCCTGTGAATTTTACAGTTCTATTGTACAAATCTGTTTAACAAACAAAAATCTAAATATCGAATTCCTTGGAATTTGTAATTCCTGTGAAATTTATGCAGCTAGTATAATTACAAAGCACTAGCAGATAGATGATAAGTCCAGCACTCTCGATAGAATCATATTTCAACCTCTTAATTTACAAATTACCCTAATTCTATTCATAAAATCAATACTTAAAAATCCCGGTAACGGTAAATGCATTCAGCATAGTGAAAATTCATGTATAGTAAATTGGAGTAGCAACATGAAACACCAAAATTAAAATAAAATAACAAATACCTTTGAGGAGTAATGTCAGTAAACTTCTTAGGACTCCATGACATCAACAAATTACCAACACAAAGCAAGCTACCTTCATACTTGACTCCATTAACCTTAAATCCAGTTTCATCAAACCTAATTCAAAACATTGCAATAAAAAATCAAAATAATTATCAAACAAGCAATTAAATTATTCAACCAAAATCAAATTAAGTATGAGAAATACTCTTGAAAGCGGAGTTGATCTTCCGGCACATTATCGATGAGATTGATTTGATCATAAAGCGAGAAAGTTCGTCGAAGTGAAGGTAAAGGTTGACGTGCAAGAGAGGGTTTAGAGAGATCCTTGGTAAGGCCTTTCAAGAGAGATGGTAGAGTCTCCCCCGCTATCATCTGCCTCAGCGCCATTTTTTTCCTTCCTCCTCTCGCTTTAAATTCCTTTTGTTCGCCTTTTATTTTTGTCGCCGTCGTCTTTTGTTAATGTCGTCAGACGTTTATGAAGTGTTTACCGGTGTGGCACTGTGGCCCGGTGAGTCTGGGCGGGTCGGGTATGCAAGTTTTTTACGGGTTGGGTTGGGTTGGATTAATAGAGTGAAAAAAAAAGGAGAAAAAAATAGTTTTTATTGATAAATAATTAGACCATTTTCCTCTAGTTCTCTCTTAAAAGGAGTACCGGTATGGATTGTTTGTCACCTTACCTCACTCAAACTCTGCCTTTGAGCGGGAAATTGGGTATGATGATGATAAAAAAATTTTAAAAATAAGAGCTACAATAAAATAATTTCTAAAATAAGCGTCTTTCATCCAAACATGAAGTAAGGTATTGCTCGATGTTAGTTGTTACTAACGATAACAGCACATAATTAATGAATTGTGTCAAAAGTCATCACAATAATAGCTCATTGTTAGTAACAACGGGCAACTAATTAGCTAATTTTTTTACTCAAATTGGTAATCGACCACTGTTAATAACAACGAACGATGATTAAATTGAGTCAAAGTCAACTAAAAAACCGCCCCATGTTAATAAGATGGGGTGATTGTTGAACTGACTTTGACTTAGATTAATAGTCGCTCGTTATTACTAACGGTGGGTCATTCCTTACCTCGTGTTCAGAGAAAAAACTAGGACTGGCAAATGCTGATCCGACCTGCTAACTCGACCTGAACCTAACCCAAAATAAGTGGGTTTGGGTTGAGAGTTTTGACCCAAATAATTAAATGCGTCGACCCAACCCGATCTGTTTATTAAATGGGTTAGGTTCAGGTCAAGATTTTAAACCTGAAAAAAACTTGTATAACTCATTTAATTAAATGTGTTAATTTCGAGTTAAATCAATAAGTATAAGCTAAACTTAGTTCATTTAATATTTTCTTATTTTTCATACTAAATACAGAATAAAATTTGCATTTGATCGGTCACACTTAGCATTATATGCTATTTTGATCAATCTCACTCATTTTGTATGTTTTTTGGAAAATGATCAAATTTGAAATAAATAAGATTCTTAATCAAAAAAAAGCATGCAATAAGATTCAAATCAAATTTATTCCAAAAGTAAGCGTGTAATCCGCAAACCTTAGGTTCGGGCTGTTCGCACTTAGTAAGTGCGAACAGACTGAAAAACTGAAACAGGTTGTTCGTTGTTACTAACAGCGAACAACCTGTTTTAGGTTTTCAGGCTGTTCGCACTTAGTAAGTGCGAACAACTCTTGTCTTAAAATCAGCATGCTGACCCTGTTTGACCTGTTCGCAGTTACTAAGTGCGAACAGACACTTGATTTTTTTTACCAGTTTATTACTGTTCGCACTTACTAAGTGCGCACTGACCCGAACCTGTGCTTTCGGGTATCAGACGCTTATATTTGGAATAAGTTTGATTTGGATCTTATTGCATGCTTTTTTTTGATTAAAAATCTTATCTATTTCAAATTTTCCAATTTTTTATGATTCTCATTTATACATTTGGGCTCTTTTTTATTTACAATTTGGTGTGAATGGGCCATGATGTTTGGTGAACAATAAGCAACAAAAAAAATACAAAGAAACCATCTAAAAACAGAGTACAACAACAAACAAGAAGAATAACAATATTTATGAGGTATCTATAGATACCTGATACCACTCCCTCAAAACAAGTTTCTTATCATTAATATATGAACATACATTAATGACTCAACTCCCACAAGCCTTGAGAACACTCTCTCAAGGTAAAGATTGAACCTTCAATGTCAATCTCACACAAACATGTAAATACAAAGAGGAGGAACCCTACCTGATGGTGTAAATTCTAGTTGTCTTTCTTGTACTTGCCTCTCCAATAACCCTAATGATGCTCTAAGACCCCCTTTTATAATCTCATTAATCCATAGCATATTAGGAGAGCCTAAGACAAAACCCCAAAAGCCTACTAGTTTCTCGCAACAAAACAGAATGTGGACAACCTTTTGGGCTGGCATCTGCTCGATCGAGTGAGCTCGCTCGACTCGGTCGAAAGAAGACATCAACAGCTTCTGATCTTGTGTTGAACTATTGTCTTGGTCATGCAACGTTCTCCTCGAAGCCTTCATCTAATCTAAACATGTCATGCTATCCCCAATTATCACTCAATAACTGATCAAAAACATATGACATCTTCCATACTTTTTTGCACACACTTCATCATTCTCAAGTGTGCATGTCATTGAGTAAGTTACTAGGTGATCTAAAGTCACCTCCAACATCGTGAGATTTAAGACTTGTCACAACACAACTTAATATTTCTCGTCAATTTCAGACTTTGGAGATTTAAATTTAGATATTCTTGAATTATTTATATTCTATTTTTAAAGAGCTTGTCACATCTTTTAGAATTATAAATTGTGGTTGCTCAAATTTGATTTGTTTCGTGCACTTTAAGTTGAGCTTTTGATATGAGATATTCCAAGTATTTGATTGATTTGTTCTATGTATAAGTAAAATGGCTTTTTTGTTAATTTGCATATCACTAGCACAATATCATGTCAACATTCCTCCTTTATCTTGAAATCGACATCCATTAAACTAATCTGAAATTATAATACATTAATCAAGAAATACCCACCATTAATCATGTGAACAATAAAAAAACAGTTGTTAAACCATTTCAAATAGACAATTGATTATAGGAGTGTTCACCGTACCGGACTGGAACTGGTTGGACCGGAATTTTGAATATGCTAAAACGTCTGGTCCCGGTCTAATCCGGATTTCTTCCGGTCTAGTTCGGGTTTAGACCGGAAATAATTTTTGATAACAAAAATAAAATAGAAGATTTTAAAATAATTTAGCAAATTAATTATTATAAAATTAAAATATTTGAATTAAAAAATTATTTTGTGTTAGAAATATAATATTTAAGCCCTTTAAATAAGTATATACATAAAAATCGTAAATATTATTTTCCTTTAAAATTACCTTTATGTACGTACAGTCTAACTCAGATTTTTCTGGGTTTAGATCGGACCGGACCGGAAACCCGAAGCCCGAACCGGATGCAATTGATCCGATCTCAATCGGTTCCGGTCCGAACCACCGATCCGGTCTAATTTTGCACGCCCCTAGAATTGAATGGATAGAATTTGAAATTGTAATGTGAAAGAACTTGAACGGTCTAAAAGGAGTAAAATGGTCAATGAACTAAAACGAAAGAAGGATGTTGAAGATCTTTTGATTTTTATTAGTCGATAATTATAATTATAATTATAGGATCAGAGAGAGCAACGTGTAAGAAAACGAAAATAAATATTTATGTGAGAGATCGTCTCTTTAAAAAACGACTTTAAAATAAAAAGTTTATTTTTTAAAATTTATATTATTTAGACTATTTAGTCTGCGAGTGACCGTCTCTCAGAATAATTTATGATGAGTGGGTATAAATGAGGAAGAAATAAGCAAAGTAAAGGAGAGATAGGATGATAGTTGGGGTAAATTGCATTAAAAGTGTGTTGGTCAAGGGGTGATTAACAAGAGCCAAAGATCATTAATAACATTAAATATTACAATTTTTGATTGCTAAAACTAGGACGAGATCGTGCTATTCTAAGACAAGATCTGGGTCGGCTCAGTGTTAGGCGCGCTCTTTGCCCTCCAGATTTCTATTTTTTGGTTTTTTTTTTTCTTCACTTTTTGGCATTTTTCAATTTGGACCTTAAAGGTATCAATTTTGACCTTAAAGGTATCAATTTCAACATAAAGTAGTACTTAAACATATCAATTAGAGTAAAAATGTCAATTTGAACCTATAAGTGATCAATTGTGGCGTTATACTGATCAATTTTTACCTAAATATGATTTTGTCTCACAATTTGAAAACGAAGTTAATAAAATGTTGGAAAAATTGTTAAAAAACTACCTATAAAAAGTGATCTTTTGTGAAAAACTGCCTACAATAAATTATTTTGTCAAAAACTACCTAAAAAATGTAGTTTATTTGTCAAAGACTACCAATTAACAGAATCATCATATTGACCGTTATTTTTAACATTGACCAACATGTGATATGCACATGACTTCATCTTCAACCTCAACTCACCCTTTCATTTCCAGAGATCAGTAGTATTTTCAACCTTCATCTTCAACAAAACCTACTATAGGAATGTCTATGAACAGCGCACGCATTCCGCATCCAATAGATGAACAACTATCAATACAAGACCATTTATTCTTCTTTCTTATTTCTTCTTTTACACTTACTCATTTTGTTCTGTTCTCCTACCTCTTAATTGAATCTTACTTTTGTGATTCAAAATTTTAAGTTGAAAATTGCCAATTGATTACTGCTACAAACTATTTTGTTTGTTGGGGAAGCGAAAGCTTGATATTGAAGATGAAAAGGGCGTTTTTTTTTAGAAGGGAAAGGGGATTGATTTTATTTACACTAATTTTGTTTTTTTTTAATTGCTTTGTTCATTAAATATAATAGTTCCCGTTAGTTTTAACGGAAAATGGATATTTTCAGTTACTTGGTAGTCTTTGACAAATAAACTACATTTTTTAGGTAGTTATTGACAAAAAAATTTACTACTTTTTATATGTAGTTTTTAACAATTTTTCCTAAAATGTTATTATTTTATCATTCTATGGATGCATTTTAAACAACAAATGAATGGTTATGAATGGTTAATAACACTATCAATAGCATCAGTTTATATATTAAAAGCATAAATATCAGAAACTAAAAAACAGTAAAAAATTCAATACAAAAAACACAATGTAACTTAAAGTGTTAAACATAACAATATCAATTATTACCAAACAACATCAATTATGACCTTATATTGTTTCTGTTGTGATGTTAACTATATCAATTATAAACAATATAAATGACACATAACAATATACAATTCAATACTTATCTCTGTCAATTATTACCAAACATGTATTAATTATGACCTTATCTTGTTTATGTTATGATGTTAACTATATCAATTATAAACAAAATAAATGAACTACTTCATAACAACATACAATTCAATACTTATAACTGTCAATTATATTAGGTAGAAATTGATCACTTTAACGTCAAAATTAATCACTTACAGGTTCAAATTGAAATTTTTACTTTAATTGATATGTTTACGTAGTACGTTATGTTGAAATTGATACTTTAAGGACAAAATTGATACCTTTAAGATTAAAATTGAAAAATGTCCAAAAAATGAAAAAAAAAGAGAGAAAGTATGTAAGGCGCGTGAATTGAGTCAACCCACCCTTATCTCAATTTGAGACGATCTCGCCCAAGACGAGCTTTTTTTTTTTTTTTTTTTTTTTTTTTAATATTCCTTAATTTATAGGAGTTTATGATTATGTATCTAACAAAACAAAACAATACTCTTGCAAAGCATACCAATCCCATCACTTTAAACCTTTCTTTTTTTCTTTACTCATTTCATTTCCTCCTCACTTCCATTTTTCCATTCCCATATCTTCTTCTTCTTCTTCTTCCTGGAACCTTCTTCTTCTTCCCCTCAAAAAACTCCAAAGACTTATTCAATCTTCTCTTCCTCACCAACACCCTCTTCAATTTTGAAGTAATCAACCCTTTTCCTCCATTTATATTCATATCTTTCAACAACCCATCACCATTAATTTTCCTTTCTACTCCTAAGTATATGGTATTGATTCATTGGATTAGCCCAATTTCAGATTACAATTGTTAACGCCGTCGATATGAACCCTAATTCCGATCAAAACCGCCCAAATCGCCCTCGTCGCCGCCCTGATTTAACCCTTCCTCTTCCTAAACGCGACCCATCTCTCGCCGTTCCTCTTCCGCTACCACCCACCAATTCTGCCCCTTCTTCTACCACCGCTATATCCACTAACTCAACCAATTCTACAAACCCTTTAACTTTCCCGGAGCTAGAGAAGAAGAATCGGATCGGGTCAGGTGCTGGTGGAACTGTTTACCAAGTCATTCACCGTCCTACTTCACGGATCTATGCTCTTAAAGTCATATACGGTAATCATGATGAGATGGTTCGTCGTCAGATCTGTCGTGAGATCGAGATTCTTCGAGATGTAAACAACCCTAATGTTGTTAAGTGTTTTGATATGTTCGACCATAACGGTGAGATCCAAGTTCTTTTGGAGTATATGGATCGTGGGTCTTTAGAAGGTAAGCATATCAATGATGAGGTTTACTTAGCTGATCTTTCACGGCAAGTTCTTTCTGGGCTTGTTTACCTTCATCGACGAAGAATCGTACATCGAGACATTAAACCTTCTAATCTTCTTATCAACAGTTTACGCCAAGTTAAGATTGCTGATTTTGGGGTTAGTCGAATACTGGCACAAACAATGGATCCATGTAATTCTAGTGTTGGTACTATTGCTTATATGAGTCCCGAAAGGATTAATACTGATCTTAATCAAGGGATGTATGATGGGTATGCTGGTGATATTTGGAGCTTTGGGGTTAGTATTTTGGAGTTCTATCTAGGGAGATTTCCATTCAATAATGGAAGACAAGGAGATTGGGCTAGTTTAATGTGTGCAATTTGTATGAATGATCCGCCATCAGCGCCGCCTTCCGCCTCAAGGGAGTTTCGGAATTTCATCCAGTGTTGCTTGCAGAGGGAACCAAGGAAGCGCTGGACGGCTGCGACGCTGCTCAACCACCCTTTCATTGTGAACAATACAGGAGGCGGTGGTGGTGGCGGCGGTGCTAACCCCAGTAAGCAAATGAGTAGTAGTAGTCAGAATCATCAAGTTCATACTTCTTCTTTACGCCAAATGTTGCCTCCTCCTCTTCCTCATTCTTCTTGATTTTTCAGGTTTTAATTTCAAGTAAAGAAGCTTTTTTTCTGTTTATTTATTGCAAATTTTCATGTTTTTATGTTAAATATGAGGATGATGATGGTAAAGAGGTAGGAAAGGAAGGAAATTTGGGAAGTGGGTTGAATTGTTATTGTAGCTCTTGTTGAGATTCTGATCAAGGAAAAGAAGTAATCATCATTTCTACAGTAGTTTTTGTTTTTGAATAGTGATGAGGAGTTATTAATGGAAAAAATGATTTAAGAGAGAAAATAAACATTTTCTCTGTGATTGTTTTTGCATTCTATTTAATGGTATATGGTGCAAAATATTCCTTGCTCTATTGTGTGTATTTCTGTGTGTTGAAACAGTGTCACATGATTTGCTAATCTTACCTCAAATTGTGAATCGATAAAGAAGTATGATAGATTTTGGGCTATTTTGAGCAAATTCGAGTAAATTGCTCGCTGGTTATGTTAAACTGATTGGGAATTAAAGGCGAATCTAGAATAGTAGTATGGGGTGAGCCAAATACTCATCATTATGTGTAGAGTTGTAATTTGGTTGTCATTTTTTGTGCTTTACCACAGACAACCTCAAAACAAGAAGTCCACATTCTTATTTTCTCTTTAATTTGTATATATTTGGCTATTTAGCCCAAATATCTAATGCGTCTATCGGAGAGATCGTTTCTCACAATAATTTGTGCAGTTTTTAACCAAATGACACTTACCATCAGGAGGATTCCCCTCCTAGGAATAGGAGTAAATGTTGGATCACAATTTTTGTTTTATGAAGTAAATTGCTTGTTTATGAGAACCCTACTTTTTTGGATGGTTACTTATCTTATGAGTTATGAGATCACCAATGCTTTATGAAATCTGAAATTCATATTCTAGTGCAAATTTAGTGTTCTTTTATGTAATGGAAGTATATACTTGTCCAAACTTAGAGTCTTGTATGCTATGGAATTTATTGTTTTACTTCCTTGTATGTTACAAAATTTATTGTTTTACATCCTTGTATCCTTGTCCATTATTAGAGTGTTCTTTTGTATTATGGAAACATATCCATTTACATCCTTGTGCATTTCAGAGTGTTCATTTATGTTATGGAAGTACATCCTTGTCCTGACTTATCGTCTTCTTGTATGTTATGAAAATTATCGTTTCACATCCCGGTATGTTGTGGAAACTATCGTTTTATTTTCCATCCTTGTAGTATATTATGGTAATTATCGTTTTACATCCGTGTGCAAAATTACGGAATAGACAATAGAGTCTAGTTTCGTGCAATGCGTTTACGTGGATGTGCTTCATACAAGCTCCATCTCCCGGTTCTCTACAAGTTCGTCTTGTCGCCTGGTAATTTGTTTTTGCTATGCTTTGATAGAGGGGATGTACCATGAGGAAACAAGTCGAAAAGATTTGGACGTAGTAATTTACGTGGACGAGTACTCATATACTTCCTCCGTTCCATTTTACTTGCAACATTTAACGTTTTTGGAAGTTTCATATTACTTGCAACATTACTATTTTTGGCAAAGATAATCTACTTATTTTATCCTCACTTTATTCCTACCCCACTATCACCATCAATCATACATCATTCCATTAATTATTTAATATACTCACAAGTCACAACCACTATCTACTTATAATAATTTTTTTATTTCTACCTCACGTATCACCATCAATCATACATTATCCCTACTTTTACCATACTGATTTGACGGCTTTTAAAAAACGTGCCAAACCCAATGGTGCAACTAAAACGGAACAGAGGAAGTAACTAAAACGGAACAGAGGAAGTATTAGTTAAGGCTTGATATTGTTGTATGATTTTGTGTTGGTGATTTTGAGTGTGTAGTAGGATGTTTAGGAGTAGTTCAATAGATCTTTCTTACCATCCTTTTTGGTGTGTCTCTATTCTACATTTTGTTTTCTTAATCATATTAATCTCTTTTATTATGGTATTGTTTTTCCTTTACTCTAGTCTCTTCTCAGTGGGGTATTCCTGACTTATGAGATAAAGTAAACTAAGCATTCTGATGTACTACCTTTTACTAAAATAAAGGAAAAACAATGTATTAGATATTCTTCATTATTTCAATCTATCCCATTAAATTTGCTCCATGAGGCGAGAAAATCAGGAAATAGTAGACAAAGATAAATCTTGTGAGATAGTGGAAAAAATATACGGATGAGATGAAAAGTAAGTCAAATATATGCTTGAGAAATAATGAAAGAATATAGTTTCTGATCAAAAATAGAAAGAGCTACTCTTGTAAGCGACTGTTTTTCGGTTAAATGATCTCATAACAAGGAGCTCTTATGCAAATAAGTTCCGTTAGTTGGGTTATTTAGTCAATGCATGGGGCCCATTTCACTATGAGGCCGTCTCATACAAGAATATGTAAAATAGAAATTACGTAAATTTGATGCAACAAACTAAAAAGGAAATTAGGACAAATTAAGTGATACAAGTGGCTGGCTTTTAATGGTTGATTAGCACTCCTAATTATGCCCTACATAGCTTTTGGACAGCAGTTTTATTAAAGTAAAACTGTCACTACACTAATAATCTTTTTTGTGATATTATGATCATTAAAGGAACCTAAGTTAATTGAAGGAATCAATCATGATCATTTTTGGGAAATTCAGTTGTGTTTGGTACGGCAAATACCATCAATAGGAATGTTAACATTACTAATTCTGATGCTATATTTTGTCAAATCATACCCTAAACTCTTTTTGTGCTGATTTTGTTGGTGAGCACCAAGAATTCAAACATGTACAATGCTCAATATGTTTGACTGTATAAGATCCTAAAAATGTCGAGTTTCAAATTGAAGTGACCATAATAAATGGAAAAATGTTTGTATTTTTAGTTGCATTTGTGTTGACTTTGAGGCTATTTATCGATCAGATTGATTTGTTTATTGTCGTTAATCTATAAGTTAAAATCTAGCATATGAGATCTTGTTTGAATTATGATTTTAATTTTTAGTTTTCATAATTTTTGATTGGCATAATTAGAAATTAACGATTGAATACGTGTATTGTATGGTGTGAAAAAACAAATTGTGCAAATACAAAACAAAGAAACTATATTGGGTATTTATTGAAAAAGAGCATAGGAAAAAAGATATTTCCGTTTAGGACTAGGTGTAGACTAAAATGTTGAGTTTTATTTTTTATAAAAATTTTTAGGCTTAAAAACTAACACTTTTATCCCACATCGACACATCAAAGATGGTGTGTATACTTTATAAGAAGTATATATCTTTACATATAAAGTGTGTGCACCTCGTGGTTTTTCCGATTAATAATTGGCATTGACAATAACTACAGTTAAACTTACCATATAAACTAATTTTGACACCTTTTAATTGAAAGAGTTTTAATTGGATATTTTACATTTATGTAAAATTGATTTATGGTGTTGTGGAAAAATTTTATGATCACAATTTGGTGATGTTTCTATTATGGAGAAGAGGTCTTAGTAAATAACATTGATTTGTGAAATTAATATATCAATCCTTGCGTGGAAAGATTAGATAGGGTAAGAGCTTTGTGATTTTAATTTATCCCTTTTGGTTTAGTTTATTTTACTATTATTCATTTTTGTCTTTTTATGATGATTTACAATTTGGCCACAATTCAACAATCAACTACATTGGAAATCAGTTGTCTTGTATCCCTTTCTTCTAGGAATTTTTTAGAGGTGATCGACCGCATATGACCTTCTTTTTTTTCTGTATATGAAAAAGGTAATAAAATAATATGTTAAATTTATTAATAAAAAAATATATTTACTATAAATAAAGCGTAAAATTTTACATTGGACCCTAAGTTTTACAAGCGTAAAATTTTACATTGGACCCTAAGTTTTACAAGAGGACGTTATCTAGGAAGCTTCCTAAGAATTATTACATTCCCTCAAAATAAGGGAAGCTTCCTAAGAATTATACTACATTCCCTCAAAATAGGGGAAGCTCAAGCTACCAACCATGTGATTGAAAACTTTCCATTATGACTGCAGCTTTCCAAATTTTGTTTTTATTTTTAATTATTAATTATATTTTATAATTTTTTCTTTAATTATTATTCGCATATTTATTTTACCGTTTAATTTTTTTATATATTTCTCTTATTTTTCTATGAATTTTCATTTTTATTGCTTTTCTTAGTTTGTTTATTAATTGTTTATGAAACAACTTTGATTGGAGAAAGCCTTGTATTTCCTATGGTAAAGCCTAATCATCTAAAGTATTTTGTACTATTTTCTTTTGAAAATATTTTTTATCTAGTGTTTTTTAAATATTTTAATTAGATATTACACGTTATGATGTACACTTTTATAAAATTATTTCGACATATTTGTTAACATTAAGAGAATAAAAATCCTATAATCAAATGAAGTTTGGAGTATAATATATTTTTAACTTCCTTGATTGATGTTGCATAATCATAGTCCTTCTGTTCTTTTATGTTCTTTTTTTGCTTTCGGTACAATTTTCAAAGTAAATTTTAAGCTCCAATGTTGCAAAAGTTCTAAAAATATATAAAATAGAAAAAGTTTACATTAAAAAGTATCTAATGAGATCTCACATTAATATATGTTATTCTCTATATATGTTTAAAAAACAATAATCAAATTTCTATTTTATTAAAATGAAATACTCTTAACGGCAAGAACCAAGAACATTAGATAACGAAGAGATTAATTTTTTTGTATCAATTCCTCTTATTTAGCTTAGTTGACCAACTTATTTGACGATTTTCGTCAATTATTCTTAATTCTTATTATTTTTTAGTCTTAAAGTATAAGTTGTTGTTTGATTTGTCTAATATTAAATTGTATCAATATCAACTCTGTATAATTTTTTTTATTATGCACAATTATAAAATTCTAAGATTAAATAGTGCATCAGTAAAAATAAAAAACTAAATAGTTAGCATTATAAGTTGAATAGAATGAAGTATTTTAAAAATGTATTAAATGTATTATTGTTTTAAAATTGACACAATTATAGATTTTTAGAATTAAATGGGGTAAATATACTAGAACATTTACACTCTATAGTTAACGATAATAATGTAGGTTCAGGGACTATAGAAGAGGTCATGGGTTAATGAATTTGGGCAAAGGAATCATGGATCCATGAATCCGGTCAAAGGATCCATGGATTCAATTCATGGATCCAAATAAATGATCCATGGATTCAGTTTTATGGATCAATGAATCAGGGTTGGTTTATGGATCCATGAATCCAATTTCATGGATCTATGGATCCAGTTAAATGATCTATTGACCTTGTTCATGGATCCATCGATTTGGTCAAAAGATCCATGAATTCGGTTCATGGATTTATGGATACGGTCAAAGAATCCATAGATCCGATTTATGGATCCTTGGTTTCCGTTCATGGATGTATAGATCCGGTTAAAGGATCAAAGGATCTGAGCAAAGGATCGATGAATCTGGTTCATGGATCTATGGATTCATAAATCTTTGTTCGTGGTTACTAACAGCGAACAAAAAACCTCGAATTTGTGGTCCGGAAAAAAATACTTATTTAGGAAAGTAAGTTTAGAAGTTGCTTATTTCTTGATTTTTTTTACATTAATTTGCTTATTCTCTTCAAATTTTCGGATATTGCATAATTAGACATCTATTTTTAAATCGGATTAAAATAAATTTAATTATGAATGAATATCGGATCATCTTATCTGATTTCAACATTTGTAGACTAGTTCAAAGGATAGGAAAAGCACGTTTGTTATAGAAACTTCATACCAAAGCCCTAACGCTAAAACCCTACCCAAATTGAATCTGATCTTCCTAAGATCAAATTTCAATGTCGTTCTCTTTAATTCGTTCTCGGTTATGTCAGAGACTCTCCAATTCTTCCGCCATTAATAGCTTCGACAAGAACTCCAATCTGAGAACTTCCATTTTTTCTAGACGCTTCTGCACTAAAGAACCGCCATTGTCATCTGTTTCTTCTCTAGTCAACGAAAATTCTTCATCTTCTCCGCCTTTACCACCACCACCACCGTCTCATAAGAAGAATGGCTTTTTGACTGCCCTCAAATTCGGTGTTGCTTTTGCTGTTACTGGTGCTGTTGCTGCTGCTGGCTATGCTACTTATGGTTTGTTCTCTTTCTTTTTTTTCTTCTTTGATTTGGTGTTGGTTGTTTTGTTAGCTGAATACATGGTTTTCTCTCTGATTCATGTGGTAATATTTAACTTTTAAATTTAGTTCCTTGGTTATTTTTTTATTTTTTATTTTCTTGGTAGATTCATATTTATTACTTTTCACCCTTGCATTTGAGGAATTGTTGAGAACTTAAAATTGCTAGTACTCATTAGACAGGAAGCACCGTAGCTCAGTAGGAGTGTACTTGGACTTCCGGCCTTCCGGGGCATAGTTCCCTGATTCATATTCTGATTTGGAGCTGCAGAGAGACAAATTTATATCTTGGATACTGTATTTCGAGTTCTAAGTGGCTAATCCCTCTTGACCGCTGTTATCTTTTTTTATATATCTTTTGAGATGATTTTTTGTTTGGTTAAATGTTGGCGCTACAACTTTATCCACTAGTTCCTTAGTTTTGGGATAAATCGACTTTAGTAAAATGACATATGTTATCTTTGTGAATCTCCTGAGATGATTTTTTTGGGTTAAATGTCGACGCTAGAACTTTTATTCACTATTTCTTTGGTTTCGTGATTAGTCGACTGTACTAATTTGTGCATCGGGAATAATCTATTTCTTATTTTAAGGGTAAATCGACTATAGTGAAATGACTATAGGCAGGAGCCTCGTATTATGAACATTGTTATTGGCTCTAGAATTTGTCACACCGGCTATGTAGGAGACCCGGTTGATTACATACAAGAGGAGGAATAGGCAGAATATGAAGACGTTGAAAGACTAGCTGTACATAGGGCTGGAGGGGCAGTTATTACTGTTATGTTTATCTTAGTTAGGCTGAATTGTACAGCTGTCCAAGGTAATTTAGGGGGTCAAGCGTAGGCTATGTAAGCCAACATCCTTGTCGTATGTAGGATTATTGAAGAAATTACTTAATAAGATTGGAGTGAGGCAGGCTCGAACATTGCCAGTTGCCACATAAACATCAGAACATTCTGTTCTTGACTATCGTGTGTTCATGGTTTTAGTATATAACACAATTTCCGCTATGAATTACTTCTACCTCTTACATATATATACATCTTTATGATGATACATTGTACTACTTGCTGGTAAATCTAGTTGGACCAGTTTGAATACAGGATGCATTTTTTTGAATTGTTGCACTCTCATGTTGCTGATGCATGCTAGTAGTCTGATTTTATAGGTATTAGTGAGTTTATGTCACTAAAAACACTGCCTATTTAAATTGTAAACGATTATGTTGTGATAATCACATTACTTGGAATGCTTCTTTGACAACTTTGTATTTCCAAGTCCTTAGTAGACATGATCATTAATTCATTATACTCATATATCTATAAAATTAACGTGATCATGATACTCAAACTTTCTGTAAGTTTACGATGTTAAGGGCACTTTTTGTTTGCAGCATACACTTTAGAAGAAGTAGGCGAGAAAACGAAAGCATTCCGAGCATCTGTAAATCATCCAATTGAAGATGATGAATCTATTATAAATGTGAGTATGACATTTTACTTTCTGTTAATTTTCAGTTTCACAGGACTATGAGGGTAATACTTCACAAATATTACACATACTTTTTTGTTTTCATGTGTAGGAAGATAAGATATCTTATCAAATTATGTTTAAATATGTTACTTGAATAAGTTTGTGATGTTTAGACTTGAGTCTCGAGTACAGGGTGTTCAACTTGGTGTGGGGTGTCTAACTCGGCATGCATCCGATTCTACTTTGCAATTTTTAATTTTAAGGTCTCAAAGAGATGCGTAACAAATGTCCCAATCTTGATCTTCTGTTGTTTTTTATAAAATCATTTTCTGACATTTTATGCACAAATATTATTAGTTGATGCTTTTTAAAAGGTGGGAATTTTTTCAACATGTAAATATGGAAGAATGTATGGATATAAATGGAGTACAAATAGAGTATAATGTTCAAAATAATGAAATTTGTTGAAGTATTAAACTATTAACAAATCATATGCTTGTTCAAAATCAAAATAGATATCCTCTTCATTTCTTGTTCCATATCCAAAATCTTCGTGGACACTTGCAAAGCCACTATTTGTGCATTCAGATATAAACTCTTGTTACATTGCGATCTTCTTGTGACACCATCTAACTTCTTTAGAATTTTCTTTTGAGATATTTCTGTGCTTTCTGGCTTGTATGCATGTCATTCAACATTTCTCTTCCCATAAAATGCTTTATTCTCATAATTCTATCATTTATTTTGCATGCCTTTACCACAGTCCACATTATCCTTCATAAACCAGCTCTATTGCTCTTCTTAACTTACCCTAAATACCATCATTTGCCTATTTTCCTACCCCTTATCAATCTGTTGGCCTCTCCACTAACTCAACTTGTCTCCAACTATGCAAAGCATATAATTTACATTTTTTTATAACATCTACCAACTTTACTGCCATGAAAGATTTTCAAATTTTCAAGATACAATCTTAACTTAGATTCAATTCTTTTCCGTGGTCTCGTATACATCGAGTAATATTTGCCGTTTGACGCCATATTCGTGAGATGTGGCACGCCATTTGCATATGGCAGCAATTCTTGCATAGATAGTCCATGCCCTTGCTCATTTGACGCGCTTCTAGGCGCCAATCTAGAAACTCTTACGTACTTGTGACCTTAATATAAAAAAGCATGTTTGAGATGCGCCTAGGTGTTGAGTGCAGGAATCTGAGTGAAGCACATAACGCGAGGTGTGCGCCTTTAACGCCTGTGGTGCACTATTTAGTTTTGACAATTTTAGCTCTTTTGATGCTTTCTGTTTACAAGGGAGGGAAAAAACAAATCTAAGAGAAAGATTTTATTAAATTTGAACTTTTTTCTACAAACCTTATCCCTGCTTTAAATATGCAATTTGCTTAAATTACTCAATTAATTGTGAGAAATAACTTTAACTTGCGCCAAAAATAAAAAACCTCCTTATTTATGAAGCCTCAAATTACTAATTAGTTCAAGAATGAAGTAATACTTGGTGGCGGTCATGGCAGACATTGTGGACGGTCTGTTTGTGGTCTTTGCCGGTCAAGGTGATTCGGCCCTCTTCTCTTGTTAACCTGCCTTCTTCTCTCTCTTTGATTCCTCTTTTCTTTATAAAAATTTGCTTCTCATATCAAACATTATACACAACAGAAAATGTGTTGACCCCGCCTTTTTTTCCAACTTATTTTTCTAATCCTTCACGTGACAACCACTTTCCTTGCCAATTTGTAAAAGAAAGTCTCATAAATTATTATATATGGTAGTCCCATTTTTATAGGTGCAAATTGCACCTATAAAAATGGGACTACCATATATAATAATTTATGAGACTTTCTTTTACAAATTGTGCAATAGTGGGTCTATTTTATACATTTTTTCTTCATTTCGCGTGCGTTTTAATATTCATTATAATAACACAAAAATATATTTGAAAAGACACGTGTGCCTCGTCTACAAAAATTTGCGCCTTTTCCTTGCATCTTTTGCCTAAGCTCCAAGGATTGTTTGCCCCTCGATGTGCTTGCACTATTTAAAACAAGGCTTTTCACTACATTCGAACATATTGCAAAAATGCTGTAACAGTCGGGATCGTGGTAATGGAACAATGATGCACTAAAGGGAGTGATGCAATTATCATAACCCCTAAATATCGTCAAAACATGAGGT
The DNA here is from genome assembly GCA_019425755.1 of Amaranthus cruentus. Classification (NCBI taxonomy): domain Eukaryota; kingdom Viridiplantae; phylum Streptophyta; class Magnoliopsida; order Caryophyllales; family Amaranthaceae; genus Amaranthus; species Amaranthus cruentus. The sequence continues at coordinate 5,835,110 of CM033459.1, read as the reverse complement.
ATTCCTTGATACAGCCCAAGACGCGGTTTTTTTTACCCCTTTACAACACGAGAATATATCGGTTCGTGTTTTTCAAAACCTTTACAATGCGGCGTATACACAACCTTGTATTTGCACTATGCATTCGGATCTAAGAAGTGTATTTTGACATTTTTTGTTGGGATAAAGATCTGTTATTGTCATTGTTAAGTATATTTGTCACATGGTTATTTGTGATGCTAATCATTTTCTATGATTCTGATGGAGAAAACATCTGTATGCTTTCTTATGTAGAAACTTCAAGCTTCTGTTCGATATGCTGCTTTTATTGGTATGTTTCTTTCTCCCCTCTGTTTACAGTATTTTATTGGAGTAATCTTGTAGAATAGAAATCACATTTTAATTTCTTTTTAAATGTTTCTAACTATTAAAGTGAAGAGATGCTTTTTGCTTAATTTAAAACGATGTTAGAAAACATCATAGATTACACTCTTATTCGAGATTTTTGCATCTAAATTCTCTGTAACATGGATCCTTTAGCTATCTGTATTATAGACATGTCACTTGTGTGTGAAAAATAGTCGATAAGAAAGGAGGACCTTTGGTCTAGTTGTACTTCTACTATTTTACATGGCATTCACTAATTCCAGGTTGTGGTGGGAACATCAGGATAGGAGCGCCTATTTGACTTGATGCATTTATAGTTTGGTCAGAACTCTTTTTAAAAAATTTTTTTTTTAATAATTACAGTGGGTATAAGTAGACTTGTATATGTCATCTTTCTTGTGCCCTTATATGCCGGTGCCCATTAGGTACAAAATAATCATTTATTCTGTGGGCTTAAGAGCATTAAAGTTCATTGTTTTCTAGAAATAATCAAAATGTCGTTTTCATTGATCCCATGCTTAATCTCTCAAAACAAGTAGAGTTGCTATTACACTAAATCTAAAGAGTTGCTACTTGAGAGGGGATTGGGGATAACATATTTACATCCTGACCAAGACAATCACAATAGGCTTGTTTAGCTATAACCGATTATTACTTAAAACCTTTTTATTTTATTTTATTTTCCGTGATATTTAAACCTTATTTATAGTTTCATAATCATATTGTGTTTAAGGTTGAGATAACTTTGTACTTATTTGCTAGGAGCAAATAATTTTCTTAAACTTAAAAGAAATTAGGTGAAAATTTTCATATTTTGCAAATTCCTCTATTTGATTTTTAATGTGGCAATAGACTTGGTATTCCAGTGCCTGCTGAAGCAATTCGACTTTATATAGACCTAAGAAGATATGTGGAGGAGCAAGTTCGGGTAAGTAACATTGCATTTTAGAATTAATTGTCCTATTCACTTGATTCATAATTTAAATCATGTTCTTGTGAGTTATTTAAAGCGTACTTTGACCTAATTGCAGGGTTTTACTGATCCTTTGTCAGATAAGTTGCTCCCTGACTTGCCTCCTGGATTGCATAATGTATTTACGCTTGTTTTGGATCTGAATGAGACTTTGGTGTACTCTGATTGGAAGGTTAGACCTAAATAATACCATGCAAACGTATGAAATTCAGTTGACTGACTTTAATTGACGATCTGGACTTCACTAGTTAGTCAACTGGAGTCGTCTTTGTTCTTAAAAATTGCTCTCTTAGATTAATAGACACAAGTTTTGAAACTTGAAAGTAATTCTGGGGCTGTATTTCCTTTCTCTATTTTGGTTTACTTTAGTGAAATATTTGTTGACCCTGTATTCTTTGCAGCGTGAAAGAGGCTGGAGAACTTTTAAAAGGCCCGGTGTCGATGCTTTTCTTGA